>CAIGQW010014484.1:30136-53601 GCA_903798125.1 Danio choprae | reverse complement strand
GTGTGTGTGTGTGTGTGTGTGTGTGTGTGTGTGTGTGTGTGTGTGTGAACATGAGAGTGTATGGGTGTTTCCCAGTACTGGGTTCCACCTGGAAGGGCATCTGCTGAGTAAAACATATGCCAAAATAGTTGGTGGTTCATTCTATTGTGGCGACCGCTGATAAATAAGGGACTAAGCCGAAGGAAAATTAATGAATAGTTAAATTTGGACTACATTGTTGTCATCTAAAAGTATCCCCAGTAGTGGTAGTATTTTACTGCAATCCATGCACAATTGTTGTTAATATTCAGGTTTCTTTTTTACATAACAGAAGTGCTGAATAAGATCTGGTTCTCGATTGTATATTTCTTAAGGTAAATAGGAACAGAGAGGATTGAATCACCTTTGATCTGCAGATTAGAGATCTGTAGATTAGGCATCAGCATGTGTCTGACAGCAGGTCAATGCATGTGTTGACAGCCCTGTTATTAACTAGAGTCCAACTGAAGGGCAGATAACCAAGTCTGGTTCTATTGGATCGACAACGATTAAAGGGATTTGTATTTTTACCCCCTCAGGCAATCTTACTTGATCTAATTAAAGCATTTCAAATAGCCATATTATGATTCTCCTATTCTCCTTCATATTATGAAGTCCTGTGATAAGAGGACAATAGAATCAATAGATTTTTTTTCACTCAGTTTGCTGTCCAACAATCTTGAACGCTTTTCCATAATATCTGTTACCACAAGGCTTTAGCAGGTTTTTTTTTATGATTGTTATTATAATTGAGTCTGTGGGTGTTCCCTTCTGTCCTCTGGACTTTAACTGGATTAACACCCCTGGGTGAATGTGTGAGTTAAGATGCGCATGATTTCGCAGTGTTTGTGATTTATTGCTGCACCATTATCCGTGGAGTGGCACTTCCTGATGGTTGAAGCCTTTGAACTTGAACTTGAGGCAGGAGGTGTCCTATCTGGAGCGGGCTGATAAAACCCCCACGATCGACTCTGCAAATCTGACAGTCCTGTCAAACACTCTCTGAGACTCTGCCGACATCACCTATCCAGCAAGGACACCTGGAACTAAAAGGCTAAGAATACCACCTGAAACTGCTAAAAATAAGTCCATCTGACGGCTAATATTTCTTGTCCTTGTGGCATTTTAAGGAGTGTGGAGTCTCACTTGGAGAGCAGTGGGCTGAATTTGGCAGATTGTGTGTCAAATGAGAGGAGATGGTTGTGGAAATCTGTCTATTTTCAACCAAAGTAACCCAAGATCACAATCAAACAATACATTTATTATTATTATTATTATTATTATTATTAATAATAATAATATATTTATATTTTTTAACATAAATAACATAGAGCGCAGTGGGTAGCACAATCGCCTCACAGCAAGAAGGTCGCTGGTTCGAGCCTCGGCTGGGTCAGTTGGCATTTCTGTTTTCGCATGGGTTTCCTCCGGGTGCTCCGGTTTCCCCCACAAGTCCAAAGACATACGGTATAGGTAAATTGGGTAAGCTAAATTGTCCGTAGTGTATGTGTGTGAATGGGTGTGTATGGATGTTTCCCAGTGATGGGTTGTGGCTGGAAGGGCATCTGCTGCGTAAAACATATGCTGGATTCATTCCGCTGTGGCGACCCTAGATTAATAAAGGGACTAAGCGGAAAAGAAAATGAATAAATAACATACACAAATTTGAATGAATGTTTTTCAGAATAGTTTTCAGTAATCAGAGTATTAAATATATATATTGTTGTGAGAAAATAATATTTTGACCTTTTGGAAAATACAAAAATTAATTTTCTAAATAAAAAAGTCATTAATAATTATTATTTTATTTTATTTTATTTTGGCTCATTGCTATTAGTGCGTTAGATATTACTATTAGGCTTTTGAATATTTCTCAATATTCACATTAAAAATATATCACTATGATCTGATTTTTTTAAATAATCAGATGGAGAAGTTTATTACATTAATATAAAAAAGTATGGAATATTAACAAGTGTTAAAAAATGTAACAGATGAAATAGAATGATTGCAGATGCACATAGACAGCAATAAACCACATCCTAAATTATTTGTGCATAAATTAGTTAATTAATATGCATTCATTCATTCATTCATTTTCTTTTCGGCTTAGTCCCTTTATTAATCTGGGGTCGCCCCAGCGGAATGAACTGCCAACTATCCAGCATATGTTTTACACAGCGAATGCCATTCCAGCTGCAACCCATCACTGGGAAACATCCACACACACTCATTCACACACATACACTATGGACAATTTAGCTTACCCAATTCACCTATATGCATGTCTTTGGACTTGTGGGGGAAACCGGAGCACCCGGAGGAAACCCACGCCAACACGGGGAGAACATGCAAACTCCACACAGAAATGCCAACTTACCCAGCCGAGGCTCGAACCAGCGACCTTCTTGCTGTGAGGCGATCGTGCTACCCACTGCGCCACCGCGAGGCCCTTAATATGCATTGTGGTCTAACTTTGTTTTTTAGTTCCATTGTCACCATGTCATTAGAAATTTTATTTGGGAAATGTAATCCAAAGAACCCAAAATGAAGCATGATTCAAGGGATGCTGGATACTTATCAGAGAAATAATAAGCTGCCAGCTGTGTTTGTTTTTGTCTGGCGAGGCTTTAGATCCGTTCCAGAGGCTGAGCAGAATGCAAACATTTATCGGGCTGTAGATGCTGGTGTCATTACTCGCCGTGTTCGCTCTTATGTGGCGGCCGATGTATTGTGGCATCACATTTAATCACTTATGTTATCTTGACGTTATGAGGATGCTTGCACAGATGGGACCTCATGCAACTATACTGTTCACAGCAGATATCCAACGTCAGCTGTAAACAAAATTGAAGTTGACTGCTCATATCTGAGAGAAAATCAGTAGAAAACCGCATGTTTATTTCAACGTTCAATTGAATTTTTTTTGTTTTGCTGGGTTGTGTTCAACATACATTACCCTCAAAAGTGTCAAATGCCATTGCGATAGATAATATAATACCAAGGGCCTCTATTTTATAGTGAGATTTCATGCAAAATGTGTTTTTTATGTGATGAGCTTAGCTTATAATATTAATTAGGTGACTTTATATTCAGCCAGTATACGCATCTGTCATTTACAGAAAAGCTAGTATGGTAAGTGATGCAACCTTACACAGCTTTAACCTTGGTGCAAAATCATTAAAGTCCCATATTATGCTGTTTTGAAGGTCCCCCATAATAGGTTCAAGGTAAAAAAATAACACTTTCTTTTCATAATACATATACATGGCGGCTCTTTTCTCACAGTGTGTTTAACTGTTAATAGGTTCGTTTCCTTATTATTCTGACTTAAAAGAGACAGTTGCCCTCATACTGTCCTGTATTTTTGCCCCGACTGCAGTCAAACATATGTTTAAGTCCTTTTTTTTGTGGTTTCAAAAAAGTATTCAATCTTTCTAGTTTAAAAGTCAGATTTGTTCTAAACAGATGTTTACTAGGAGCATCTTATTGTCATGGCTGTCAAAAAAGTAATATAAGTAATGCTATTCTTGGTGCAGACAATGAATACAGCATCTTACAAAATCACCTCATGTTCACTGTGTTTAATATATGGTATAGTATGAGTTAAAGTATTCTTTAGGACATTGATGCACATTGTTGCACTGGTTTCACAACAATCTGCTACCGTGGAGCCATTTCCACATCCCTAAAATATGATGCAACATAAAATTAAATCTGATTGGCTTCAAAACCTGTCAGTCATAATGCTTCTTGGGTGGTCGTTGACCATTCAAGGCGGACCTTCTTTCTTATATGGCTACTGGGATAACTTCTAGAAGGGATACAGCTGCAGATACTTGGGCAAGTACACATCACTATCATAATTTTTGTGACATTGTACAACAATAGCTACTATTTTTACCTGATTGTGAAGCATATGTTTAGGGTTGGGGTAGGGGTAAACATTAATAAAACACAATGTAATGAATAAGTTAATAAATATAACGCTAAAAATAACTAATAATAAATATTTCTCATTATAACTTCAGGCCAGAGACTACAAAACTATATACCTTATGCAGGAAGATTGGCATTAGAATGATATTTTTGTCTTTTGGGAGACAATGAATTGTGCATTTTGATTTCTGAAACTTTGCAGTTCTTTTATATTCACAAACAACTGTGCTATATAACAGGTGATATCTGAAAGGAAAGCAATATGGACACTTTAAATACCATAGCAAAAATACCTTAGCAATGCTTCATGAAAAGGCCTCACGGTGGCGCAGTGGGTAGCACATTCGCCTCACAGCAAGAAGGTCGCTGGTTCGAGCCTCGGCTGAGTCAGTTGGCATTTCTGTGTGGAGTTTGCATGTTCTCCCCGTGTTGGCTTGGGTTTCCTCCGGGTGCTCCGGATTCCCCCACAAGTCCAAAGACATGCGGTATAGGTGAATTGGGTAGGCTAAATTGTCCGTAGTGTATGTGTGTGAATGGGTGTGTGTGGATGTTTCCCAGTGATGGGTTGCAGCTGGAAGGGCATCCGCTGCGTAAAACATATGCTGGATAAGTTGGTGGTTCATTCCGCTGTGGCGACCCCAGATTAATAAAGGGACTAAGCCGAAATGAAAATGAATGAATGAATGCTTCATGAAAAGAAAGTGTGTCAAAATGGGATCAGTGAATGTCTGTGTGGTCCTGAAAGCCAGAACAAAATGTAACCAGACCGAAAGCCATCAAACAGCCATTGTGCCACCAGGCAGGGTGTATTGCTTTATTCTTCCGAGTCACATGAGTGTGAGAGTACTGTCGTTTGTTACAACCCAATGTGTTTATCTGGTCCTAATGGCTGGACTCTTTCTATATCTCAGTGATGGGAAAATAAAGCCACAGAGCCGTTTAACTGTCAGTCTATACTTACCCCTGGTGATGGCGGTTTCAACATGACAGCTCCCACAACTTTTAAAGTGGTTGTTAGTTGCCCTCAGATTCTTTGATTTGGAAATGCAAGGATTTTCCTTTTGAGATACCGCTGTAATGTGTGGTAAAGTGTCACGCACTCACACATTGCTTCTAACCTTTTCTTCAGGTCTTCTCTGACTCATCTTGAACTTGTTGGGAGGTTTGGGCACACCCTATCTCTACCCAACTTTTTTTGCTAATTAAAAGCTTTCGTCCCCTGTGAAGAAAGATTTATGAGCATTCACGTAATGTCTGTCTCAGCTCGCATCAATATTTTATCGTGCAAACGTTGCTCTTTCATAGTTTGAGATTCAATAAGGCTCTCATTTATGTTTAAGTATCAACATTGTCTCAGGTGTTGCTTGTAAAATGACAATATTGTAAAACTGTGACTGTGAGATTGCTTACTTTTGTTAAGACTAGTTCTAAAATCACAAACCTCCTAAAAAGTAGGCCTTGTGATTAAAATCTTTAATCTAATTAATCACACGTTTTACACAATCTCCACTCATTCATTCATTTTCCTTGGGCTTAGTCCCTTATTTATCAGGGGTTGCCACAGCGAAATGAACCACCATCTATTCCGTGATTTTTTAGCGTGATGTTTTAGCGTATGCCCTTCCACCCGCAGCCCAATACTGGAAAACACCCATACTCCCTCACATTCACACACACACTCATACACTAAGGCAAATTTAATTAATCCAATTCACTTATAGCGCATGTCTTTGGACTATGGGGGAAACCGGAGCACCCGGAGGAAACCCATGTGAACACGGGGAGAACATGCAAACTTCACACAGAAATGCCAACTGGCCCAGCTGGGATTCGAACCAGCAACCTTCTTGCTGTGAGATGACAGTGCTAACCACTGAGCCACCATGCTGCTTCTTTACACAATCTTATTAATGACAAATTAAATTGGGTTGAGAAAATTGGTTTAAATGTAAAAAGCATTTAAATAGACATTTACAAAAAGTTGCTTTAGCAAATCATATTTTATTTCAGTCGTATTGACATGTTATTATATTTACACACTGTTTACTGCAACTCCAAATCAGTTCATTCATTCATTCGATGTGTTCAAAAGGCTGATTTATTCGGGAATAAATTAATAATGGCTCTTTTTACAAATGGCCCCTTTGAATCATTGGTTCATCTGATTCATTCAAAACTTCACAACAAAAGTGTGTATTGATCAGAGACACACAACAAATCTGCTGTAGCTTTTTAGGTTATATTTTTATTGCCAAAGCAGACGATATTGTGGATAAATTATAACACAACATTAACTTGTTTTCATAATACACTGATCATCATGATAAAATCATTATAATCACACAATAATAACATCAATAACATTAAATGATTTCTCTATTCATGACTGCTTTAAATTTCAGTCCATTTCTCATACAAAACTATTGGCTGTTTTATTAATAATACAAATAATAATAATTATAGTAATAATAATCATAATTAAAGCTGCAAGCAGCGATGAAAGGGACCTCGCACCCGGGCTCACCGCCGCCCGGTGACCTCAGGATGACAGAGAACAGCGGATAATAATAATTTAAGTCGATATATATTAAAATACCTGAGAAAATCACAGAATTATGCCAAACTTCCTTCTGTCAGCAGGTGGCGCTATGACTGAGACTCAATATTGGCATGTGGATGTGTTAAGGAGAGAAATCTCATCGAACCTGTGCATTTTCAGGCAGATCAGATATTGTTTGGTTGAGTTATAAGTGCTTCCTCCTCCATGGCGAAGCATTGCACTTTCTCAGTCCGCCACGGACACGCCCCTCGGCGAAAACTCTAGATCTTCACAATTTAACATCACAAAGGCCTTTGGACTAAACTAACGAAACATGGATTCGGTGTGATAAAATTTGTAGGAGGGGTTTGTTACACTGTAAAACATGTCACTTCCTGTTGCCAGCAGGTGGCGCTATATCTGTATCTGGTTATTGGCATGTAAACATGTTCAGGTCAGGACTGTTATCAAACATATGGATTTTAAATCAGATCAGACAATGTATGCCTGAGCTATAACAACTTCCTGTTTCGTGGTGAAGCGTCAAAGTTTGAGAGGCCGCCACGGACACGCACTTCGACGAAAACTCAATTTAACATCGCCAAAGCCTTTAGTTCACAATACCCAATTTTGGTGTTGATCGGATGAATTCCCTAGGAGGAGTTCGTTCAAATACCACGCCTGGAAATGGCAAAAATTGCACTTTTTCGCCAGAGGAAGTTAAAAATATCCGACTTCCTGTTGGGTTTGAGATTTTGCTTCAAGAGACTTTTTGGTAGGTTTTGGCATGTTTGATGTGTGTGCCAACTTTCGTACATGTGCGTGAAACGTAGCTCGGGGGCTAGTCCGTCAAATGTGCATAGGTGGCGCTGTCGAGTCATTTTGACACACCCACTTCCGAAACCAATAATGAACGTAAATTTTCACCACTTCTGGGGCGTGTGCAAAGTTTGGTGAGTTTTCGAGCATGTTTAGACCCTCAAAATCGCGATTCATTCCGGAGAAGAAGAAGAAGAAGAAGAAGAAGAAGAAGAAGAAGAAGAAGAACAATAATAATAATAATAAACAGCGGAATTCCAATAGGGCCTACGCACCGTTCCGGTGCTCGGTCCCTAATAATAATAATAATAAACAGCGGAATTCCAATAGGGCCTACGCACCGTTCCGGTGCTCGGTCCCTAATAATAATCATTAAAACTCTATGCAGGGCAGCACGGTGGTTCAGTGGTTAGCACTGTCGCCTCACAGCAAGTAGGTCGCTGGTTTGAGTCCTGGCTGGGTCAGTTGGCATTTCTGTGTGGAGTTTGCATGTTCTCCCCCAAAGTCCAAAGACGTGTGCTATAGGTGAATTGAAAACACTTGCTTTGGGTAAAATAAATTGGCCATAGTGTATGTGTGTGTGAATGAGTGTGTATGGACGTTTCACAGTACTGGGTTGCAGTTGGAAGGGCATCCGCTGTGCAAAACATACGCTGGGTAAGTTGGCGCTTTATTCCGCTGTGGTGACCCCTGATGAATAAAGAGACTAAGCCGAAGGAAAATGAATGAATGAATGAATGCATCAGAGGAGTAATATAATAATATTTAAATAACACAGATCAAACAGAAATCAACTTTCAGATCATTTGTAATATCAAGTATTTTATTGTAGGCTCCCCCCACCCTCCAAAGTATAAACTACAATAAATTAATTTGGTCCTCATTCCTCTGTGTGACAAACTTTCCTCTCCACCTTATCCAGCCGAGGAAAGAAAAATGTTCACAGAACACAGTGCTTATAGAACAGACCCTGTTATTAGTACAACCGTAAAATAGCCTTGTTGTTCTCAGTAATGTTGTAGCACCGTGCCATTTGCTGGATTACTTACTGTGTTGAGAGCACTGGACCCTGTGTAACTCTCCTCCCAGCAAAATGGAGCCACTCACTGTATTTGACAGGGCCCGTAATGAGTTCCCTGGGAGACGAGGCCACATATCAGACCGGCCTCATTAACACCTCATCATGCAGATGGGCATGAAGCTCCATTGCCGCTCTCCTCTGTCTGGAGGGAAAGCTGCTCGAGGGCCAGACAGGTGGCATCCGGGGCCCCTGTGACATTTTGTTCGCTGACATGTCATTTCGATGATGACACATCATTTCACTCGATCCCTCAGCTCTTCGCTTGAGAAATCCAGTCCTCAGAAAGCACTCCCTTTGATTTGGCTTTTGCAGTCTGAGAAATGTATAGTCATTATGGTGAGGGCAGAGAGAGTGACTGCTGTTTTCTGTGTGGTCTGAGCTTCTGTCTGGACTATGGATGTGTTTAGATTATTTTATTAAAGGGAATGTTCAGAGTGTTGGCTATGGCTCGAATGCCAATCCTCATTCTTGTCTTTTCAGTATCGTTTTCTGCTCTGACTTCGGGATTTTTGTGCTGTAGGGTTTGTTAGGGATGATATTACTTGAATCGTCCTAATGAAATACTTGTGGTGCCCTCATTTATGAGTTGCTTTAGATTAAAACAAAAATATTTTAAATGAAGGTGCAGTGTGTGGGACCTAGTGGTTGAAAAAATCTAAATATTAAAGAGGTTTTTTTTTTTCACCAGTTCCCTCCAACAGGTTTCCAGATTGATGACACAAACAGGAGCAAGCATGCCTGATGATCAAGCCTTACAATGTAAGCAGCTCAGCTAATGTTTATTCAATTCAGTTCATCTTTATTTCTATAGCGCTTTTACAATGTAAATTGTGTCAAGGCAGCTTAACATAGAAGTTCTAGTAAACTGAAATTGAAACTGTGTCAGTCCAGTTTTCAGAGTGGTATAAGTTCAGTTTAGTTCATTTCAGTGTGATTTAATTTTCACTGCTGAAAGTCCAAACACTGAAGAGCAAATCCATCGATGTGCAGCTCCACAAGTCCCAAACCAAGCAAGCCAGTGGCGAGGAACACATTTATGTTTGTGATATTTATATGATTTGCTAAATAAAAACCACCTAATGTGGATTTTTATAACTCTGAATCGGTCTCATTTCGTAGGCTGCTACTGTCTTACGGAGGACGCATTTTTGGCTGTGCCCAGAAATATTGAGGCCGCCTTCATGAATTGAGATTTGCTGTTTTCCACCAAGGCAACTTGAGGGATATTAGGAAAAATATAAATGGGTAAACTGGCAGTGGGGGGAGTTACACAAACCAAAACAAAAAGAGACATTGGCTGTTTCTCAGTATGCGTTCTTGCGTCCTTGTGTTCTCCCAAACGTCATCATCAACAACTACAGTTCAGTTCCAAAACTCGAGACTGCAAGAACGGAGGACCAGTGACAGAATCAGTGATGAGTTCTTGATATCGAGGATGCATCGATTCAGGCTTGAGTGCAGTACTCGCTCTAGAAGTCCCAGTAGTCATTCTGGCTGAGTAAAGGATGTGGGAAACACAGCATTTTATATAATTTATTATTAAAGTTCAGAAATATAACTTATTTATCTCAGGAGTTTCCCTAAATGAGACGGTGAAAGTAAACATGGACATGAAACTCTTAATAAAGGCATAAACACATTAAGGGTGATTATTTGCTGAAATTCATATTAAAATCTGTTTTATTTGTATTGTGCAAAGTATATTTATAAGGGTTTTGTGCTTGTTTATATATATAAATATAAAAATGTGTGAAGGTCATGGGACCATCGGGAAGAACGCAGCATCTCATTCATCACAGGATGTGTTCTGTGTTCTCGCGGTCTTCCAAGTTAGTTCTTCATGAGTATCTTGACAAGACCGCTCTCCACGAGAACACAAGTCCACAAGTCCACACAAGCTTATTCTCTGTGTTCTTGGAAATGAGAAACAGCCATTCTGACACAAAACGCACATATTCAAAGGAGAATAACTGACTATAGCATAGATTTTCAGATAAACACGTATGTTCACTTAGCATGCTTCTTTAATATCTTCAAATGGTATTTTTATTGATTACAATGGTCAAAGACTTGCATATGCCAGCTTTATAAGTGTGGAGTGTCTATTAGACATTCAATTATTCATTTAATTTCTTTTCGGCTTAGTCCCTTTATTAATCTGGGGTCGCCACAGCGAAATGAACCCCCAACTTATCCAACATATGTTTTACGCAGCGGATGCCCTTCCAGCTGCAACCCATCACTGGGAAACATCCATACACACTCATTCACACACATACATACACTACTGACAATTTAGCTTACCTAATTCACCTATAGCGCATGTCTTTGGACTGTGGGGGAAACCGGAGCACCCGGAGGAAACCCACGCCAACACGGGGAGAACATGCAAACTCCACACAGAAATGCCAACTGACCCAGCCAAGGCTCGAACCAGCGACCTTCTTGCTGTGAGGCGATTGTGCTACCCACTGCGCCACCGTGAGGCCCGTCTATTCGACATTTGAACCAAAAGTTAGAAACCAAACTCTATCTTAATTGTTTGCTTATTACACAAACCTAGATTTTTAAAAAAATCAAGTGGGAATGAATAAATCAATAAATGTCACCCTGGACCACAAATCCAGTCTTATGTTGCATGGGTATATTTTTTGTAACAGTCAAAAATACAATCTATGGGTCAATCTTTTTTTTTTCTTTTATGCCAAAAACATCATTAGAATGTGTAAGTAAAGGTCAAAATGTTTTATCGTTAAATATAATTATTGATTAATGTGCATTGCTAAGAGCTTAACCTGAACAATTTTAAGCCACTTCTCTCAATATTTAGATTTTTTTTAATACTCAGATTTTCAAATAGTTGTATCTCATCCAAATATTGTCCTATAACAAATCATATATCAATGAAAACCTATTTATTCAGTTTCAGATGATATATAAATCTCAGCCTCATGGTGGCACAGTGGGTAGCACGTTCGCCTCACAGCAAGAAGGTCGCTGGTTCGAGCCTAGGCTGGGTCAGTTGGCATTTCTGTGTGGAGTTTGCATGTTCTTCCTGTGTTGGCGTGGGTTTCCTCCGGGTGCTCCGGTTTCCCCCACAAGTCCAAAGACATGCGGTATAGGTGAATTGGGTAAGCTAAAATTGTCAGTAGTGTATGAGTGTGAATGGGTGTCTATGGATGTTTCCCAGAGATGGGTTGCAGCTGGAAGGGTATCCGCTGCGTAAAACATATGCTGGATAAGTTGGCGGTTCATTCCGCTGTGGTGACCCCAGATTAATAAAGGGACTAAGCCGAAATGAAAATGAATGAATGAATATAAATCTCAATTTTTAAAAAAAAATTCACTCTTATTGCTGGCTTTATGGTCAAGGGTCACAAATGTCTCATAAAGGAGTTTTGTTGATCAACCTAACTTAAGAAACTTGCTCTGAAACATATATTTTGATGATGACACATTGTTTCACTCAGTCCCTCAGTTCTTCGCTTGAAAAATCCAGTCCTCAGAAAGAACTCCCTTTGCTTAGGCTTTTGCAGTCTGAGAAATGTATAGTCATTATGGTGAGGACAGAGAGAGTGACTGCTTTTCCTTTGTGGTCTGAGCTGCTGTCTGGACTGTGAATGTGTGGTAAGGTTTATTAGAGGGGATGTTCAGAGTGTTAGCTACTGCTCAAACGCAAGACTCCTTTAGCCCTGTCTTACTTTTCAGCATCTTCTGTACTGTTCTGAGCTTGCCTTAGGAATTTTGGGACTGTAGGTTTTGTATGATATAGGATGATAAATTGCTTGTGATGTCCTCATTTGTGAGTTACTTTGGGTAAGATTGTGTAAATGAATTCTAATATATGTCTATTAGACATTTTATCCAAAAGGCATGAAGCCAAAAGTGATCTTAATAGTTTTTGTTTGTTTGTTTGTTTGTTTGTTTGTTTGTTTGTTTGTCTTTTACACTCAAACAAATATACTTTTGCTGCTTCTTCAAACCACTTATTTAAAATGAGCTGAAACAACACAATTCTTGAGAATTTTTTGGGACAACTTAATTGTTTTATGTCCAGTCCACTCAAATTTGTTAAGTTAACTTAATCGATTTGTGTTGGGACAACATGAATGAATTGTGTGAATCCCTGTATTTTTACAGTGTAGTTCTATCTTTGCTTTCTACAAGATTTATTCATTCATTCATTTTCTTTTCCGCTTAGTCCCTTTATTAATCAGGGGTCGCCACAGCGGAATGAACCGCCAACTTATCCAGCATATGTTTTACACAGCGGATGCCCTTCCAACTGCAACCCATCACTGGGAAACACTGATACACTCTCATTTGCACACATACACTACGGACAATTAAGCCAAATTCCCAATTCACCTATAGCGCATGTCTTTGGACTTGTGGGGGAAACCGGAGCATCTGGAGGAAACCCACACGAACACAGGGAGAATATGCAAACTCCACACAGAAATGCCAACTGACCCAGCCGAGGCTCGAACCAGCAACCTTCTTGCTGTGAGGCGACAGCACTACCCACTGCGCCACCACGTCGCTCTACAAGATTTAATCAAGTTTAATTTTTAATGTTTATTCCTGCCTGAACTAGATTATTTAATTAGGAAATTAAATTAATATATATATTTGTTCAGTAGTGTTTACTTCACAGAATCTTTCAGAATTCTAGTAAATACCGGAACATACATGTAATTTTGAATATAATACAATATGCTGTATTATACTTTTAAAGGATGAATCTTTTTCTGCAATAAAACTATTCACAAATCCAAAGTTTCAAGTGTTAGGTATAGCAAATGAAAGCAATCAAAATGAATTAGCTTTAAAAACAACGTCATGGAAAATGAGTTTAATTTGAACATCAAACAAACAGGGATTTTTCAGTAGTGAGGCTGACTTGGTGCCGTGCTGTTCTATATGCAAATGAAAGCTTTATATTTCTCTTAATGATTCTCATAAGATTATATTGTTTTGCTTTTTGTTTTTAAAGAGGCAAATGAGTACTGCAGACACATTTTGCCAAAACAGATGCACTAACTAAATACACACTTGGCCACAGCTTAAAATCTCGAAAGGTTACTATTCACAAAAAGACACAATGTAACCTGAAATATCTCTCAGTTTATCTGTACTGAAAAAAAAGCTTATGTCATTCAGTGAGAATGATAATCTTGGTCTTATTCAGGAGAGAGTGGCTCGTTTCTGTAGGGATGGAAGAAGTTTAATTTCCACTCTGCCCCTCAGTCATTTCCTCATCTTTTCAGTTTTTATTATTCTAATTAAAAGCTGAACTCCATTATGAATTTGACCAAGTTAAATATAGAGACTTGTGATTATGAGATTCTTTGTACTGCAGAATATCTGAATGCACCTTTTAAAAGCTACAGAGCAAACTCTTTATATTAAATAAGCGACAAGTGTCAGTGGATTTTACTTGAAGATGTGCTGTCATGTGGAACAGCATTGTATTTAATGCCAGTCTCTGCTTTAGTAATGAAAAGCAGTCAAATTAACCATTCATCTTTTTTCAGCTCAATTTTTTTCCTGCAGTGAAAAATGTTAAAACTGTGATAAAGCCTTATTGCTTCTAGGATAAATCAATTTCTATTCGATATTATTTTGCACCTTATTTTGACAGGCTTTTAGCCATGACACCAGTGTGTGCACTATCAAATTGCTTTAAATTTCAAGGCAAAGTGCAAGCACAGAGTAACATCGCTGTCTAAACCAATCTCACGGTTTATATCATCCGCTCATATTTCATTTAAAATTTTTCATTTTATAACTCATTTAGGGGCTACAGTTGAGGATCTCTAACATTTTGCACTCAAGTGTTGTAGATGGCCACTCTCTAAAATGGTCTCCCCTCTTGAAAAATAATGCATCGCAAATTTAAATGACTTGCACTTTTTGGGCAATAATCATTTAGATCCATTCTGCTCTTTAACATGTTTAAAAGGTTGAAATGTAAGTTTGTATTCACCACTGAAGTACAAATTTAAAAGTTACTGTTAAAAAGTACCTTTAAAAATGTAACTGCGGCTTTTTATCTCACATTTGTACATTTATATCTCACAATTCTAAGAAAAAAGGTCAGAAATGCAAGGCATAAAGACAACATTGCAAATAAAGTCACAATTGCAAGATTAAATCTGAAAATTTTGAGCAAATATAGAATTTGGAGGAAAAATCTGAGATTGAGAGTTACAAGTTTATATCGACTCTAATTCACATCTTATATCTTTACATTCTGTAATAAAAATCTTAAAACTACAAGATATAGTCAAAAATACCAGTAATAATGTCAGTACTGCGAGATTTGAAATAAATTCAGTGTTGAGGGTAACAAATTGAGGGTAACAAAAATTTAACATAGGCTCTTTCTAAAAACGCAGCTCTATATACATTTCTGGAGATCGCAAATTATATAGCCAGAAGTACGTGTGGCTGCATTTAGTTTTTAAAACGAACGCTACGGAGCGGTGTGATGCCATTCCTTTTCGCACTTACCTGCTATGGATTAAAAAAATAAATACATCTAAGAGATTTACAAGATGTAAACTCTAAATTGTGAAAGATATAACAAAATAGCTAAATTATGAAGGAACCCACACCCCTCTGCAAATTACAATATGTAGTTTGTATTGTATTCATTCATTCATTCATTCTCATTTCGGCTTAGTCCCTTTATTAATCTGGGGTCGCCACAGCGGAATTAACCGCCAACTTATCCAGCATATGTTTTACGCAGCGGATGCCCTTCCAGCTGCAACCCATCTCTGGGAAACATCCATACACACCCATTCACACACTACGGACAATTTAGCTTACCCAATTCACCTGTACCGCATGTCTTTGGACTTGTGGGGGAAACCGGAGCACTCGGAGGAAACCCACGCCAACACAGGGAGAACATGCAAACTCCACACAGAAACACCAACTGACCCAGCCGAGGCTCGAACCAGCGACTTCTTGCTGTGAGGCAAACGTGCTACCCACTGCGCCACTGTGAGGCCCTTGTATTGTATTGTATTTTGTAATTTTTAGAAAAAAGTTCGAATGAGATAAGAAAAGTGCTTCCTTAGATTCATGTTCCATGCAAACAAACAAAAAATACATTATCTTTTATCTTTCTTTATATTTACTTTATTTTGTCATTATAAAAAAATGCTCTAACTAATCACAGTTGGTCTTGTCCAGTCCAAGCTAATCTTCTTTATGCTAAAAGCCTTTATTTCCACTTACAACAGTATGTGTCTTCTGGCAGTATGTAAAGAGAGTGAGGTCGCTTACCGCAGCCCAAGCGTTACCTTCTGGCGAGGGCAGAACATTTTCCCTGGGTCTCAAAGCCCTGATGTGTCAGCCTACATAATCAGCAGGACTCCACCTGTTCCTAGACAAATGAGCTGACAAACCTCCTGTCGTCCTCCTTTTCCAAACTTAAACTAAAAAGTAGGGGGACGAGAAAAGCAGAGGAAAAGAGAACAACCTCTGCAAGCGAGCTGTATATAGAAAGACCTAAATGTGATGTGCTGCTGGAGCAGTGTTTAGAGATGCCAACTTCCCATCCCTATAATTATCCCGGCACAAGTAAAGAGAACAAAGGGGAAAAAGCTATAAGGAAAAGCTGTCATACTTCAAATCGACCCACTACTGTAAGAGGACATGAGAAGTCTAAAACTTTTTTTCCATAGACACCAGTGTAGATGAACTACAAGGAGATAAAATGAGATATAATCTTGCAAATTCCTATATTGATTTCAAGGTCACTGCTTAGTCCTGATTTAAGCATTAGTTATATTTCATGAGTTACATACTGTATTTGTGGACCACAAAACGTCACTAGGATACTTTGTTTTTCAGAGAATCTACATTTTGAGATTTCGACATCATCTGAAATCTAAATAATTAAGATATTACTAAAATCAAAAATCACCGGCCACATGACAAACCTCCCACATGAAAAATACTGAAGTAATTTATAGTAAATACTAAACTGTTTTGGAACCATAACTTGCATTATACTTGATATATTATAGTATATGCAACTCTTTGTTAATGAACGTACTGAATGAATAATTCATGAATACTGTAGTATTAACTACAGGGAACTGATAAATACTGTAGTATGCTTTAGTTTTTACTACAGTATTTATTACAGTTTATCAGTTCATTATACTGAATACTGTATATTAACTGTAGTGAACTAAAACTGTAATAAATACTGTAGTATACTTTAGTTTTTACTACAGTAAACTGTTTTATTGTAGCATAATATACTCTACAGTATAATTAGACTATAGAAAATTACAGTATTCAGTCACTTGTTTATTCATTCATTCATTTTCCTTCGTCTTAGTCCCTTTATTCATCAGGGGTCGCCACAGCGGAATGAACCACCAACTTATCCAGTATATGTTTTACACAGCGGATGCCCTTCCAGCCGCAATCCTGGACCAGGCCGTATCCTGTGCAGCTGCTGTGGTGGTCATGGAGGAGTGGAGAGCATGAGACTGATTCCTGTAAGACCCCAGTGACAGATGAGTCTTCGCATTGATCCTGAAGGGCCAGCCTGTACACCAGCAGGTGACCTCTCCCACCTGCAGCTTCTCCACGATGGACGTCTAGCTTTCTCCAGCCTCCGGCACTTAGACTGCAGCTCTGCACAAGAAGTTTGGCCATAGGAGAAATGGTCGTGCCCACCTGAGCCTGGTTTCTCTCAAGGTTTTTTTTCCTTCATTTTCATCAATTGGTGAAATTCGTTCCTCGCCACTGTCGCCACTGGCTTGCATGGTTTGGGACTTGTGGAGCTGCCCATCAATGGATTTGCTCTTCAGTGTGTGGACTTTCAGCAGTGAAAATTTAACCACACTGAACTGAACTGAACTGAACTTAAACTCTGAAAACTGGACTGACACTGTTTCAATTTACTATAATCTCCTATGTTAAGCTGCTTTGACACAATCTACATTGTAAAAGCCTTATAGAAATAAAGATGAATTGAATTGAACAGTGTGACTATAGCCAGCCTATAATTCTAAAAATTCATGAATTAAATTTTTTTTTACAATCACACTTCATAAAAACAGTCTGCAGAAACACTTTGATTGACATTCTCCCTTTGTACGTGTCATCGAAGGGGGAAAGCCCCGCCCATTGGTGACGATCTCTCCCTCATTAGCATAGACAGCCCTGAGTGAGAAGCAGCCACTTTGCTGCCATTATGCTGATGTTTGAATTTAAAGCGACAGTTACCAAAATGGCACAGTTTGGATCAAAGCCTAAAATTCAAAAATATTTGTGCATTATAATGAGCTGAAACTTCAAATACATCAGAGACTTATTTTACATTTTGTGAAAAGGAGCATAATATGTTACCTTTAAATGAAGTTTGTTGTATGTCTTGGCAAAGCATCTCGGTAGCACTACTCGCTGACGAAAGTCTGTATCTCTTCTGTAAACATGTGTGGTCTCAGATCTAAGCTGAACTTTCTGTTCTTGCAACATGTCAGTCTGCCAAGCCATTCGAAGTGTCAGTATCAAATTCTGATGAATAATGCTATGTCCTGTCCATGCTGTCTTTTAAAATTGTTTAATGTAAGCCTTTCTTCCCTTTTCTCCATTCCGTCTTACCTTTAAAACCTGGTCTCTTGAAGCTTCAGGTTTCTAATGCTCTTGTTTCCTGTCCACCTCTTGAAATGTCTCTAGGAAAGTGCGTCTTTGGCTTTGTCTTTTTTTTAAACATGTAATTAAACCTGCTGTATTTTTTATTAGAGGTGATTCAATTATTCAAGGGCTTTTTTTGGATGTGTATGTTCTATAATCAGCTACTGGTTTCTTATTTACCTAAAAATGAATGTTTACTCATTATTTACTCACCCTCAAGTGGTTTCAAATCTTTATTGTGTTGAGCACAAAAGACAATGCTAGAAACCTTTAACCATTGACTTCCATGGTAGGAAAAACAAATAGTATGGAAGTCAATGGTTACAGGCTTTCAGATTTCTTCAAAATATTGTCTTTTGTGTTTAACAGAACAAAGACACTCAAATAGGTTTGTGACACGTGAGTAAATAATGACAATTTTGGGTAAACTGTCCATTCAGTTTAAGCAAAACCATAATGCTCTATTTGTTTCATACCACACCACAGTAAAGGGCTCACTTACACTTACATATTGCAATGGGGTAATTATGTGTAAAGGAGGGGTCAATTGCTAGTAAAGTCACTAAAGTTACCCAAAAGGACAGAAATGCCAACTGGCCCAGCCGGGACTCGAACCAGCGACCTTGCAGTGAGGTGACATTGCTAACCACTGAGCCACCATGCCGCCATAGAACAGAATAATTATTATTATGCCTGTTATTTGTAATACTTTCATAAAAATTTTAATTACCCCTTCAATATGTACAGTAAGAAACAAAAAGCTACAGTTTTCACTGCATATAGTTTGTGCCTAATGCATGGCCACACACACACACACAGCCAAAAATATATTTCATCAGCTGTGTGACGCTATTGAATGTGCTGATTTGCAATATCACTAGTGACAGGTAATGCTTGAAATATAAACATCATGTATGTTGTCCTAAAATGCATCAATTACATCAGGTTTGCACTTTCTTCTTGTGCTTGAATGTAAAAAGGACCCTCCTATGAGTTGTCAGTCATTGCAATAGCCCCCAGCCTATTTGACTTTGAGACCCCTGGTGTAAAGACTCTTTATATTCAGAGCATTCAGATTCAATCTTAGTTTACTTTTAAATTAGGGTTAAGAGTCCAATCGCATGTCGGTAATCTGTCAAGATTATGGCAAGATTGAATCAGCTCTTCTTCCTGTTTTAAAAGTTGAACCATCAATAGCAGGTGAGTTGGAGTAATGCATTTTTGGATGGGTTTTAATCCCTTTGTTCTACCAGAAAGACCAGGGAAATAATTGATTTACATTTATTTGATGAGTATTATTTGACAAAGTATTATTTAACAAAACATAGGATTTCTTTGGCGGAGACCCCATAGATAGCTTGAATCGGGAGCTTGTAGATCCAGCTATGACTGCCGAGGATGAAAGCAGGGGTAGAGCCTACCCCCCTGGACAGGCCCAACTTGATGGTGGTGAGGAGGATGGTGAGTGAACGTCTGCTATTGGTAGGAACTGATTGTGATGAGTGACGTGACATTAGGTATTCATTGTGTCTCGTGGTTATTGGTAGGAACTGATTGTGATGAGTGATGTGACCTTAGGTCTTCCTTGTAGAACTAGCGCTAAAAGCTACATTTTTAGTGTTTTACAGAAAACATACTGTGAAATATGTGTTTTTGCATGCATGTTTTTGTAACATTCACAAATTATTAGTATATTAATTCATTCATCTACCTATTTAGTCTTATTACATTTGCTAACAGTATCTGCCGAGCAGGATTCATTTATTTTTTCGGTCGATTTTTCAGAAAGTCTTACACGTAATTGCTTTTCATTTGGCCTTTTCACCAGCATGCATCGAGTAATGAATTATTAATAAATAGTTTGACTGCTTGCTAGTTCAGCATTTAGTTGACACACTAAGTTAAATGGTGTCTGAATTTTTCAGAATTTCCTTTGTTAAAATCATCCTGTAGTTGCTTGTTAGTCTTGTTCCAGTTTTTGTATGGGTATATATGTTCATGCGATGCTATCATTTGTCCTATATACAGTTGAAGTCAGAATTTTTAGCTCTCCTGAATTATTAGCCCCCCTGTATATTTCTTCCCCCAATTTTAACAGAGAGAAGATTTTTTTTCAATACATTTCTTAACATAATAGTTTGTTCTGTAGACAATCAAAATATATATATATATTGCTTAAGGGGGCTAATAATATTGACCTTAAAATGGTTTTAAAAAATTAAAAACTGATTTTATTCTAGCTGAAGTAAAGCAAATAAGACTTTCTCCATAAGAAAAAAATATTATAGCAAATACTGTGAAAAATTCCTTGCTCTGTTAAACATCATTTTCGAAATATTTGAAAAAAAACACACACAGGAGGGTTATTAATTTTGACTTCAACTGTATATATACACTCACCGGCCACTTTATTAGGTACACCAGTCCAACTGCTCGTTAACGCAAATTTCTAATCAGCCAATCACATGGCAGCAACTCAATGTATTTAGGCATGTAGACATGGTCAAGATGATCTGCTGCAATTCAAACCGAGCATCAGAATGAGGAAGAAAGGTGATTTAAGTGACTTTGAACGTGGCATGGTTGTTGGTACCAGACAGGCTTCTCTGAGTATTTCAGAAACTGCTGATCTACTGGGATTTTCACCCACAACCATCTCTAAGGTTTACAGAGAATGGTCCGAAAAAGAGAAAATATGCAGTGAGCGGCAGTTCTGTGGGCGCAAATGCCTTGTTGATGCCAGAGGTCAGAGGAGAATGGCCAGACTGGTTCCAGCTGTTAGAAAGGCAACAGTAACTCAAACACTACTTGCTACAACTGAGGTATGCAGAAGAGCTGAACACACAACATGTCGAACCTTGAGGCGGATGGGCTACAGCAGCAGAAGACCACACCGGGTGCCGGTTTCTGTCAGCTAAGAACAGAAAAACTGAGGCTACAGTTTGCACAGGCTCACCAAAATTGGACAATAGAAGATTGGAAAAACGTTGCCTGGTCTGATGAGTCTCAATTTCTGCTGTGACATTCGGATTGTAGGGTCAGAATTTGGCGTCAACGACATGAAAGAAATCTGCAGCAACTGGGTGATGCTATCATTTCAATATGAACCAAAATCTCTGAGAAATATTTCCAGTACCTTGTTGAATCTATGCCACGAAGGATTAAGGCAGTTCTGAAGGCAAAAGGGATCCAACCCGGTTTTAGTAAGGTGTACCTAATAAAGTGGCCGGTGAGTGTGTTTCTCATACAAAGCTTTCTGATTAACTTAAATTCATTCATTCATTCATTCTCTTTTCGGCTTAGTCCCTTTATTAATCTGGGGTCGCCACAGCGGTATGAACCACCAACTTATCCAGAATATGTTTTACGCAGCAGATGCCCTTCCAGCTGCAACCCATCACTGGGAAACATCAATACACACTCATTCACACACATACACTACGGACAATTTAGTTTACTCAATTCACCTATAGCGCATGTCTTTGAAATTGTGGGGAAAACCGGAGCACCTGGAGGAAACCCACGCAAACACGGGGAGAACATGCAAACTCCACACAGAAATGCCAATTGACCCAGCCCGGGGCTTGAACCAGCGACCTTCTTGCTGTGAGGCGATTGTGCTACCCACAGCGCCACCGTGCTGCCCTAACTTAAAATCAAGCGAACAATTTTGTTTGTTTTTTCTGAAACATGATCATACTATAATGACTCATTTAGTCTATGGCAGCTTGTCATTTTAGATGTAGTCGAGACAGTTACTTAAAAAAAAAAAAAAAGTCTTGCCAACTGTATTTGTATGACAATTTAGATGTGCATTCTTTCTTGACACAGATGAATAACCATTTGATTAAGACGGACACCGCTGATGAAGCGAAAGCTGATAATCAGCAATGTTTTCATGCGTTTACCATCACTAGCTCTCCTTTTTTCTTCAATGCTACTGTATTACATAGCTTTATTGATTTCTAGATCACTGTCTTTGGGGCTCTGACATCCAATATTTCTTCTAGCATACTTTACATTATTGACCGTGTGACATTTGTAACTTATAGATTACTATTGCTCTTTCTACAGTCCTTCTCTCAATGTGTTTTTTTTTTTTGGGGAGAACAAACCCACTTGGCACTATATGGTTATCGGGACAGCTGCAGATTGCTTTCATTTACCCCGAATAGACCTTTCTCACCACAGCTGGTGTATCTTTCAGGAATAGCAGCAATATCTGATGAGACGACGCTGTGTTTGTGAGAACAATATATGGGATGGTGGGATTCTTGCTCCATCAATCAATAAGGTCACAGAGAAATAAGACTCTTCAGAGAGGCATATGGAGAGATGCAATGGAAAATCAGAACGTTTTCTTTTCTGTATTATAGGGAGAACACTTTTGTTAACCATCCATACTTTTAGCATCACCTAAATTATGTCTTCCATTACATCACTGCAAATTTTTTTTAAAAGATTTTAAAACCTTTAAGAAATGTATTAGACATATTGAAAAATCCACAGCTCCGAATTTGACAACCCAAGCTCATTCTGAAAACGTACCCTTATATACATTTCTGGAGAGCGCCAAATACATCCCAGGAGGTTTTATCCAAAGCAACTTACAAATGAGGCTAAAAGAAGCACTTACAATCACCATCGATCAACAATATATATATATATATATATATATATATATATATATATTTGTTGTATATATAAAGTGTCTCAGAATTGTACAATGTTTTCGAGAAGCATTGAGTGTTTATAAGAAACCCAGTTAGGTTGATGTTAAATTATATTAAAAAAAAACATGTCAAAAATGAAAATCAATTTGATTTGTTAACCTTGATGTGAAAATGACGTCAACATTGGCATCAAAAAACATGCCAAAAATTGATTACTAGACAGTCCTGTAATACATTTTTTGTGTTAGATGTTGGATGTCATTTTTTTAGATGTCTATTTGAGGTCTTTGTTACAATGTTAGATGTCTATTTGATGTCTTTTTGATATCAAGGTAGTTTACATAAATTGTAAGGATACAACATACATTGTAAGTGTGTAATTTGTAATGGAAGCTTTCAGATATTGTAATTTAAAAAGATTTTCTTACATTATAATACTTTTTGTGTTGTTGTTTTGGAGGTCAAAGGGGCATCTATGTGTGGATGTCAAATAGATGTTTTGACATCAAATGGATTTGCATTCTTGATGTGTTTTTTGAGATCATGCTCATTTTGACATCAAGGTTCCCTCTATGTAGTGTCTGCTGCGTATGGAGAGGAATAGAGTGTGTCTCAGGTGGTTTGGTGGTTGATATTTTTAGTTCAAGATTATCATTGGCCATTTTTAAAACAATATATATGTTTTTACGTTATTCATAATGTTGAAAATGAATCTGAACAAAGA
>CAIGQW010014484.1:0-16291 GCA_903798125.1 Danio choprae | reverse complement strand
ACACACACACACACACACACACACACACACACACACACACACACACAACATGATGTACTGTGCTCAAAAATAACATGTACAAAATAATCATACTTAATTTATCGAAAAAAATGTCTTAACAAATTGAGTAGATGCCATGTGAAATCTTTTCAACCGAGGTGTCAGAGAGGTTTACTTTATCTATCTTTAATCCACCAGGAAAAAAATACAGTTTTTCTCCTTTGTTGTGTTGTGGATGAAATATAGGTTAAATTATAATTATACTTGACCAAAAAGGACCAACAAAGATGTATTTAGAGTTGCATTTTGAAGCTGTAACATATATGAAACACAGTTAAATAAAGGGAATTGCTGTTCTTTTACTCCAGAAAAAAAAGACAGTAAGACCATAAAAAGACCATGGTGTGAGTAGTTTTATTGCTCTCCTTGCATCTCCCATTTTCAAAATAACAGTCTGCATAGTTTAATATAAGCTTAGATAAAATAAGGTAACAATCTGTGTTCCGGCTGAAGTAGAATGTGACTTAAAGTGCATGCAAATGTTAAGGTTGTGCTAGAAGTCCCATGTGCAACATAACAGTCTGTGTTGTGTTCTGATAGACCTGTTTTCCACCAAACGTTTACACTTGCAGGATGTACATGAGAACAAGGAAACAATGCTGTTTGAGGCTCCCTTTATGGCCATGTCTATGTACTGAACTCTTATTATTCATCTTTGCCTAGGTACAGTGCTCAGAGTACACCTCCCCCAACCCCCCGCCCCCAAAATCTCTCATTTAAATGATTTTCTGTGGATGCTCTACAATATTATATTTGTGCATATACATTAGATTAGTCAGTACTGAAGCCAAATCTGGAGCTAATCTAACAAAATAACTTACAATAATGGTTATAAATTAGTAGCCCAAATTTATATGTTAGGGAAAAATATTAAATACATTTTTTAAAAATAGCAAAAATCAAGAGAAACAAAAAATATCTACAATTTAGTTGGAATTTTGTAGTTTGTAATTTTTTTTGCAATATTTTGCATAAATTTAAATGTATTATCTTTCCATTTCTAAAGATGTTCCGTGACTAAAATATTATTTTAATAAATATATCTGTTTAATAAATCTGTTTTGTTTAAATGCACCAATATTTATTACCCATATTCACTGAGAAATGGAGAAAAACACTTTCATTTTTAAAATGGGGTGTGTTCATATATGCTGAGCACTGTATGTCCAGATTTTTATTTCTTTAATATGTTACGATGAAATAAATAGACAAGTATTAAAAAGTGTATTAAGGAGTAGTAACATTTATTTTTAACATTTACAGTAGTCTTACTGTTATAAGTGACTTTTTGAGGCAGATTTCCACACAATTTTGAACCTATTATTCAATCGATTTATTTACTCACGTGAATGTGTGTAAATATAGATTTATTCCATTTTTACATTCATTTCAGCAATATTATTGAACAATATACTAATGTTTAGATGATTTATGTGCAATAGAGTTTGTAAAGTAATATTTTCTGACTTTTAGTAGATATATTCAACACAGGCTCATTGGGAAAATGTGTCCAGGGCTACATATTTGAGAACCAATAAATATATGATACCATTGTCAAAGCACGTGGCTTTTCTTTTCTAGACATATTCAGGGTACTTATTTCTCAGTTTTCAAAAAATGTAGCCCTGGGCACATATTTCCAATGAAAATGATATATTTTATATGAGAGACTTACTTTGTTACAAAACAACCGTTTAAAAGTGATTATTTTAAGTAAAAGTTTTAGTTACTATACTCTCAAAGTCATTCCGCATAAATCCGCAGACTTTGAACATAATTCTGCGCAGAAATAGCAAAAAATATCTTCAGATTCTGTTTGGTCATACTTACTAGCATAGCCCCAAAAAGCCAGACTCTCAAGGTTGCTCTGAGTCATTGCTAAGGCATATTAAGAGGTTGCTAGGGTGCTTATGGGGGTTGCTAGGGTATTCTGAATGGTTTCTAGCTGGTATTTTCTTGGGTAAAAAAAAAGAGACCCTAAGTGACCCTAAGGGTATTTTGAAAGTTAGATCCCTTAGAAAACGTAGATGCTTGCTTTAAACAAATAACTAACATAGGATCAGTCTGTGCGTTGGTACACTTTAATAGGTTGAGATTTGTGCAGGGAGAGTTTCCTTCAGTGCGTCTCTGTTTAAGAATACGAGAAGGTGATTCTGAATGGCCACAGCTTCGGGCACAAAAATAAACCACAGACAAACTGCGGCTAGAGACAAATAAATAGCCAAACATGGAGCGGAACTGGGAGAGGAGGAGTAAAACTCTAGTCTCTCACTCTCGCAGTGACTTTATTCAATATAAGAGCAGATCCCGGTGTTCGCTGATTGCTTCCACATGCCACTAAACACACACAGGCTGAAGCAGACTTTCAATATGTGTGTGTGTGTACATATGAATGTGCCTATTAAGAGAGGTCTCTGAGACTCTATTAATCTCACACTATGTGCAGGCAGCTTGGACGTCTGGTGGCTTCATCTGTTTTGACCTACTGGGATGAAACAATTTACTTACTTTATTAAGAGAAAAATATGAGCTTTTTTGTATGCACCAGCTAAAACCTGTGTCTAAATGAATTAACCTGCCAGATCATGATTAGAATTTACATTTTTGGCATTCGTTTTATAATCAGCATCATGTTATAAGCGTTTTTACTAATTTAAGTGGATTGAACATAAAACAATTAAGTTGTCCTCCAAAATAACCTTAAGAATTGTGTTGGTTGAGCTCATATTAAATAAGTAGTTTGAACAAGCAGCAAAAGTAATGTTTTGAGTGAGAGAATAGACATGTTTAATAATTTAGCATGATTCTTTTACCATTGGTCGCGGTTTAAAGTGTACAGAATAGTATCATAGCACTTCAGTGGGATGAAGGAAAATTGTTGGAAGAAATTGATCTGAGTTTAAATCGCATTCATTTTCTCTCAAGCTGAGACGGACTGTGGACCTGAAAAAACAAAAAAGAAACAGGCAGCAATTTGTAAGTCAATACAGAGGTCAATATTACCCCATCATTATTGTTCCTGCGATGTGGTTGATAACAGTGGATCTTTCAGGGAGTGAAAAAAATCTTGAATAGTTCTTGATGGGGAGCTCTTGATGTGACTTCCCTCTGCCTTTTATTAAAAGTCTTGCATTCAAAACATGATCAAAACTGCTACTTTTTTGCTTTTTGAATGCAGACTTGGTGTATTAGGCATTATTCAATGGAAATGACACTACTGTTTATCCATGATGATAATGTTTTAAAAATGATTTATTGAAAACCAGCATCATCAGTAAAACGCTTCAGATGATCTCTATAAGAGAGGGATTTGCTTGAATAGATGGTATGTTACCAGTCACACGGGGAGAACATGCAAACTCCACACAGAAATGCCAACTGATCCAGCCAAGGCTCGAACCAGTGAACTTCTTGCTGTGAGGTGATCGTGCTACCCACTGCGCCACCGTGAAGCCCATGATTTATTTTTGTACTTTTTTAAATAAACATGTATTCCAATTTTAGCTCTTGCAACACATTTCACAAAAAGGTTGGAGCAGTAAAGCATTTACCACTTTGTAATGTTGCCATTTCTTTTCAAGTGATGAAGTGTTTCAGGTGTAATTTTGTCCCATGTCTAGTCCCACTACCCCTAAATTGCTCCTGTCCCAATCTTTTTGGAATGTGTTGCAGGTCTGAACGACAGAAAAGGATATATATTTAAAAATGAAATGAAGCTGACCAGACAAAACATGCAATATTTTGTGTTCATTCATATTGTCTGCAATGAAATACAAGTCAAAGTCAACTTTCTTTCTTTTTTTGCGTTTTCCATATGTCCCAACTTTTCTAATTTGGGGTTGTACAACTAACAGCTTTAGACAAATAACTTTATATTTCACCTTCATTTTAATTTGACTGTGTCATTCGAAGTGCTTCATGGGATTGCAGTTCTTTCCCTCTTAAAAAAAAAAGATTAAGCACAGTCTTTTGGCTATTTGTCTGATTTTCATGTACTTCTTTGCTTCAAATCAGTTTGTAATGTTGTGATTTTTCATATAGCTGGTTGACTTGTTTGACACTTTATAAAACTTTCATGAAGACAATCCTTATACGTGTAAAAAAGTATAATCTAAGAACTAGAGCAAGCACTAAAGCAACCAACAAATGCGTTCTGGATAGTGATGTTAAGGTAGTCATGAACTTAGTCAATAAACATCACTATTGCTGAAGAAACATATTGGAGAAACATCCCTGTGACATTTCAAAAAGGAAAGCATTTACGTAACTGGTTTAGTGTGTTTCTCATGGAGGTCAGAGCAAAAGCTACAGTATGTGGACTGTTATGCATGCGTTCGTTAAGAAAAATAAATGAGTCTCTCTGCCCTTTGTTCCCAAGACCATTTCTTATCTAATGTTTCCTATACGTTCAAGGAATTGCAGCGGGTTTCTCTTGACTCATAGTGCAATTACATTACATTTTTTTCATTGGCTTTTCAGTGTGTTCCAGCTATCTTGTAAACTCTTTCCTAACGGATTGTGTTTTGGAGGAATGACTGAATACGTGGTTAGCATTATGTTGCATTTGTTGTTGTGCTCCATATGGCCCAAAGAGCATTTATTTGCTTCATATCTGCGTTTCCAAAACTCATTTCACATTTGTAATTGTTGGTGCGGTGGGTGATGCTAATGGATTTTTTTTATTATTTATTTATTTCAGGCACCACAGTTTTATTTTTATCACGAGAAGCTCATGTTTCTAATTAAAAAAAAGATCACAATAACCGACAAATAAAGTAAATGAAACACAATGAAAAACAACATATTGCTTTGTCCTTGTGACCTTTCCTGTCTGTATCTCAGATGTTACTTCTGAAAACTCATTAGTTCCGTAACGCGAGACCAAATATCCTGTGGTGTTTCGTTAAGGAATTGGTACCTACTGTACAATAAGAAGTCTGCTCTTCAAATAATCACTTTCAAAACTGTGTCGTGTTTTCTGTACTGAAATACTTTCTATTACAGCTCAACATGTAGAATATCACATTAAAGGGATGGTTCACCCAAACAAAGGGGTTTACTCATGCTTGACTTGTTTCCAACCAGTTTGATACATTTTTTTCTGTTTAACAAAAAGAAGATATTTTGAAGAATGTTGAAAACCTGTAACCATTGAAGGTGGGGAAAACAAATTCTATGTAAGTCAAATATAAACAAATACTATAGAAGTCAAATTACTTTTTGTTTCCTATTGAAAAAAAGAAGATATTTTGAAGAATGTTAAAAACCTGTAACCATTGTTGATTGAAAAAACACTGAAGGTAGGAAAATAGGAAAAACAAAAACTATGTAAGTCAAATATAAACTAATACTATTGAAGTCAAATGACTTGTTTCTGTTGAACAAATAAATATGATATTTTGAAGAATGGTGAAAACTTGTAAACATTAAAGGTTTGGAAAATCATCGAAGGTAGGAAAAATAAATGCTATGCATAGTATGAACAAATTCTATGGAAGTCCAATGATTCATATTCTAAATATGCCTGTAATTAGTTTTGGTACGTAACCAATTATTACACTGAATTATATTTTGTGTTTTCTGTAAGTCATGGGGGGAGAAAAGTCAATCATTATTTTTTTGCATAAATAACAAATTAAATCAAAAACATTTGTATGGACACAAAACTGAAAGCGGTATTGAATTTATAGTTTTCAGATGCTTCAGATGCAACTCTTTTATCTTTTCCTCTTTGCTGCTTGCACAATAAAAAAAATTCACATCTCAAAATTCCCAGAACACTTAAAATCTTCTTCTTGGCTTCCACACAATTGATTTGTGTTGGGACAACATGAAGGAATTAAGTTAACTTATTATTCATTCATTAATTTTCCTTCAGCTTAGTCCCTTTAATCATCATGGGAACCTCCAACTTATCCAGCATATATTTGACACAGCGGATGCCGTTCTAGCTGCAACCCAGTACTGGGAAACATCCATACACACTTATTCTCACACACACACACACACACACACACACACACACACACACACACACTCTACGGCCAATTTAGTTTATTAAATTGACCTATACCACATGTCTTTGGACTTGTGTGGGGAACCAGAGCACTAGGAGTAAACCCACGCCAACATGCAAACTCCATACAGAAACGCCAGCTGACCCAGCCAGGACTCGAACCAGTGACCTTCTTGCTGTGAGGTGACAGTGCTAACCACTGTGTCACCCAGTTAACTTATTAGTTTTTATAAATTTAAGTGACTTGAAGAAAACAATTAAGTTGTGTTGTTTCAGTTCATTTTAAATAAGTAGTTTGAACAAACATCAAGCATAGTTTTTTGAGTATAAGGCCTTTTAGGCTCTTTAAGGCCCGTTAACACTGGGATGCTTTTTGCTTTGCGTCCACTTTCCATGGATGTTTATTGCCTAGTGACTAAACAAAGGCTGTTCATGTGATCGTGCACACAAACGCACAAAATGCCAGCCATAGAAGTGTTATTTTAAAGAAACGTCTCATGCTTTTTTGACGCATCAAAAACTTCTCCACCAATCAGATTGCCACTTTTGTTCACGTGCCCTGAGCTGCTGAAGTTACAGTAAACACCACTTGGAGGCGGTCAAGCACACAACAGTTGAGGTTTTCCTTTCATTCAATGAAGAAGATGATGCACAGGCAAGGGCTGTGTCCAAAATGGCCTACTACTCAGTAGGTACTGCATTTGAATTTAAATGTACTACTCGACCGTTAGAAAAGTACGTTCTATGCAGTATGAATGTGAGTAGTATGAATGGAACTCGAATGCACTACATCCGCAATTTTGTCATGATCACATGACCTACTTGTGTCAGTTGCGTTGCTTCACTCCCATTCATGAATTCTCTTGCGTGGCATCATGGGATAGTGCAGCGTGCATCTGATGTGCGCTTCAGAATATCAACGGAAGTAGTAGGTCATCTGGGTACTTCTCGCATACTATATAGTATGGAAGTATGCGATTTCGGACACAGCCAAGATAAATGTTCTGCTTTTTTCATTGGTGTCTGAACACAAAGAGCTGTATGATAAACGCAATAGCAGCTACAATAATATCAGTAGGAATTGAAAGTTTCATTTCACTTTTCTTTCCTGACTTGCAAGTTCATTAAGTGCCATCTAATGTCAGGGGGTGATTTTGCGCGTTCGCTCTGCTCAACGCCAATGAATGGTTTGAATATAGAAAAACGTCTTGAATAACGCTGAAGATAAACCTGAGCAAAAAGCATCCCCGTGTGTACGAGCCTTAAGGATGAGTAAATGATAAGAGAATTTTTATTTTCAGCTGCTCACTAAACCACAGCACAACAGCTTTTCTTGTTTATTTTACATTCTCCAAACATTATCTTAAACACTTTCCACGAAACTCTATTTATTGAGTATTTATTGGCCTATTTATTGAGTTTTTGAATATGAAACATTATGCCTTTAACACATTCTACACCTTGCATACCATGAGCATGTCAATGATATCCTATTTTTTCCGCTCCACTGGCCTTTTCCATTAAGCGTAGGATGAAGTGAGCCATTTGGCTGCTTGATGCTCAAGGAGCTAAAAGTAGATCGAAGGCATCATGATCTAACGGAGCCATCTGTACCGACGCTCATATCTCAGAGCTGTCCTTTGGCTGTCTAACACAGCTCATTATTGTTTGTATATGCGCTACTGTATGTTTACGGTCGGTGATTATCCGAGCACAGCTGCCAAGGTACGCCAGTGATGTCCAGATGGCTCCGATTCAGATGTTCACTGTCTTACTCGTGCAGACCGACTGTCAGACGCCATGTGGGAAGCCGAGAGATGCTCGTTCTTCCTCCTTCTCAAGGGAAATGCTGATATTTTAGACATTTTAACAAATAGTGCTATAGTGATGTAGAATATATTAACTCAAACAACATTGGGCTGTAATGTTATGTGCACTGTAAAAAAAAATATGCTGGGTTCCATACAATCTCTTCATGTCTTCCCAACGCTAATCGATTAAGTATTTTTACAATTTTGAGTTGGTTTAACATAAAACAACTAAGTTGTCCCAAAAAAAACCTCAAGAATTGTGTTGTTTCAACTCATTTTAAATAAGTAGTTTGAACAAGCAGCAAATAGTATAGAGTGTAGAAAAAATGATTGGTCTATATGTGTTATGCAAAGAAAAAGATTATTAATTTATCATAGTTTCTGATGCATGGTTGTTCTCTGTTTATTTATGCTGTGTTCACACCAAATGCAGAAATAAGTGTTTTCACAAGTTTATTACATATAAAGTCAATGCAAACAAGCAACTTGAGATGCAAATGATCACAGCACAACATATTTGCCACGAAATTGCATAATTCACCTCAATTGCACTTTTGAACGGCATTATGGGACCCTGAACTGCTCCGACAACTCTAGTAAATGCTTAACATTTCTCTATGTAAAAGCTTAACAAATCTTTGTATTTTAAAATGATACATTCTCTAGGTTGACCACGTAAGTTACCAAAAACAAACAAACAAATCACATTATATTTTTTACGGATTTGTTTTCGTACAAAAATGACAAAATTGTCAATAAAAGTCACTTTGTTAAACTGCAGAGTTGAATTTAACCAAACGATAAAGTTCAAAATCAAAAGTTGTCGAAGCAGTGATCAATGTTATATAATTTTAAAAGTTTAACAGAAACAGAAAACACCCTTGAATCACAAACTACAGGCAACTAATATCTATTTCTTACTCTTCATTGCCAGTTATAACACAAGCTACAAATGAATATTTCACATCAAATGTAATCTCACAATCAGTGTTTGAGCTGTGGAAAGATGTCAGTAAAACAACTTATAAACTGTGTTAACATTTACCTCCAACAAATGAACTCTAGAAAAGAGCATTTCTCTAAATACGTGCACTTAATTAGCCTAATTATATTTTACCACAGATGAAAGTATAAAATATACATATTTTTATATATTATACCTAAATTTGCAACTATTGGTCTACTTCACAGTGAGTACCTTGATGTCAAAACAACATCAAAAACATGATGGTTATGTACTGTTTTTTTTATTTTGTACTTTTTAAAATTGTAATTATTATTTTATGTGTTTAATATCTTCTGTTGTAGCACTTTGAGTTTAAGAAAAGTGCATCTCAAATAATATTTATTATTATTGTTATTATGTCAAAAATTCAAATCAATTTGGTGTCAATTGACTACCTGGATATCAAAACGACTGTAGTCGATGTTTGATGTGTTTTTTGACACCAATGTTAGATGTCAATTTAATGTCGTTTTGACTTCAAGGTAGTTTACATGAATTCAGTGTAAATTTGTAATTTAAGCATCTAAACTAATAAAACTTTTCTTATATTGTAATACTTTTTTTGTGTTATTATTTTGGTTTTCAAAAGGTTATCAATGTATGGTTGTAAAATGGGCATCAAGGTTTTGACATCAAATCGATTTACATTTTTGACATGCTTTTTGACGTCAATTTGATGTCATTTTGTCATCAAGGTGCCCACTGGTATAACCAACCCAGGCTCATTCTGAAAACGTACCTCTATATACATTTCTGGAGAGCGCCAAATACATCCCAGGAGCTACGTTTTTTTGCAGTTTTTGTTTTTGTGAATCCACTAGAGGCCACTGTGTACGCTTTTTGAGATTTCAAATTTCTCTCACAAGTGCCATTCTTGCCTGCTCTTGTGTAAGTCAACCAGAGGCCGCTGTCGACTGACTGACTGACTGACTGACCAATCGACTGACCCACCCTCCTCCTTCCCTAAACCCAACCAATAGTGTTTTCAAAAGCACCAATTGACCTGCACACTCTCTTCCCTAAACTCAACTGACAGTTTTTAAAAGCAATCCAGAAAAAGAAAAGCCCTCGCCTGATTTTTTACCACGTTTTCAGATTTTACCACATTCTCAGTTTTTGTCTTACCTGCCTCCTAGAACTGTTCTTTGCCAGACTGGAACCCCATTGTCATGGTCAACTCCTCTCTGCGTCTCAAGTCCGCCAACATACATGGCAAGCTACTGGACAAACTGGTAACAGTGGGAAAGCCATCCATACTGAGGTAAGTGGTCGGCTGGTAATCATGAAAAGAAACAGTGTCATTCTGCCCCATAGCATTCGTTTTAAAGATGTATATAGGACTACATTTTCAGAATGAGCCTATGTTGGGTATAACTACATTATTTTGAATCTCATATTTTAAATTTGTTTAATTAATTTGTAAATGTCTAAAATTATGTTTAAGTCCAGCCAAGAGTTCAAAATTATGATGAGGTCAGATGTAAGACAAGTTGCGACTATTTACAAATGTCATTGCGAAGTTCAGAAACGGTGACATTATTCCATCCTTGAACTCAAATAAGGAGTCAGCTTTCATCTCTCCTACTTTTACACTTCATTTCTTGCTTTATTTAACTCACACACAACATTTACTTTCCCAAAACTTACCAAATTACCACACCGGGGCAGGAATTATTCAGTCCTTGTTCCCATGCGAGCCATAACACGCAAGCTCGCAGGTTGTTAACAGGCATTTTAGTGACCAACCCACCTCGTTTTTACCGGCTCTCAGATTTCTCACAGCTCTGTGGTGCAGATTATATTCAAACCTGCTCTGTTAATGTGCGCCTACAGATATGGGGAATAGCTTTTACTGGCCATTCGATTTTCTATACGGAACTAGACTTTTATTTTCTCCGAAGACAAAACGCCAGTGAAACAATTCATTCCAGATCCATAAACTTGCATGAACCATATTTCCAAACAAATTATCAGATTATGCATGTATAACACTTATTTAGATCCCTGTTGAATGTAAATCCTCGGCCATACACTGTTTACCATTAAAAAACACTTCTAAACACAGCAGACCCTTTGAGTTATTTGACAAAATGATAAAGGAGAAGAGGCGAGCTTTGTTTATGTGTGCGACCAGTCGTAGCAAGACCATCAAATGTGTTTATTTGTTTTTAATCACCATATGTGTTTACAGTGCCTTTGTGCTGTAATTGATCAAATGTGCACTGTTCATTAGGATTCGCCTTTGATAGTATGGCAACGTGTGCCCACCAGCATTTTTTTGTTTGCGTTATTTTTCTGTTTTTTTTATAAATGGCATAAAAAGGGAAAGGCTTCAAAGGGAACGCTTGAGTGGATTTAATCAGTGTAATAAAGTGTTTTACTTTCGCTATTAACATAGGGGGGTAAAAACACAAGGGTGGTATTAATTAGGGACTGTGAAGGCAGGGAAATTGTAACCCCTTTAAACCGGGAGCTGCACAGAGAGTAAATGGTCATAAATGTGTGTTTAAGTTTCATATGCAGTCGTTTTACTTTTGCTTTGGAGGTATTTGCTGGGAAAAATCTGCACTTAAGGGGACTGATCTTGCGATTTAAATCCTAAATTTTTACCAAAGTTTGTGTTCATTTCATTTAAGACAATTTATAGTTAAAACTTATTTAGCTCACGCTTATTGTTATTCTTTAGGTGAAGAAATAATCTACGCAAGTTAATTGAGTGAAAAAATAAAAAGGTTGTTTTTGTTTTTTTTCCACAGTGGAATGAACCGCCAACTTATCCAGCATATGTTTTACGCAGTGGATGCGCTTCCAGCTGCAACCCTTTACTGGGAAACATCCATACACACTCATTCACACTCATTCACACACATACACTACGCATAATTTAGCTTACCCAATTTATCTATAGCGCATGTTTTTGGACTTGTTGGGGAACCGGAGCACCCAGAGGAAAGGTTTTTGTTTGTATATGTCAAAGTACTTCAAACAATAACTAATATTTAGTGTATATATATATATATATATATATATATATATATATATATATATATATATCTTCCATTAGGGAAGAATAATTAAACTGGTTTTCCCTTTAAAGCAGTACAAATTGTGCAACTTCCATCCTACAGTTCATGTTTCTTCTTAATAGATTTTAATTGTTTGTTGATTTTTTTTCTTCTTTCACTTGTTGTACATTGTGACCATTTAAGGATTTCTAGAATGAGCCCATAAATTCCAACAGGCTAAACCCAACAATATAAGTCTGAAGTAGTAAAAGCAGTGATATTTTGTAACCTCGGCAGTACAGCAAATGCATTGGCATCTTATGAGGGCATTTGTCATGCTAATGGTCCTCCAGCCAGAGCTCTCACAGCCCAGTCATGAACTACACCAATAAAGTCAGCTCTGCCATTAGATAAGCCTGGAATGAGACTATTTTCACACTCCTGGGTCTGTGAAACACCAGTGTGCCCACCTAAAGCAGGTGTGTGACTGTGACCTCTAGATCAGCTCCCCTCAGAGCGGCCATTGTTCCATCTTAGCTCAGAACCAGTCCTTAAACCTCTGCATGTCGAGCAGTAATGATCCACAGTGGGGCTTGAGCTCCATCGTGACCCCTTTGTAAGGTGAGGTCAAAATAGATATGCTGTGACATTTTTTTTATTAACCAGGATTTAGTTCCTCCAGGATTTAGCAATTTTTTTGCGATTGCAGAATTTAACACTTAATGACTAAATGCTGCTAAATTCAGAGGAGCTTGCGATTATTTTAATTGAAACAATTGGGCAAATTGGCGTATAATTCCAACCCAGGCTCATGACTGATACATATGTTCTTGCGTGAATCCACCAGAGGCTGCTGTCGACTGACTGACTGACTGACTGACTGACTGACTGACCGACTGACCGATAGTACCACCCACCACCTTCCCTAAACCCAACCGATAGTGTTTTCAAAAGCACCAAATGACTCGATCACCCCTTACCCTAAACTCAACCGACAGCGTTTTCAAAAGCAATCCAGATAAAGAAAAGCCCTCCCAGCCGCTTGATTTTTGCCACGTTTTCAGATCTTACCACGTTCTCACCCTGTTATTTACTTGTTAATTTTATGGCAGCAGGAACCGGCGAGCTACTAAAAAATTGGTAACAACGGAAAACTATTCCACACGGAGGTAAGCGGTCAGCTAGTAGCACAATAAGAAACAGAAGCCGTTCATTTTAAAGATGACATAGGTGTGGCTGCATAATTTGCGCTCTCCAGAAATGTATACGGGGGTACGATTTCACAATGAGCCTGTGTTGCATAATTCTACTATGGTGACTCCTGATAAAGCAGGGACAAAGCCCATAGACAGTGAGAGTTTGAGCAGCCTTATGCCGAGTTCACACTGCATGATTTTAGTCCTGTTTTTCATCCACTGACAGGTTTTTTAAACTCATTCACAAATGCCCAAAATCAGAAGGAAATCATTGCTCATTCATGTTCAATAACGTTCATGTTCTATAACAGAGTAATAGATCAACAGCCAATGAGAGAGCAAGATACAGGGCAGCAGGACGTTCAGGGAGGAGTTATAGACCTGAGAGTGAATGAGAGAGAGCAAGATAAAGGGCATCATGAATTTTGGGGAGGAGTTATAGACCTACAGCCAATGAGAAAGAGCAAGAATCAGGGAAGCAGGAAGTTCAGGGAGGAGTTATTGACCTACAGCCAATGAGAGAGAGCACAAATCAGGGAAGCAGGAATATCGGGGAGGAGTTATGGAGCCACAGCCAATTGAAAGAGAACAAGAAACAGGGAAGCAGGAAGTTCGAGGAGGCATTACAGATTCACAGCCAATCAAAAGAGAGCAAAAAACCCAAAAAAACAGGCAAGCTAGAAGTTCAGGCAGGAGTTATAGGCCCACAGCCAATGAGAAAACAAGACACAGGGCAACAAGAAGTTTGGGAAGGAGTTACAGACCCACAGCCAATGAGAGAACAATATACAGGGCAGCGTGAAGTTCGGGAGCAGTTATAGACATAAAGCCAATGAGAAAGCAAGAAACAGGGAATCAGGGAGGAGTTATAGACATAAATCCCATAAGAAAGCAAGATGCAAGGCAGCAGCGAGTTTGAGGAGGAGTTATAGGCCCACAGCCAATGAGAGAGAGCAAGAGACAGGGAAGCAGGACGTTCGGGGAGGAGTTATAGATCTGCAATCAATGGTAGAGCAATATACAGATAATCTAAGAGTTCGGGGAGGAGTTACAGGCCCACAGCCAATAAGAGAGAAATATACAGGGCAGCAGGAAGTTTGGGAGCAGTTATAGACATAAAGCCAATAGGAAAGCAAGAAATAGGGAATGGGGGAGGAGTTACAGACCCACAGCCAATGAGAGCGCGAGATACAGGGCAGCAGGAAGTCCAGGGGGAGTTATAAACATAAGCTGCGTCCCACATGGCACACTATACACTATGCGCTTATGCACTATGTACATATGCACACTCAACAGCATAGTATTTTACCAGTTGAATGAGTGCATCATCCGGGTAATTAAAGTGCACTTATTATATATTTTAGAGTTTTTAGTGTGAGCGCACTACTTACACTATTTATACTACAAAATGGTGTAGAATAGTGCAAAAGTATGCGATTTGGGATGCACCTATACGTTTAATGAGGAAGCAAGATGCAAGGGAGCAGGAAGGAGTTACAGACCCACAGCCAATGAGAGAGAGCAAGAAACAGGGAATTGTGAAGTTTGGGGAGGAGTTACAGGCCCACAGATATACAAGAGAGCAAGAAACAAGGCAGCAGGACGGGTGGGGTGAGGAGTTATAGACACAAATCCAATGAGAGAGCAAGAAACTGGGAATTAGGAAGTTTGGGGAGGAGGAACAGACCCGCAGCCAATGAGAGAGCAAGATACAGGTCAGTAGGAAGTTCAGGGAGGAGTTATAGACGTAAATCCAATGAGAAAGCAAGATGCAAGGCAGCAGGAAATTTGAGGAGTAGTTACAGTCCCACAGCCAATGGGAAAGCATGAAACAGGAGATCAAGAAGTTTGGGGAGGAGTTAGAGACCCAAAGCCAATGAGAGAAAGAGCAAGATACAGGGGCAGCAGGGCTTTTGGGAGGAGTTATAAACATAAAGCCAAACAGAGAGAGCAAGAAACGGGCAATTCTGAAGTTTGGGGAGGAGTTACAGCCCCACAGCCAATTGTAAGAGAGCAAAAAAATAGGAAAGCAGGATGTTCGGGGAGGAGTTACAGATCCACACAGCCAATGGGAGAGCACGATACAGTGCAGCAGAAAAATTTGAGGAGGAGTTATAAATCTACAGCCAATGACACATCATTTGACACATCATGTGACATCATCACAGCAAGCATTTAGCTAAAGTCCACATATATTGCATAAACGTCTTTACACTCACATGAGGTGTTTTTTTTCTTTCAAAGGTCCTCATTTAGGTTGCAAAAATGATGTCTGGTGCCTGATAAGGCTTTCAGTTTGATTTTATTCTATTACTGTCTAATTTGTACACCTATTAACCCTTCCTTTGTATCTCACTTTACTTTTCTGTCAGCACACATACAGAATATCAGCAGCGGCCCCACAAAACCACTCAATCTGACGTTAATGTGTGACTTGAGTATTAGCCTAATGCTTTTAACAGCACAAGCGACAAATGAACAGGCAGCCGTTGTTCGCAAACAGCTCGATGTTAAAACCAGGGAAATGGAGCAATCTAACCGTGTAATTTAATATGACCGTACTGATTTAAGGAGTCATTCGACCAGGCTGAAATGAATCCCTGTGGGCATCCGAACGGCTGTGAAATCAACAGTTGCTGCTGCAGATTTTAGCACGTCTTAATTAGGGAGTTAAAGCGAGGCCTAGTGTGGAACCGCAAGATTACTCCATCCCAAACACATGGGCGAAGTGTGGTCAGAGGATTAGGTCAACGCTCACCGTTACTGAGGTTTGAGACACTGAAGGCTTTGCCTAAACTTGTAGATGCGATCCAAGCTCTCAAAATTAAACGTTATCTTGTGGTGAATGAGAAGTAATGTTTTATTGTCAGGGATTTGCTTGATTTTAGCAACTGAACACACTTACAGTGTTTAGATACAGTCACAGATATGTAAAGTGTAATATATATATACAAGTATTTACAAGTTATTATTTATTATTTATTAGATCATAATGAAATTATCATGCAGTATTATTTTGATAACTTTGGAAATAAAATGCAGACTGGTAATTTAGTGACTGGATATAACTTTTTTACAGTGCTAGAAAACTGGTAAATGTGAAGAATGAACAAGGACAAATTAAAAGGGGTAAAACCCCTTATAAGTTTATAAGTTTAAAGTATTGTTTAAAGTTTATATATATTGTATAATTATTT
>CAIGQW010014395.1:0-13838 GCA_903798125.1 Danio choprae | reverse complement strand
GAAGGATACGTTTACAAGGTGTTTATTAAAACACAAAGCAGGTCTTCACACCGTAGTGCTAGCAGGCACAATGTAAACAGACACAGTGAGAAACAGTCGAGCAAACAGGTGACAGATGTTGGCATCGATGAGGAACGTTCTTGGATGACTTGGCAGAAGATCAGGATGAGCAAAAGGAGAGTATGACCATGCGAAGATGATTCCAGCCGACGAGTGAACAGGAGGGGTGAGTATATATAGTGTGGTGGTGACGGCTGGAACAGGTGAGTGTGGTTAGTGCACAGGTGTGTGTGATCAGTAATCTGGTGACTGAGTGCAGTGTGTAGTGGATGGAGAGTGTGAATGGTGACTGGGGCTGATGGAACGTGCAGGGGGTGTGACAGTACCCCCCCCCTCCACGGGTGACTACTGGCACCCTAGACCGGCGGCGCAGACGACCACGGCCTCGGGGAGCTGGACGATTAGAGTGGGATCTAGGACGTCGTCCCGTGGTGTCCATGACCGCTCCTCGGGGCCGAATCCCTCCCAGTCAATTAAGTACTGGATCCGGCCGTCCCGCCGCCGGGAGTCGAGAATTTCTTTGATGCGGTAGATGTTTTCACCCAGGATCTCGGGTTGTGCTGGAGGGGGAGGCGGTTCCGGGTCTGTGGAAGGAGGAGGAACAGGGTCAGTGAAAGGTTTGTGGAGTGACACATGAAAAGCGGAAGAAATACGTGAGTGGGGAGGCAGGTTGAGGCGGTAGGTGACAGGGTTGATTTGGGAGTGGATGGTGTAGGGCCCTATGTAGCGGGGACTCAGCTTCCTACAGGGCAGTCGGAGTTGGATGTTCTGGGTCGACAACCATACTTTGTCCCCTGGGTGGTAAACTGGGTTAGGTAGTGTATGGCGGTTGGCGGCGTCGGTGTGCCTCCGTACTGCCCGTTGGAGTTGGACGTGAGCTGAGTCCCATACCCTCTCGCTCTCCTGGAACCAGTGGTTTACCGCGGGCACTTCAGAGGCTTCGCCGGTCCACGGAAACAGTGAAGGTTGGTACCCTAAGACACACTGAAAGGGGGTTAGTCCAGTGGAGGCTTGGCGAAGGGAATTCTGTGCATATTCTGCCCACGGTAAATACTGGCTCCAGGTGTTTTGGTGATGGGCACAGTATGTCCAGAGGTAGCGAGAGATCTCTTGAATCTTGTGTTCGGTCTGCCCGTTCGTTTGGGGGTGGTAGCCAGGTGAGAGACTGATGGTGGTTCCGAGTAACTGGAAGAACGCCCGCCAGACCCTGGAGATAAACTGTGGCCCCCGGTCGGAGACGATATTCTCCAGGAGGCCGTAGTTGCGGAAGACGTGTTGAAACAAAGCCTCAGCAGTTTCTAAGGCGGTAGGAAGGGCTTTGAGTGGGATGAGTTTGCAGTGTTTGGAGAATCCATCCTGTCCTGAACCGAGGGAGGTGTGCGTACTGTCGAGGAGGGTGAGTCGGTGGCTGGAGGGCACATAAATTAGGCCTGGTGGAAGTTCAGGAGGGGCTGGCTCCTTGAGGGTAGCAGCACGAATTTCCTCGTCCACTTTCCAGAGAATGGGTGCGATGAAGATGGATGATGGCAGTACGGGTTCGGGAAACTAGATTTTTTTTTTTTATGACCCTGTTGGTACATTATGGAGAAGTTGAACCGGGCGAAGAATAGTGACCAACGGGCTTGTCGAGCGTTCAGTCGTTGAGCGTGACGAAGATATTGGAGGTTCTTATGGTCCGTAATGACTGTGAACGGGAATCGTGCTCCTTCCAGCCAGTGCCGCCACTCCTCGAGGGCCAGTTTGATGGCTAACAGCTCACGATCTCCTATGCCATAATTTTGTTCGGCAGAGCTGAGTTTCCGGGAGTAGTACGCACATGGATGGAGAGCTTTGGGTTCATCAGACCACTGAGAGAGTACGGCTCCCACTCCTATGTCCGCCGCATCGACTTCGACGACGAAGGGCCGCGTTGGATCGGGGTGTTTGAGGATAGGGGCAGAGGTAAATTTGCTTTTGAGGAGCTGGAAGGCGCGATCCGCCTCTTAGCTCCAGGCGATGGTTTGTCGAACACCCTTTAGGAGAGATGACAACGGGGAAGAGATTAAACTATAGTTCTTTATAAAACGTCGGTAGAAGTTGGCGAATCCCAGGAACCGTTAGAGCTCCTTGACGGTTTGGGGTTCTTTCCAGTTGGTTATGGCGTCCACTTTGGTGTTCTCCATCTGAACCCCCGCAGCGGAGATCACATAGCCCAGAAAGGAGATGGTGGATTGGTGGAACTCGCACTTCTCTGCCTTCAGGCAGAGTTGGTGTTCCCTGAGACGGCGCAATACTTGGCACACTTGAGCACAGTGGTCTTCAAGGTTACGGGAGTAGATGAGGATATCGTCGATATACACAATGACACATTGATGGAGGAGGTCTCAGAAGATTTTGTTCATGTAATTTTGAAATACTGAAGGACTGTTGGCTAACTCGTAGGGCATTACCAGATATTCGTAGTGGCCAGTAGGGATTATGAAGGCGGTTTTCCACTCATCTCCCTCTCGAATACGGATCAGGTTGTAGGTGCTGCGGAGGTCCAGCTTACTAAACACTCGCGCCTCCCGGAGCTCCTCAAGAGCTGCTGGCACAAGCGGTAGAGGGTAAGCAAATTTTACCGTAGCCTCGTTCAACACCCGATAATCGATACATGGCCTGAGCCCTCTGTCCTTTTTGGTGACGAAGAAGAAGCTCGATGCGGCAGGTGACCTGGATGGTCGGATGAAACCCTGGTCGATGGCTTCCTGGATGTAGCTCTCCATCGCCTCGTGTTCAGGACGGAAAAGAGGGTATACGGCCATCGCCCAATGGTGAGTTCTGGATGGTATAGATCTGATACCGGGTCTCGTTTACTACAGTGGGAATGCGATGTTTGGTGATGAAATTGGACGTTATGAAGTTTCCAGCAGCTCCAGAGTGCACCAGGACATTGATGGGGAAAGTACATGAATTAAGGGTTAGTGTGGCTTGTATATGAGGGATGTTGCAAACTGAAGGAGTGATTGAAAAGGCACTCACCATTGGACGAGGCGGACGAACAGGACAGCCTGAGAGGAGATGAGAGGCTTCTCCACAATAAAGGCATAGCTGGAGTTGGATTCGTCGGTTACGTTCTGCTGTGGTGAGGTAGTATGCTTCAGTTATCATAGGTTCTTCGAACTCAGAGGGTGATGGTGAAGGGTGACGAAAACTGGCAGTCTCAATGGTAGGGAGTGGCAGTGAAGAAGGATGGTGCAGAGGTGCTCTGTGGTGAGTTGTAGGGGTGGAACAGGCGTTGAGGTGTTGGGAGACGCTGATAGCCTTCTTAATAAACACTTCTAGGTCATCGCTATCTTCGTAGATGACCATCTGTTTGCGGACGTTGGGTGTTAGTCTCTGACGATAGGCGGCTAACAGCGCCACCTGGTTCCACCCACTACTGGCGGCGAGAGTGCGGAACTGAAGGGTGTACTCGTGAATAGTGAGCTTGCCTTGATTGAGTGCGATGAGTTCATCATGAACGGATAGTGAAGTGAGTGCGATTCCACATACCTCTTTAAAGTGGTGAGTGAATGAGTGAAAGGAGTGGAGAACCGGGTTGCGAGCGTTCCATAAGGCATCCGCCCATTGCAGTGCTCGGCCCGTGAGGAGAGAAATCATGAAGGCGACCTTGGAGATTTCATTGGGGAATGATCGCGAATTGGTCTCGATAAACAGTGAGCACTGTAATACGAATCCAGCACAGGTACTGGGTTTCGCCAGCATAACTGGCGGGACGAGAGAGGGCTGAGTTCGTCATGGAGAGAGGGTCTACTTGAGCACTCGATGGTTGCTGACTCATTGCTGCGGCTTCCGTGTATGAGTCGGCAGCGATCCCGGAAGTGTTAGCGTTACCGTCCATCATTCCGGGAGTGTTTGCGGGGCTGGAATCCTGTCACGGTCACAGAAGGCAGAGACGAAGGATACGTTTACAAGGTGTTTATTAAAACACAAAGCAGGTCTTCGCACCGTAGTGCTAGCAGGCACACCAATGTAAACAGACACAGTGAGAAACAGTCACTTCCCTTGAAGTCGAGCAAACAGGTGACAGATGTTAGCATCGATGAGGAACGTTCGTGGATGACTTGGCAGAAGATCAGGATGAGCACAAGGAGAGTATGACCATGCGAAGATGATTCCAGCCAACGAGTGAACAGGATGGGTGAGTATATATAGTGTGGTGGTGACGATGTATATATATATATATATTATTATTATTATTATTATTATTATTATTATTATTATTATTATAAAGTGTTGGGGAAAGTTACTTTTGAAAGTAATGCATTACAATATTGAGTTACTCAAAAAGTAACTAGTTGTTACTTTTTACTTTTGAATTAATTTTGCATTACTTTCAGCAGGGGTTTTTTTTTCAACTTGTTTTTTTTTTAAATAGAAGAGCTCTGCAACTGACAATGTACTGTATAACATTTATTTACCTTACATTAGACAAAGCTGCAGTATGTGAGTTTGACACCCAGTGGTTGAACTAGGTATTGCATTCCTGGATCGAAACAAACGCAAGCGCAGGTTGCCAGATTGAAGACCAACAGGAGAGAGTCTCACGATGGAGCCTAAAGGCCGATTTAAATCATGTTCTAAATAAAAGCAACGGCAGGCGATAGAAGGAATATTTTCCATATTAAAAGGAGTTTTTGCTCTAACCAACAACCGAATTGAAATATTAGAAATGGCTTCTATTTCTGGCAGTTGTTAAATGCTAACAATGTGAGCTTGAATGACATTTTACATGACATTTATTGCCACTGAAAGCAGCAGCAACAGACAGTTTACCTCAGAACTTGAAAATAAAATAAAGCGTTTGAAATCGATCTTTAGAACTGTGACTCAAAACCAACCCAAAGTGATTGAGAGGTTTAATATGTATTAATTAGATTATAAAACTTACCATTTCGTGAGTGACTGCATATTCTATGCTTCTGAATTAAATTTCTGTCGTGTTTCGTCTGGTGCAAACAGCCAAATTGCTTATCACTGCAAATCACATAGTGTGTTGTTAGGACACGGGGTTACAATGTAACCTGCTCACCTAATGTTTAGGTTCGTAATATTTATATTATTTGCTAATCAATAACCTCATGTGGAACTCTGAATCTGTGTCTCATTTCGGAGTCTGCTGCTGTCTACCGAAGGTCACATTTTCGGGTGCAGACACATGCTTTGAGAGTCTTTCTGAATGTATGAATGAAGTATGCGGTTTTCCAACAAGGCAACTTGGGGTGCTGAAATATAATTGGCTAAACTGGTATTGGTTGGGTTAAAAGAACCCAAACAAAGACCCATTTTCAAAGCAGAATAACTGACTTTAGTATTGTTTTTCAGATAAACAAGAATGTTCACTTGGCATGTTTCTTAAATATCTGCACACATATTATGGTATTTTTATGCTTTAGAAGAGTCAAAAACTTGCATACAGCACATTTAAGTAAAATCACTGTCCACTGAGACGATGCCCTTTTCCTTTTCTTCTATGCGTTCAAAATAATGAGAATACTTCCATCATATCATATATTACATCATATACAGTTAGGGGAATGTGAATGTTCTGAAATTTGGGGATTACATTTTTGAACCAAACTATCATCTTCATAATACAATCATTTTTACAATGTTTTTAAAGGAATAGCTCAACCAAAAACACCTCATCATCAATGGTTGCCAGCCATTCATCAAAATATATTCATTTGTGTTCAACAGGCGAAAAAAACTCAAATAGGTTTTGAACAAGTGAAGGTTGAGAGAATTAAGACAGATTTTTAAAAAATATTTTTTATGGGTCAATGGGAACAATCACCTTATGGGATTTAATTGACAATTCTGCCCTAACTAGTTTGACTAACTGAAAGCTACTGCTTTTCAATTTCAAATTAGAGCAAGTCAAATTAAAAAGTTGGGGGAGCCATGTAACCTGTCATTCTGTTTTTCGGTGAAATAGGGGAATCCCGAGGACTGGAATTGAGAACCACTGTCATAAGGTTTCATTTTATGGAACCTCGTGGCACAGTTTAGTCAAAGACTATAGAATAAGGGGAGATTGGTTTAGGAAAGGATTGAAAGATTCCTGTGATTGAATGACACTTTGAAAGAACTGAGGAGTCCCTGGTTCATCTGATTTTTTGTTTATGATTGTGAATCAGATTAATTTACCACGCTAAATGGTGTTACATGGAGCTTGTAAAGAATGACGGTGTTGATGTGATCTGCAACACACTTGTGGTTTGTTAGGTGAGACTGAGAAATATGTGAACCAAGATTAGCCAACCACCAAATTTGTTAATTGAATTTGAAGCGTTGTTATTTTTATGGAATCAGCATATAACATTTAGCTTTCTTTTTTTTACTGCCAGATCAAGACCCACAACTGGAAATCTGCCACTTTATGATACAGTGAACAGAGATGAGGTAAGCTATTTGATACACTTAAATCAAACCTGAAACGTTTATCAGCAGCTCATAAAAAGAATTAAAAAATCTGTTTATGAACCTCTGGTAAACCAAACATTAGAGTTCAAGCATTGCACATGAAGTGCTTTGCCATTCTTACCATAATATTAATTATTGAATCATCCATGCTGTAATCAACATACAAACTTGCAGCCTAAAAGGAAGCTTGTAACGTGAAATTTAGAAATCTGACAAATTTTGAAATTCTTAAGATTGTTATTCAAATAATTGCTGATCAAGTCATAATCAACCAAGTGAAACAGTAGTATTGTAAAAAGTCAAAGCATAGGCTAAACTTTTTTTATATTCATATATTTTGAAATGTAGTTTATTCTTTTAATGGCACAAATATCTGTGGTATGTGATGCTTCAGAAAACAAGTCCATTTAGGGTTCAATAAATGTTTTTTTTACTGTTAATTATATTTGAAAGGTTTGGGGTGATATTGAAATACTTTTTATCAGCAAGAACAGATTCAATCAATCCAAAGTGACAGTATACAGTAGACAAGCTTTCAGAAAAAGGTTTCTGAAGCATCATGCAACACTGAAAACAGCATAGAAAAGTGTTGTGTATAATTAAAATAATATTTATAACATTTGTTTATTTTCTTTTTTTAAATTAATTAATTTGGTTAGTTCTCAATTATGTTTCTAGTGAAAATAAATTGCATATTTACTTTGAATAGCTTTGCCAGGTAAAAGTTTTTAATGATTTTTGCATTCACATTGAAATCAGACTTTTTAAATATCCTGCCAAACCTGAACATAGAATTTTACTGTTTGTTTAATAGATAGGTCAGCAGAAGCTTATTTTACTCTCTATTTAATAAGTAATTGTCTCAGAGAAACCTTTGAGATGGAAAAGATCTTTTCCTTCCTGCACATGCACCTCACAGGCCTCACATGTATTCTGCCATTTCTCCCCCTCCCTCCACTCATTTGTACATCATTATTCACTAAGGGCCAGGTTCATCCCACGCCCTCCCCTGGTTTACACCAGAGATAATTGGAGAAAAACTCAGATCAGCCTATGTGGATATAATTGTTCATTCACCCTGGACTGTGCTCCTTGCCTCAGAGAAACCTGTGCTCAAACAGTGGCCTGTCTGCAGTAATTCAAAATAACGTATATGATGAGCTTTTACACCAGTTTAAATGAATACCTTTGCTGCTTAAATTAAAGTTTTCATTTGACCCCATCCCCTCTTTTTATTGGTCATCTTGGTTTCTTTCTTCAGCAGCTATAAACACAAAAGCAAGAGCCCATTTGTCTATGTTCTGCACACCCTGCCCTGTCTGTTCTCATAGGCGAAGTCACAAAGGAAGGCAGGAAAATACCAAGCGAAGCTGCAGGTTTGAATACCAGAAATGAGGTCGTAAAACAAGTCACCGTCATCCTTGCCGCATTATCTGACAGCGTCGGTGAGGGAAAAAAAAGCTTAATTTCACGTCGAGCATGTTTGTGCTTTTGCGGGGCGCTGCTGTGATTCGCTGAGGGCATGAGACGAGAGCAGAGAACTGGGAATAAACCAAGCAGGATGTCATCTGTCACAGAATGCCGGCAAGGTGACAGACAGCCACCCGTGGCACTTTATTATCAGTGGGTGTAGTTATGAAAATTATAGCTGTGCTTCAAACAAACGGCGCATAATTCATGTCAAACTGTTCCCCAAGTTAAAAAATCATATTTTATAGATGGAGAATTGTTTACTGATTGTTGAGGAAGATGCTCTGTTTTGACAGTCTGCAAATGAAACTGTAGCGAGACATCTTTATTTTATTATTATTTGTTGTTGTTGGTTTTTGGTTGAGCAATCTGAAGCCTAGTGTTGGACATCAGTCTTTATTCGAAGATGAAAGCATGAAGCACATTTGGGCTTTTGATGTATGGATGTGCTGACCGCCTCAGTTGTTCATTTATGTTGGTGGCCAATAGACTGATATCGTGAGGGATTTGGTTGTGATTAAAGGAATATTCCACAATTTAGGGCCCCTTGTGGATTATTATGCCAGTTGAACTACTTCAGATGCCGGCTGCAGGCCATCAGGCTTTTGAATAGTGCCTTTCACATGACACGACACATCACATGCAGCAGACGGACGCTGTAGAAGAGCTTTTGCTAGAGGCAGGACAAGATGTTGGCAGTGTGGGAGTTTTTCTACCCTAAAAAAAACACTTCAGAATTGTAATTTGTAAATGAATTTGTGAAAAGAAAGATCTATCACTTTACTCATTTCCTGCAGTTAATAATTTAAAATCAGTAGTGTACTGTATACTTTGTACTGCAAAGTGTTCTTTGCTTTTGTAATTAATCCTATTTATAGATATTTAATTATCCACCTATTGGCTACCAGCGTCCAAATGGAGTATATAGTAGCTGACAATATATACAGTGCTCAGCATATATGAGTACACACCCCACAAATCTCTCATTCAAATGAATATTTCTTTAGGATGCTTTACATTATTATATTTGTGCATATACATTAGTTTAATCAGTACTGAAGGCAAATCTGGAGCTTATCTAACTAAATAACTTACAATAATGGTTAATAAATTAGTAGCCCAAATTTATATGTTAGGGAAAAATATTAAATACAATTTTCAAAAATAGCAAAAGTCAAGAGAAACAAAAAATATATACAATTTTGTTGAAATGTTGTAGTTTGTGATTTTTTTTGCATGAATTTAAAAGTATTATCTTTCACTTTCTAAAGATGTTCTGTGACTAAAATATTATTTTAATAAATAAATCTGTTTTGTTTAAATGAACCAATATATATTACCCATATTCACTGAGAAATGGATAAAAATACTCATTTCTAAAATGGGGTGTACTCATGCTGAGCACTGTATATGGAGCAATATACTATCTGACAAAACTTCCATATTGCTCATGCAATTATATGTAAGGGATAAAGTGCATCTAACTGGTTGTTTTCGCAGAATAAAGCCTAACAGGCTTATCAGCAGGCTGACGCAAAGTGGAGGCTTTATTCTGCAAAAACAACCAGCTAGATGTACATTACATTATTCCATTTACTGCATGGCTGCTTGCCACAAATATAAACAATTAGACACAAAACATTGATATAATAACTCTAATAACTAACCTACTTGTGTTATATATATATATATATATATATATATGCAATTACATACACTACCTGACAAAAGTCTTATCATCGATCCCAATTGTAAGAGTAACAAATAATAACCTCACTTCTAGTAGAAAGCAAGAACGCTTTCTTTGCCATTCCAGATGACTTTATTAATAAGTTATTTGAGTCTTTGCAGAGATGTATGGATGCAGTCCTCCAAGCTCATGGAAGTCAAACACAATATTAATTCTTTTTCCACTGCACCATGGGTTTATATTCTTTACTCTACATTATTTCTGTTAAGTGATGACTTTTGTCTAAGCAATGTCAGGCCTAACTGTCCTAATTAAATAATTAAAAATCAAGGCATGATCATATTTTATTTTGGTAAAAATAAGCGTAATCTAGAGGCCTTTGCCTTTCATATAAGCCACTTCTGATACCAAATGATCAACTAGAAGTCAAGTTATTATTTGTTGTTTCTAAAACTTGGACAGGCGACAAGACTTTTGTCAGGTAGTGTATATATTCGCTTTAGCAGGGAATAACATACCACGGAAGGGCGGCGCGGTGGCACAGTGGGTAGAGCTGTCGCCTTACAGCAAGAAGGTTGCTGGTTCGAGCCTCTGCTGGGTCAGTTGGCATTTCTGTGTGAAGTTTGCATGTTCTCCTCGAGCTTGCGTGAGTTTCCTTTAGGTGCTCCGGTTTCCTCCACAAGTCCAAAGACATGCGCTATAGATGAATTGGGTAAGTTAAATTGTCTGTAGTGTATGTGTGTGCATGAGAGTGTATGGGTGTTTCCCAGTGAAAGGGCATCCGCTGCGTAAAACATATGCTGGATAAGTTAATGGTTCATTCCATTGTGGCGACCCCTGATCATTAAAGGGACTAAGTCGAAAAGAAAATGAATGAATGAATGAACATACCTCGGAATGACATTGACCAATCAAGTATTCCAGAGAACCGTGTACTAAGGCACATTAATAGCCCAGTCCCATCACCTGTATTTGTTTTTAACTCTACATATCCCCACAAGTGAAACTAATAAATGTAACAAAATAGTAAACCTATGACTACATATACAAACATGTGTACGATATCCATAAACCACATGCTCTCTTCCCCTGCCTCTTTAAAGCAGGATGGATTTAGTTTGGCTCTGAATTTGAGCAATTAGTAAAACTTTGACAGCATAATCACAATTTGCATTGTACAAAGCACTATAGAAATAAAAATGACTTGACTTGATAGACGTTGCCTTTCATGTGAACGGTAAGCTCAATTGGTAGCATTTGAAGCATAACGTTGCTAACCAAATTAAATCATTTTGATTTGTCCCTGGTAATCAAGGTTAGAGCGTGGCCATTACAATAGAAATAATGGGCCACTTTTGGAGGATTTAAAAGCTGAAAAGTGAATTTCATAAAAGGTAAAAGCACTAATGGCAAGTTTTCTGTTAAAAAAATGGCATTTGAGTCTAAAGCTTTTCACATGTCTGGTCTAAAAACACTCCAGGAGAAACAAAACTTTTTTTTTTCTAAAGCACCTGAGAAATTTTACTATGCCATTTCCTAACCATGCTGCTAAACAACCATGTACAGTGCGCTCCAAAAGCATTAGTACAATAAGTACAGTAGTTTGACTTACTGTATAACAAAGCTGTCTATAGGTGTAATAATAGTAATTTACACATTTAGCTTCTGTAGTTTACAGTATACTGCTAGAAAATATTCTGCCTAGCTGTAAGGTACACTGTAAAAAATATGACAAAAAGTCATGACAACAAATGCTTATGTTACTTAACTAATTTTTAAGTAAATCAGCTTTCAACTACAGTACATTTTTTGTTTTACAAAGTTTTACTAAAAATAACTTGAGATGACTAGAAAATTCTAATTACAGTTACTGAGTAGATAATCATGTACTTCTTTAACCCTAGGTCATTACATATATTTTTTCTTATTTTTCATATATTTTATTTCCCATGCATTTTTTCTCCTGTTGATGGTTAAATAAGCCACGATCAGCTGTTCCTCAATTTTGGCTGAGCTTTCAGTGTTATGGAAAGGGTGAAGCTGATTGATTGGCTGATGTCAAATGATGTTTGGTGAGTTTGCAGCATCCTGAAATGTTGAGATGTCTTCATCGTGCTTTGGTGTAGATGCACGCTGAAAAAATAAGCATGTGGCCTTGCATTACTTTTGGGCTTTGTGGCATTGTCACAATAATGTTGATTACCTGGTTATAACTATACATCATTTTTTTAAATACCAAAATATAGTCTATAGTCTAGAATATTTAATCAAACTTTCAGTGTAATTTTAAATACCTCTTCATTTGACTTAATGCCAGTAAATTGAGCATGTGCAAGCATTTGTATTGTTAACATGCTTTTTTTATTATTCTTTTCTTAAGTCCCCCAAAATTTAAATGACTTTTTTTTCTGAATGTAATATGTTAGTGTTAAGGTTATCAATATGCTAGTATATGCCATAAAATCCGCATTTAGAACATACAACCATTCAAAATGTGCAGTCTCTCACATCTGCCACCATGGGTCAATGATTTTTCATGACCTTGCTCTTGAGGGTCTAGTCAGATTATTTGTCCAATCAAATTCAGTCTAGAATCTCAAACATTCGGCCACCACACTATAGATAAACACTAAAGCTGCAGCTGAAATTGGTCATTTGTAAAATCCGGAAAAAAAAAAGAAAACAAAATCTGTAATGACTGGCACATGGTACACTACATAGAGTTTAAATAAGTCAAACAATGCAAATATGCTTTTAATTTGATTAATAAAATCTGGCAATTATCTGCATATCTACTTATCTTCTTCGGTTCAGAATAGGCATAAGTTGCTGATCTGGCAATAAATAAACAAACAAACAAAATCTTCCGGCCAGTAACCTAGTAACCAAGCATACCATATGAGTAACTACACAGAATGCTACTGTATATATTTCACAGTATTGTGGATGATATTGACATAATAAAATGGTTAGAGACTCAGCATTAACAGATTAAAAAGGGGATGGGATGCCTGAAAATGCCACGCCCTTTTATCCTTTATCAGTTTAACATATCAGTTTGCTTTATGACTTCAACATATCAAGACACTTCAGGGGACCTTTAATATATATCGAACACAAAATATTACTTTAATTATTCATTCATTCATTCATTTTCATTTCGGCTTAGTCCCTTTATTAATCTGGGGTCGCCACAGCGGAATGAACCGCCAACTTATCCAGCATATGTTTTACGCAGCGGATGCCCTTCCAGCTGCAACCCATCTCTGGGAAACATCCATACACACCCATTCACACTCATACACTACGGACAATTTAGCTTACCCAATTCACCTATACCACATGTCTTTGGATTTGTGGGGGAAACCGGAGCACCCGGAGGAAACCCACGCCAACACAGGGAGAACATGCAAACTCCACACAGAAACGCCAACTGGCGAGGCTCGAACCAGCGACCAGCGACCTTCTTGCTGTGAGGCGAACGTGCTACCCACTGCGCCACTGTGAGGCCTACTTTAATTAGAAAAAAACAAAGGACAAAATGACAAACAGAGCAATTTTTCTCTCAAAGTGCACAGGCATGGTGGCTTATATGGATGAGACTGCATCCTTGAAAGCCCTTTGCTGTTATATATTCTAGTTGGAGACCATCTTGAATCCTCTATGCTTTTTGAGACTGAATGCGGTGCTTAAAGTTGCTTGCTGTGTGGTGAGTCGATCAACATTTAGATCCAGCGAGTTGGTTTTATTGCGTGACAGTGTAATGTGACTGTATGGGGTGTTGGCAGGCTGTTGTAATGTGATTGTGTATGTGGTGTGAAGTGGTCTAATGCGGGACTTCATGCCTTCGCTGGGCCGCAGCTAGTAAAGAGATGTTGCAGTGGGGAAGTCCTGCAGCACCATAATGTATTTACTCTGTAATTTGTGTCTCAGTGAGAGGCCATATATCCTGTTTAAGAGTGACACCTCCCCTCCCTGCGGCCCACTGTATCCCTGCCGCTCTGACGGAGACCTCAGCACGCTGGGCTGATGGATGAGCACGTCAAAGCCACTGCTGCCGCAACACACACACACACACACACATACACACATACACACACACACACACACACACACACACACACACACGTTTCTGGATGCAGAGATGCATTCGGACACAGACTTGAGTGTG
>CAIGQW010014353.1:5045349-5083314 GCA_903798125.1 Danio choprae | reverse complement strand
TTAACACCTTTGTCCTTCAGAAGAACAAAAGGACAGATGATTCCACACCGTCTCCGTTGCCACTCTTACAGCCACAGTGCTGTTCATGATGGTGAGTGGGGGGAGTGCCGGGCAGGTTCTCCTAAAGTCCACTTTCATCTCCACCGTTTTGAGTGTGTTCAGCTCCAGGTTATTGCATCTGCACCATAAAGCCAGTCGCTCCACCTCCTGTCTGTATGCAGACTCGTCACCGTTCCGGATGAGGCCGATAACAATAGTGTCATCTGCAAACTTCAGGAGCTTGATGGAGGGGTCTTTTGCAGTGCAGTCGTTGGTGTATAGGGAGAAGAGTAGTGGGGAGAGGACACATCCCTGGGGGGCGCCGGCGCTGATGGTGAGGCTGTCGGATGTGATTTTGTCCATTCTGACTAGCTGTTGTCTATCTGTCAGAAAGCTGGTGATCCATTGACAGACAGATCTAGGAACAGAGAGCTGGGTCAGTTTGTACTCGAGCAATGATGGGACAATGGTGTTGAAGGCAGAACTGAAGTCCACGAACAGAATCCTTGCATAGTTCCCTGGTTTGTCTAGATGTTGTAGGGTATAATGCAGTCCCATGTTGACTGCATCATCCACAGACCGGTTTGCTCTATAGGCAAACTGCAGAGGGTCCAGCAAAGGTCCAGTGATGTCCTTCAGATATGCTAGCACCAGTCTTTCAAATGACTTCATGGCCACAGATGTTAAGGCAACAGGTCTGTAGTCATTGAGTCCTGTGATCTTTGGTTTCTTCGGGATTGGGATGATCGTGGAGCGCTTAAAGCAGGATGGAACTGTGCACTGTTCCAGTGATCTGTTGAAGATCTGTGAGAAAATGGAGGCCAGCTGGTCAGCGCAGGTTCTCAGACAGGCTGGTGAGACACCGTCTGGGCCTGGTGCTTTCCTTCTCGTCTGTTTCCTGAAGATCTGACGCACATTATCCTCACTGATCTGAAGTGCAGGGGTGGGGGGGTGAGGGGAGGGGGATGGCTGGAGGTGTTGATGGCTCCCCTATTTAAAAATGCTCATGAAGGTTTTAAGTACCTTGGCATTAACATTACCCCAGACATTTCTAATATAGCCTCCAGTAAGTCAATAACTGAGTCAATCAATAAATGGTCACTTTTACCAATATCTCAGATTGAACGCATCAATATATTAAAAACGAATGTACTTCCCGAAAGTTCCTATTTTCCTATATTATTTCAATCAATTCCCCTGCCTCCACCACACATTTTTTCTGTAATGTGAAGAAGCTTTTTTTCCTATTTCATTTGGGCAAATCGACATCCCTGACTGAGGCTCTCTCTTTTATTTGAACGTGGTGGGTTGCAGTTGCCTAATCGTAAAAGATACTGAGCAGCTCAACTAAGAGCAATGTTTTGGTTCATAAATGAAAAATCTATTCCTTGGTTACGGACTGAGATCAGTACATCTGGGCAGTTGGCCTTGAGTTTGTACTTGTACCCCTCTCTAAATTAAGAAAATATTTCCAATCCCTTTGTTAAAAATACTATCGTGGTATGGTATGAAGTTTTGAAACATCTTAAAGAGCACCCACAATTTACCCCTATGGTGTAATACTAACTTTACACCTAGGACTTATGATGCTGGCTTTAAAATATGGGCTTTAAAATGTTAAAATGAGTAAGGTGAGCAATCTATTTAATAATGAAACTATGCTCAGCTTTCAAGAATTAGGACAAAAGTTTGATTTAGAGTATACGGAAGATGAATGGCAGAATATCTGTCTGAAGCCACAAACTCAGACAACTGATACACGACTCAAACTTCTTCAATATGAATGGAATATGAGACTATAACTCCAGAACTGCTTCACCCAAACATAGATCAATGCATAAAATGAAACAGAGATAGGAGCTCAGTATCATTATTCATAAATGTGCTCTTTGGTAGAACATTTTTGGGAGAAAGTTTTAAACTTTTTATCCATGTATTCCCAAATAACCAAAACTTTGTAGAATAAATATTTTTCCTGTTACAGTCTCTTTTAGCTCAGATAAGAAATTGTTGATCTTCTGTTTATTACATGCAAACTTCTAATAGCTCGTCATTGGAAAAATACAGAAAGCCCTCCTTTTAAACAATAGTTGCAAGAATTATCTCATTGTTTGGCATTAGAAAAATGAACTAATTATTATTACATTTTTTTTAAATTAATTTTTTATGAATATTTTTGTTTTGCTTTCGTTAAGTACATGTTAAAAGTTTTTAAAAAATGAATAAAAAGTGTTTGATAAAAATGTGTTATTCTGTAATTATAAAATCTAATAAAAAGAAACATGAATTAGTCGTTGGCTGTATTTTCATAAAGTGCCTTATTAACAACTCCTGACATTTTTTATTAATAATTGTGTATTGCAAATTTATTTTAAATAATGCATTCAGTAACTTTGCATGTAAAAGTCTGCGTCTCACTGTGTCGCTCAGGCTGCACTGCAGTGTCTATTCACAGGCGCGATCCCACTACTGAACGGCACGGGGGATTTGACCTGCTCCGTCTCCGACCTGGGTCGGTTCACCCCTCCTTAGACGACCTGGTGGTCCCGAGCTCCCCCAGGAGCACCATATCCATACCGATCTTAGTGCGGACACCCGATCGACATAGTCCACTGCAGCCCAGAAGCCCTGAGCTCAAGCGATCCGCAGCCTCAGCCTCCCAGTAGCTTGGATTACAGGCGCGCGCCACTGAACCCGGCGAGAACTGACAGAATCAGAGTTGTGGAGAATCTGATCATCACAGCGACCTCTAGTGGAGGAAAACTCACTTTTATAGAAGTGAACTACTGCGTGCTAGAACCTGTGCTAATAGCATTATAGTTACCTTCACGATCACCAATTCATCATTTCATAATCCATTGTCTGTAATGCATGAATAAGATTTACATTTCATTGATTTTTTTCTCAATAATTAAAACAATGGTAAATCTGACAAATGGTTAGTAGAAATGGATCCTTATATCAGGGTATATTAATTGCAGTCATCTTGTTTTGTGTTTTAATTTCTTCATGCACATTGAATAGTAGGACTATAAATAATTTTACATTATTCTGTAAACATTAAATGAGATCAGAATCACTAATCCTAAACAAAAGAGTTTTTGAATGAGAAAAGTTCAATAATATTTATCAGCCTTTCAGTTCAAGTCTTTTGCAATCGCTCTTCTTCTTGGAAAGGTCAGTACTGATCCTTGTTCTGCAGATTCTGTTTTTTAAATCTGCTTGTGGTGTTTGATTCATCCGCATGTTTATGGACTTATTTTTTTGGATGAAGAAGCCCACAGTAATGATAATGAAAGGGTGGGTGGTGAAAGATCCACAGATGCTTTCAGATTTGTGCTCATCATCTATAAGATTTCTCATCTTTTGTATTAATTGATAGACTACATTGGAAAACAATGAAATAAATGAACTAGAGAGAAAGAAAGAAAAAAAGAAAGAAAGAGGAAACCGATCATTTTGAATATACACAACATACGCTACTTTGTCCTGTAGTCAGTTTTGCTCCACTAGAGGTCGCTGTGACGATCAGATTCTCCACAGCTCTGATTCCCTCAGTTTTTGACGGGTTCAGTGGCGCGCGCCTGTAATCCAAGCTACAGGGAGGCTGAGGCTGCTTATCGCTTGAGCTCAGGGCTTCTGGGCTGCAGTGGACTATGTCGATCGGGTGTCCGCACCAAGTTCGGCATCGATATGGTGCTCCTTGGGGAGCCTGGGACCACCAGGTCGTGTAAGGAGGGGAGAACCGGCCCAGGTCGGAGAGGGAGCAGGTCAAATCCCCCGTGCCGATCAGTAGTGGGATCGCGCCTGTGAATAGACGCTGCAGTGCAGCCTGAGCGACACAGAGAGACGCAGACTTTTGATTGTTTTTTTTTGTAACTTTGATAAGCAGTGAGAATACAATTAATAACGATTACAGAAAAATGTAATTATTCACTGCTGAAGATGAATTTCAACAAAATACGGCCATTAATGCTCATAAATGCTCTAAACTATAGCCTATTAAACAGTGCTTTCTGTGATAGATATAGCCTAATGAACAATTCTTGTTAATGTAATCTCAGTGTCAGTATTTTAAAAACTAGCCTATACACCACAATCTCTATAAGGAAAATGAAAAATAAATAATGCAAATGATTCACTCATTGATTAAACCATAATCATTACAGTATTGTATTATTCTTCTTTATAGAATTTGATAAAGTCATTTTAGAAAAAACTTTCAGTCTTTGCCTTTTAGACTAATGCAGAATTAGTAATTTCTTTCATCCGTTCTATGTTTTTATTGACGTTTGATCAATGCATAGTTTGCTAATCTGTATATTTTCATTTGAGTGTGGTGTATGATTGTAAAAGTGACACAGAGAATAGCGTTGCAAACATAGACTAAATAGATTATAGAATATATATATATATATACAAAGGCTGGGTAAATGAACTTGGCCATTTCACTAAAAGCAGTGAAGAACTCAATTTCTCATTAATTGTGTTTTGAGATAAAACAAAAATTTTTATTAGTATTATTATTTTTGTTTTGTTTTTGTTAAGTACATGTTAAATGTTTTTTAAAAAATGAATAAAAAGTGTTTGAAAAAAATGTGTTATTCTGTAATTATAAAATCAGAGATAATAACTGGACTAATAAGTCCACAAAATCAAGCAATATTCTAATCTTTTTAAAGATAGAATGTTTGTGTAAAAAATTATATTCAGGTAATATTTCGACAAGAGAAATTGAGTATGCCTGTGACCACAGTGTGAGTCTGTGAGAATAAGCATTTACTGATTGGAGGTGGCAGTATATCTGCTTTACATAATGTTGAATATGCAAGATGGAATCTTATAATGACAAATGTCTGATTTGAAAATAGCCTATATTTAGTCAATGACAGAGTGTAAGAATGTGTATAATAATTAATCATTTTATAATTTTATTTTTAAATTATTCAGAATTATGCACAGTTATTCTGATGTCATCAATCCCAAATGTAACTGGAAAACAAAGTAAAGACACAACTGGGGTGATATGCTAAGATCATCTAAGAAATCTTTTGCATGATTTTCTATAGAATTCTACAGAAAACAAAACAAACTATCCTATGTTTTATAGAATTATCTGTTGTCTTTTACACCCGACTCACGGAGAACATTATTTAGTCTTACCTCCCTGACTCACCATGCCTCCTTTCGCTTCATAGCCATGCTTATTTAAAATAAGATCATCATCATGTTATTTAAACGTTAGTTTTGTCGACTTGCAAAACTGCATGAAAGGCTGTTACCCCAGTTTCACAACGTATGAGCGCGGCGTGAGTATTTTTTGCGTATTTTTTGGCAGCTTGTTTTTGATTAAACTACATTGATTTCACCCACGTTGGTTCGGTTGTACATAGAGAATAACGTCTTTATTCTGGGATTACCACTCTTAATGAATACACTGGCATATAATGTAAATCGTATCTCAAAGATTTTACTGGTGCACTGCCAACAGTTTACTGGGGCATATACCCCAGAATGGGACATTATTGTCACTGTTATTAGTCACTTTTAAAGGCTTTTTTGGGGCAAAAAAAGAATTTCATGCATTGCATTGCATTTGGAAGCAAAGATTTCATGAACTGCGTGACTCGCTGTAACTGTCAGGGTTCTGCCACTCCTGTCTTGTAAATTCATGTTTAGTTGGCAGAGTCCAGACACTAGTCATGTCTTGTCCTGTATGTTGTGCTCGGCTCGAGTTTTCTCGGGTCGAGCACTCGTTTTCTGTTCTTGTGTCATTGTATGAGCGGCATTTTTGGTAGCGCGCGAGCGCGAGGTCTCGCGCGTGGTCTAAATGCACGCTCTTGTCCTGGTGTTTGTGTTTGTACTGTCGGCAGCGTGGTGTTTCATTCCCAGCGTCTCAGTCTAGTTGGTTTCGGTTTCGGTTGGCGCTGGGATGAAACATGCACGTTGCATGTGTGAGTGGACGGTAAGTGTTTTCATTTATCGTGTACTAGTGTCTTGCGTTCAGTCTTCTGTTGGTGTTGTGTTTTGCACGTGGTGCATGTTTACATGCGCCGCGTGCGTGTCATGTGACCGCGCGGTTAATGAGTTCTCTCATTGGCTGCGTGTTCAAGTCTTGTTTTTGTGTGAGCATATGGCTTGTGTTTGTTTGTGTCATGTGCTCTCCCGTCTATTGTCTAGTCCCACCCTCCTTGTTAACCTATTATTAGTTTATTATGTTCACCTGTTTGTGTGTTAATTATTTGTGCTTATATTCTCCTTATGTTTGCTGTCCTGTGCCAGTTCGTCGCGTCCTGTTTAGCCTTGTCCGGTCCTGCTCTTTCCTGCCAGCCCAGTCAAGTTTGTTTTTTTTGTCTTTTTGTTAATGTTTCCCCCCTCGGGGTAGTTTGTTTTGCTTTTTGTTTTATATTTTGATTATTATTAAAAAACCCATTTTATTGCAATTGAGTCCTTGCTCCTTTCCCTCCACCCCCACAACCGTGACAGTAACAGACTGAAGCTAGCTTAGCAGCCTCGCCTCGCGAGTGTAGAGTGCGTTATTACTTACAGCCAATCAAACTGTTTGGTGTTTCTTTATGATTGGTCAGGGCTTTCAATGCGCCTTTTTCGACACAGAGCCTACATTAATGGTTTTATCAAATCACAATTCGTAAAAAATAAAATAAAAACATATTTGTATACTGCTGTTTTATTAATTGGGTGGGCAGGACAGCTCTGTCCATCCCTGCTCATGCCCATGCCCATGCCTAGAGCCGGCCCTGCTCCTTAGACCATCTGGTGGACCCAACCTCCCCCAGGAGCACCATATCCATGCCGAACTTAGTGCGGACACCCGATCGACATAGTCCAGAAGACATAGTCAGAAGTCCTGAGCTCTAGCGATCCACAGCCTCAGCTTGGATTACAGGCGCACGCCACTGAACACCGCAAAAACTGAGAGAATCAGAGCTGTAGAAAATCTGATCATCACAGCGACGTCTAGTGGAGGAAAACTGAATGTTGAAGTAAAGTTGACTTTTTTGTCTTATGACATTGGATAAATAGAAAGAGCAGTATGGTCCCAAATTAAAAAAATGACTATGGTAATTTGTCGTAAATACTATAATGTCTTTGAACCAAAGATTATTATACTCTCGATTTTAGCATTTACAACTCTTTTTTTTATGAATGCCACAACATTCTGTATTAACTATTAACTGATAAAATGTATTAAATAGGGCCTCACGGTGGCGCAGGGGATAGCACGTTTGCCTCACAGCAAGAAGGTCGCTGGTTCGAGCCTCGGCTAGGTCAGTTGCCATTTCTGTGTGGAGTTTCCATGTTCTCCCCGTGCCGGCGCGGGTTTCCTCTGGGTGCTCCGGTTTCCCCCACAAGTCCAAAGACATGCGGTATAGGTGAATTGGGGAAGCTAAATTGTCCGTAGTGTATGAGGGTGAATGGGTGTGTATGGATGTTTCCCAGAGATGGGTTGCAGCTAGAAGTCTAGATTCATTTGGGACCATACTGCTGTTTATTTTTATCCAATGTCATAAGGCAGGCATGTCCAAGGTCTGGCCCGCTGGCCAATCACGGACCGCAGTCAGATTTCATATGGCCTGCAGATTCCGTCTTATAATGTGTTATTTATGGCTTGCTAGCTCTGTCAGAATAAATAAACCATACAACTTTAAAAATGTAATTCCTCCTTTTACCACTTGATGTCAGCACTATTCTAATGCTATCTGCCTCTGCACCTGTGCCGCGAACTTTTCTCGGCTTATTACTTGCCATGGCGACTGCACAAAAAAGAGAATAGTTGACAGTGAGGGCCGCCGCTTTCAGGAGCGGTGGGAATTACAATACTTCTTTACTGAAAAGAGAGGCAATTGTGTTTGCTTAGTTTGTAATGAGACGGTTGCCTTGTTTAAGGATTTCAACGTTATCGGCAAAACGAAACTAAACATACAAATATACGACAAGCTGACAGGGAGTGAGGACGCTGAAAAAGTGAAACAACTCCAAGCTGCTCTGGCATCGCAACATCGATTCTTCACGTGGGCCTGTGATGCAAACGAAAACATCACCAAAGCCAGCTATGAAGTGGCCATGTTAATAACTAAACATGGCAAACCTTTTACTGAAGGTACATTTGTCAAAGACTGTATCATGATAATAGTGGAGAACATTTGTCTCTAGAGAAAGCAAGAATTTATGAATGTTTGCCTGGCACGAAACACGGTGGCATGGAGAGTTGAAGACTTATCATCAGATATTCAGAGACAGCTAGGGGACAGAGAGTGGGCTTTTGATTATTTCTCATTAGCCTGCGATGAATGCACTGATGCATCTGACACTGCACAACTGCTGATTTTTTAAAGAGGAGTTGACAACAACATGAACGTGTCAAAGGAGCTGCTTGACCTCAAAAGCCTAAAAGGGCAAACCAGAGGAACGGATTTATTAGCTGTCGATGATATGAATCTACTATGGAGTAAAGTTTCTGGGATCATTACCGATTATCCACTCTGATCTATTAAACTTCACTGTACCATTCACCAGCAGGCTCTCTGCGCCAAACATCTCAAATTTGATGATGTTATGAAACCAGTGGCAAAGGTAATCAACTCTATTCGCTCAAAAGCTCTAATCCACCGACAGTTTCAGCAGTTTTTGCGTGATATCCAGGCTGAATATGGTGACATAATATATCACGATGTGATGTGGCTAAGTCGGGGGTCCGCACTGCAGCGATTTTTCTCTCTCAAAGAGGAAATTAGACTTTTTTTGACGAGAAGGGACAACCAATGGAACAACTGTCCGATCCTGTATGGCTGGCAAATCTGACTTTTTTGGTTGACATAACGAAGCATCTGAATGAGCTGAATGTTAATCTTCAAGGAAAAGATGCAGTGGTAAGCCAGCTATACGCTCACATCAAGGCCTTTGGAACCAAACTAAAACTTTTCCAAAGACACTTGTCCCTAACAGAGCCCTGGACCGCGCACTTCCCAGCTTTGAAAGAGGTCATTGACAGTTTCCCACAGGACAACACCGACGTGCAAATGAAAAGTTATGTAACAGCCATCGCATCTCTTTCTGTGGAATTTAACAAACGCTTTCAGGACTTTGCAGTTATTGAAAAGGACATGCTGCTTTTCTCTTCTCCTTTATCAGTCGACCCTGATGATGTTCCTCCACAGCTTCAGTTGGAGCTTACTGAGCTGCAGTGTGATGATGAGTGCAGTGTTCTCTTGTTAACTTTTACCAGAAGCGTTCGCTAAGAAAATGCTGAGCTTATTCGAGTCCACATATTTGTGTGAGCAAACATTCTCAGTCATGAACTTAAACAAGAACCGATTGAGATGAGTGACTCCCACTTGCGTGACATTTTATGCATCTCAACTACTGCCCTCAAGCCAGACCTGGTCTCTTTACTAAAATCTAGGTCCCAGTATCACCCATCTCATTAATGCCACGTGTTCCTTAACAGTAAAAAGCCTAAAGCACAATAATGCAATGCACTAAAGCAAACTTGTTTCATTAAACTCTTGAATAAAATTAGGTTATAACTGTTGATATAGTTCATAGTTTAGTATATTTACATGTGTCCACGTTGTGGGATTTATAAAGTATAAATAAAAAGTAACAGAAGTTATGCAAACTTTGGCTTCCTGAAAGATCTAGAAAATGGGCAAAATTAACTTGTTTTAAACTTTAATGATAACAGACCATTTTGCATTACTTATAACTCCTGTTTAAAATGTTCATGAGGCAAAGATAGTTATCAAACTCATCGAAATGTAAGCTATTCTATACAGTTTGTTCAATTTTATCTTACTCTCCAGATGGCACATGCCTGTAATCCAAGCTACTGGGAGGCTGAGACTGCGGATGGCTTGAGCTCAGGGCTTCTGAGCTGCAGTGGACTATGTCGATTGAGTGTCTGTACTAAGTTTGGTATTGATATGGTGCTCCTGGGGCATCTCGGGACCACCATGTTGTCTAAGGAGGGGTGAACCGGCCCAGGTCAGAGACGAAGCAGGTCAAAACCCCCATGCCAATCAGTAGTGGGTTCGTGCCTGTTAATAGACACTGCAGTGCAGCCTGAGCTACACAGAAAGATGCAGACTTTTTGTGCACGCAGGCTTGCTGACAATTAACTTCTAATACTATAAATAACCTACGCTAAATAATCATGCTTTATAGCCTAAACATAAAATGAGTGAAAGACATCAAGACTGCTTGATATACTGAGAGACAATTGATGACACAATATGACACCTGAAACAAATTACTGAGCTCTTACATCTAGAACAACCAAAATCTATATTTTTTTATGTAGCTTACTTATAAGAAATTATTTCACTGAGACATTAATTATTTTAATAAGCCATTAATTATAAAACTTCTGTGGCAGCAAAGAATACAAAAAAGAGAAAGAAATAACCCTAATACACAAATTGCCTGTTTGATACACCTATAAATATTTCCTGTCATTTCAGATAGAAATGTAACTGTTCTAACCGATTAAAAGTTAATCATCCCTGCACCCAATAGGTCAGAACTAACTTATAATAACTATTACCTTGCAACACACACACCCATGTGTTTTGAGAGCTTTGAACATCATCAATGGGAAATGATCTAACTAGCTTAATTTTGGGGCAATTTTACTTTTATTTTAACAAGCATAACATTTTCCTATATATTTCTTGTTATTTTGAACTGGAAATATTGTGAGTCTGCTGTTACAGATTTTACTCCATTATGGGACATATATACTGTAAGTACCTGGAGTGTACATAGGAAGTAGAATCACTCTCTTGCTCAAAATTGAGGGGTTGAGGGTGTGTCCATGTAAGCTTCCCTATTTGACTTAACAAAGTGGCAGCAGGGATTCCCCCAATTGGAAATGCTTAGGGAAGTTCACGAGTGTCTAAGTTGGTAGAAGATGAACCAGGCAGTGGTCTGAGAGTCCTAGAGCTGCTCTGGCGACGGAGCGATATGCATTCTTTATTGTTGTGTAGCAATGGTCCAAAATATAATTGTCCTTGGTGTTTAAATTTAGGCAGCTTATTTGTGAGTTTTGCTTGATTAAAGTCACAGAGAATAAAATAGTCCGGGTGTTGTTGTTCTGTCTCTGTGATCAGATCAGCCAGTTGTTGCAGTGCAGTACTCACGCGTGCTTGTGGTGGAATATAAACACCGATGAGAATGATGTTAAAAATAAAAAAAATAAATAAATAAAAAAACGGTTGGTGATTAATTGGTGTGCACTGCCGAATGTGCAGCAGTTCGTGCCTGGTATAACTGATCGAGTATGACAAACATAAAACAACAAACTAACAAAAACAGTGAGATAACTGGAGAGCTCCACATTGAGGCAGCCATCCACGGCACCATCTTATAATTGGCAAATTACGAAACTAAGGAATATACTGCTGACTCGTCTATAGTGCCAATTTGGTTTGGTCAATTTACCTATGTCACATGTCTTTAGACTGTGGGAGGAAACCAGGGAACCTGGGGGAAACCCACGTGAGCACAGGGAGAACATGTAAACTCCGCACAGAAACGTCAGCTGGCCTGGAAAGGACTTGATCCAGTGATGTTCTTGCTGTGAGGCGACAGTGCTAACCACTGGGCTGCCGTGCCACCCTGTCTAGGAAGGGAGGAGGAGTTGGGGTGGAAGGGGAGATTCTTATAAAACTAAGATACTGAAGTAAGAATGTCTGGTTATTTATAGTATAGACTGATTGGTGGATCCTGTTTGGATCCACCAATCAGTCGATTGGCATGGTTTTTATGGTTTATAAATAAACCACACTTCAAGAGTTCACCCTTAGCTGATCCTTGAGCCCGGGGCCTGATCCTCGAGCCTGATCCTCGAGGATATTTTGATCCTCAAAAGATCCTTGAGCCCGGGCTCCCTCACAATAGAAGGGTAAGAGGGGAGTTTGAGCTCGGGTAGATCTCGAGAACTCCCCCCCAACAAGATTAATGTTATATCCGGCTGTTAGATATAATATTGGGAAAGGAATGAAGAAAGAGAGGCTCCTGCGGGAGCGGAGTAGGAAACGGGCTCCTGCGAGAATCTAAGTGGGGGTGTGGGAGGGGCTGGAATTGACTCCTGTGGGAGTCGAGGCTCGGGGTAACACTCCCGTGGGAGAGGTTTTTAGAGGGTGAGGACTCCTGCAGGAGAGGGGGTGAAATGGGCGGGGGTGGTAAGTCGGACTGCGAAGTAGAAGTTTGAACACAACTGAATCCCAAACAAATGCCAGAAATTAGGGTGGATTAGTGATCCTTTTTGATGGGTGGACTACGGAGGTGGCTGAAGCGAATGATAAGGTAGGTGAAGTGTTTTGCTGTCTTGAAGTGGAAGGAGAAGCGGATCCGGGGGAGCCGATGTGGAGCAGGTAATTCTACGGCCTCTTAGTGAGGCCTGTGGCTCTGGTAGGGAGCTTCGTGGGGCTGGCTCTTGATGAGCTGCCACGAGTGTTTTGGTGAGAGCGGGGTGTTCCTGCAGGTTGTTGTTTGGGTGGTTAACGTTGGTGCTATTAATGTTGTTGCTGTTGCTGCTGTTGTTGTTGTTGTTGTTCATGTTAGTGGCTAGGATGTTCGTAGGATAATTTAGCTTTGCTGGATGTAGCTTTGCTGGATGTAGCCTTGCTGGATGTAGCCTTGCTGGATGTAGCCTTGCTGGATGTAGCTTGCTTGATGTAGCCTTGCTGAATGTTTCCTTGCTGGATGTATCCTTGCTGGATGTAGCTTGCTGGATATAGCTTGCTGAATGTAGCTTGTTGGATGTAGCTTGTTGGATGTAGCTTGTTAGATGTAGCTTGCTGGATGTAGCTTGCTGAATGTAGCGTGCTGCATCTTCAAAATGGAAATACTGAGGTAAGAATTTCTGGTTATTTATGGTGAGTTAGAAATTGACTGATTGGTGGATCGTGTATTAGCTAATGCTGGTCCAGCCGTGTTTAATCACAAGCCTGTGCTCCTCTCGAAATTAGTTTATAAATAAACCACACATCATATATGTTAAAACTGTCTGTTCTTTGTTAAAGGCACAGTATGAAGTTTTCGCCACTAGAGGCAATGTATTCACAACAAACAAAGGTGTAGTTTGATGATGCAGTGACTGAGTGTGGAATCATGGGAGTTAAGGTCTTCATTCAATCCTACAATACTGCTGCAGATATTATGTTCATGGATGAGCTAATGTATTAAAAACATATCATGGTAGTATGATGCAGACTGAGGCTGAAAGCTGTTAAAGTAAAATGAGAGCACTGAAGCAATTGCTCATGTGAGACGAGAGCAATTTTGCACAAAAGCAGCTAAGCTTTTATTATGCCACAGTCCACCACTTTTGGTTCTTCTGGTCATGATCACTGAATACATTTTAGGCTTCTGTTATGCAACCCCAAATCAAAAAAAGTTGGCACAGTATGGAAAACGTAAATGAAAAAAGAAAGCTGTGATTTCTAGATTTACTTTGACTTGTATTTCATTGCAGACAATACAATAAAAATTATTTAATGTGTTCCTCATGAGTTTTATTGTTTTGCTTCTTTTTTTTTTCCAAAATAAACATGTATTCCAATTTTGGTTTTGCAACACATCTTGCAACAAAAAAAGTTGGAACAGTAAAGCATTTACCACTTTGTAATGTTGCCATTGCTTTTCACAACACTTAAAAGACATTTAGGGACTGAAGACACCCAGTGATGAAGCATTTCAGGTGTAATTTTGTCCTTAAAAGTCTTGAAGTCTTAAGGTGGGCAACAATATGTGGGCTTCTTTCACACATTTTATATTGAAGACTGGGGACTGCAGGCAGGCCAGTCAAGTACCTGTATCCTTTCCTCCGCAGCCAGAACTTTGTAATGTATGAAGAAAGTAGTTTTGCATTGTTTTGTTGAAATATGCATGGGGGTCCCTGGAAAAGAAGGCAGCATATTGTGCTCCAAAATTGCTCTGTACTTTTCAGCGTTAATGGTGCCATCACAGAAGTGCAAGTTACCTTTGTCAAGGGCACTGAAACAACCCCATGCCATGACAGACCCTGGTTTTTGGACTTGTTGCTAACAGTCTGGATGATACTTTTCTTTATTGGTCCGGAGCACACGGCATCCATTTCTCCCCAAAGAAATACCTGAAGTACTGATTCATATGACCACAGCACACATTTCCATTGTGTGATGGTCCATCATCCCAGATCCCTCTGAACCCAAAGATGTCGACGGCGCTTCTGGACACTGTTAACATAGGGCTTCCTTTTGGCACAATACAGTTACAACCTAACCAGAAATCAAGGGTGTATGACATCAACATGGCAAAACGGGACATGATCTATGTCATTAGTTAAAATTGCTTATTTCTCTAGAATTGGACATTCTTCTAAACATTTGGGATAATCTTACATATTGTGCCTTTAAGTAAATATGTTGTAAAGTTTTTTAAGCTTACTGTATAAACTTGTTTAAAGTAGACAGTGGATGTTCATATTTGTGTATTAATCACCAAATGATGTATGTTTATTTAAAAACTAAGCCTAATTAAAAAAATGACACAAATGAATATCCATACAACTATGTTTGCCTAGATTTCTTAAAATTGTAAAACATTTTGTTCTATGTAAAAGTTTTTTTTATATTGTATTTATATTTGACAGCACACATTTACAGATTTTTCAAAGGTTATGTGGTATATTTAGATATTTTCACTCTGTGTTATTTATCAGAATACTATAAACCAAAAATGCATTATTCATCTATACTTAAAGACTCCTAACAACCTAATGAGCGGTTCATTATAACACTCAGAACAATTATCATTATCTGACCAAATGATAGCTGTATTTAAAACCAGACATGGGTGAGGCTATAATTTTCTCTACAGTCACTATTGTAATAGGCGTTTATAAAGCTGACTAAAAAACAGGTGCTTTGCTAGACAGGACATTTGAAGCTGCTTAGTCCATTGTTGAATAAATTATGTAAACTAATAGAACTTTCTTTGCACATGAGGACATATACCCATGTTACCTCCATGAAGCACTAAGATTTATTCCCCCTAATATAAAATGGATTGTTACTGCAATGGCTTACAGTTTGGATAAAATACACTTAAAAATGAAAGGTTTCATGGATTTTGCAATAGAAGAACAATTTTGGTTTCCAAATAACTGTTTAGTAATGAGTTCTTAAATGGACCATGTTTTTCTTAATGTGAAGAATATGTGAATAATCAAAAAAAGAAATAAAAACTTTGACTATGTTTTTCATGAAACTTTCAATGCCAATAAAGTGCCTTCATTAAAAGAGCGTACAACATTAACAATAACAAATCAAACAGAAAACCAATGACGATGATGATAAAACATAATATTGTTGTTAGTTTTTACAGTAGCATTTCCTGTGAAAAATTCCACTTATTGTTGTGCTTTAGATATTCTCTAATGCAGATATTCCTCATCATAAGTCTCTGATCTCAAAATATTTCTGTGATTGAAAAGCTGAACTGTGCCATAATAGGATTCAGTTGAAATTTCAACACCATCCCATGACAGTTTGTAGCTATATTATATTTTGACAAATTGGCTGTAATTTTTATGACTTGTATGATCTCTTTCATACATTATTGTATCTGCTTACACACCTGTGATAGATATATTTGGACGTTCATGCTTACTATTTTTCCATTTCAAATCTGTCTCTTTAAAATGATGCTTTCCCAAAGAAAGATGAATGAAAAATGCAAAGAAAAATGTAATCCTTCTTTACACCAGGTGTTATCAATCTCAAATGAACAATGTTAAATATAAGTGTAAGACGACTGAAAAATCCTGGGTTGCACACAATTCCTTCGTGTTGTACAAACACAAATCGATAATTGTTTTAATAAGTTAGGTGGATTGAACATAAAACAATCAAGTTGTCCCAAGAAAACCTCAAGAATTGTGTTGTTTCTGCTCAGTAGTTTAAACAAGCAGACAAAATGAGGCTCTAAAATGTTTTTGACTTATAGGTCATTTAATGTTTGCCTGGAATGCATAGAAAAACAAACCACTATTCAACGCAAAGTATATTTACTCTGTCTTGATTATTTAAGCCACTATATAGCACTATGCACCATTCAACATATAGTATATTGTGTATATCTGTTTAGTGTAAGGGGGAAGGATGTGTCAGATTCTTAATAGCTTTCCATCGGACCGATAATCTGATCTTAAGTCTAAAGTGATGTCATCAAAATATTTGACTCATATTGGCAGAAGTGAAAGACTAAGTTTTTAATGCATATATCTTTTAAATGTTTTGAAGTACAATAAAGCTAACACCATCATTATAGAAGATTTTACCGCTTCCTGATGAAGTTAAAATGTCAAAAGTTGCCACAAAAGTCCAACTCATAGGTCTGATTGCTATAGAATGAGAAGCACACAAAGCTGAGTTAAAGTGCATGAGCTATGAAATCGTAGTCGTGTTTTTTAAACATTTTTCATCCGCTTGCTTTTCTACTTGGTTGTAAACCATTTAATATGAATTAGTTTCATCAGTAGAAACTGGTCTCACCAAAATGCAAACACAAGTGGTCACAAGAAAACAGTAATGCATTAGCTTGCCACTTGTCCTTAGGATTTCGAAAATGCACCTTAATACAAATTTGAAACAGAGCTTTGGTCTCATGCTTATTGCTACACTATATATTGGAAGTTCTAATAAACAGACCATTTTGAAAAGTGACCATGATTAGCAGACCTTTCAAACCTCACATACTAACTTTATGAGATCAGAGTAGTTTAGTAGGACATTTGCCCTCCTTAGTCAAACAGCAGCACTTCCGGTTTAGAAAACGTCCATTCAAAAAAACTAAACCAAATTATAAAGTTACAGTTGGGCTTGACTGAATTAGCTGTACATTTTCCTATATGTTATTATCAGAAGTCAGAAGAATAATGTAACACTTATTTTAAATGTAGCTATAGGCAATTTCAGAGAGGCTAGCAGTTGCTAAAGATTAAGATCCTGTCTGCCTAATCAATGTCCAAAGCCACATATCTAGTCAGAAGTGACCAGAAGTGAAGAGGAAGATTAGCACGTCTCATTGAACAGTGAGAAAACATTACATTTCAAAGCTCATTATATTATAGTATCACATATTAAGGGCGTGCATGTGTCCAACAAAGTGTTTTATCCTGAGGCACATGCATTTATTCTGATGTTTTCAATGAGAGCGCCATGTTTATAGAATGCCAGCAGCGTGATGATGTGCTGTTTACCTGGCATTTTTTACATGCATTGGGAATTGGAGAAACTCTGAGTTAAATGTAGTGCTGCGCAAGCATTTTTGGAAGAGGACAGTTATTTTCAGCTGCTTCAGCAGACGTGTTCTGTCAGGGTTGTGGTTCTGTCAGGGAGAGGTGAAGACTCAAAGCAGGAACAAAAGATGGGTTAATTAATGATGATGATTATAATAATAATAATAAGCAGCAGCAATGAAAGGGACCTTGCACCCGGGCTCACCGCCACCTGGTGGCCTCAGGATGACAGAGAACAGCGAACAATAATAATTTATATATATACATATATTTTAAAATACCTGAGAAAATCACCGATTTATGTCAAACTTCCTTCTGTCAGCAGGTGGCGCTATGACTGAGACTCAATATTGGCATGTAGATGTCTTCAGGAGAGGAATCTCATCAAACCTGTGCCTTTTCAGGCAGATTAGTTTAGTTATAAGTGCTTCCATGGCGAAACATTGCCCTTTCTCAGTCCACCACGGACAATTTATAGGAGGAATTTGTTACACTGTAAAACATGTCACTTCCTGTTGCCAGCAGATGGCGCTATATCTGTATATGGTTATTGGCATGTAAATGTGTTCAGGTCAGGACTGTTATCAAACATATGGATTTTGAATCAGATCAGACAATGTATAGCTGAATTATAAGAACTTCCTGTTTTGTGGTGAAGCATCAAAGTTTGTGAGGCCGCCACGGACACGCCCTTTGACGAAAACTCTAGATCTTCGCAATTTAACATCGCCAAAGCCTTTAGTTGACAATACCCAATTTTGGTGTTGATCTGATAAATTCCCTAGGAGGAATGTGTAAATACCTTTATAAATGCTCTTTGTGTGTCTGAGAAGCTGAAAATATGCATTTGCAATTACTCTGGCATATGTTTTTACAAGCAGGTGCCCTTCCCGACAAACATTGTCCTATCCTAACATATCATAAATCAGTGTTGCAAAAAATAATCAAGTTTTTAATGTTATTTATGTTATGTTTAACTTTTTTGTCTCACTTTTTTCTTTCTGTTCAGTGGTTGCAGAGTGAGAAGAATAATGGCACATAATTATACCTAGTTATAGAAAAAGCTTATTCATTCATTCATTCATTTTCATTTCGGCTTAGTCCCTTTATTAATCTGGGGTCGCCACAGCAGAATGAACCGCCAACTTATCCAGCATATGTTTTACGCAGCGGATGCCCTTCCAGCTGCAACCCATCTCTGGGAAACATCCATACACACCCATTCACACTCATGCACTACGGACAATTTAGCTTACCCAATTCACCTATACCGCATGTCTTTGGACTTGTGGGGGAAACCGGAGCACCCGGAGGAAACCCACACCAACACAGGGAGAACATGCAAACTCCACACAGAAAGGCCAACTGACCCAGCCGAGGCTCGAACCAGCGATCAGCGACCTTCTTGCTGTGAGGCGAACGTGCTACCCACTGCGCCACTGTGAGGCCCAGAAAAAGCTTATTATTTCATTTAAAAATTAATTATTAAACTTAAACTTCATGAGTAATAAGCAAAATAGGGCAAAGGTAGACAGCACTGGGAGGACAGTTAAGTTCGTTTTAAATTGACGATAACCATGCAAAACTGCCACAAACATTACGTTGTCAAACCTATAGCAGAATCAGGTGTGACAGAATTTCCCAGATTTGTACTATTTTCACATTCACTACTCTTGCACAACCTTAAATTGCACAGTGTAATTTTCTGACCTTAACTGATAAAGGGCGTTGAGCTGGCACAAACACTTCCACACACCCTGCTTTCATCTCCCATCCACAAAATGCAGGAGCCGCCCTGAGTCTCCATCTCTATAAGAGATCAGCGCTGGGCTCAAAGGTGTGATCCTCTTCAGGACATTTCTGCCAGTCTGTGGGTTCATCTCAGCTCTGCATCCATATACCATGTCGTGCTCTCTCCGTACGTCATCCTGCCAAGGTCCCAAGACCATCACCTCAAAATCCATAGTCACCCCGATTCGCTGTGGTACAGTAACTGCTTGTGCACCCAAGGCCTATAGTATAACTGGCTGTGGTTTTGGAGGAAGCTCCCGCATCTCTTCCTCATGTTACCGCCGGGTTGGTTGCTACCCAGATTTGCTTTGCAAAATTGGTGGAGGATATGGCAGACTGAACAGTGGAGCACTCGTGGCTAGGAGCTGTGACTACACCCAGCTGAATGAGAAAACCACCATGCAGAACCTGAATGACCGTCTGGCTTCCTACATTGAGAAGGTGCGCTGCCTAGAGGCTGCCAATGCCACTCTGGAGCAGCAAATTAGGGAGTATTATGAGAAGAAGGGGCCGATCTGCCAGAGGGACTACAGCTGCTACTGGAACACCATCAACTGCTTGAAGGAACAGGTAATGATGGGAATTTTTATAAGCAGTGGTACAATGCACAACTTATTACACATTTAACTATGTTTTACAACAATATATTTAAACGAGTGCTCTCCATTGCAGATTGCAGCTGCAAATGTCAACAACGCCAACATCCTCCTGCAGATTGACAACTCTAAACTGGCTGCTGATGACTTCAGGATAAAGTGAGTTGTTTATTAAATAAAATCATCTCCAAACAGCTTATTAGGAGTTAGTGGTCATGTTTAAAACGTAAATGCATCTCAGTTTGCATACTTATGCACTATTCTATTCAAATCAAATCAAATCAAACCACTTTTATTGTCACATCACCGGAAGCATGTGTGCTATGATGGAGGTGGTTGAGGAGATTCCCCCAAAAATCTGCAAAGCACTTCTGGGCACCAAATGCCCAGAAAACGCTACATAAATGTAAGAAATTATAATGGTTAGTTAAAATGAGTAAAAAGCTTAGGTTCAGGCTTCAGACAGTGTAAAATACAATGCTTTGTAAAGACTTTATCCATTTAAATACAGTCTGTACATAAATAGACAATAAATATGTAAGCAAGTAGACAAATAGTGTGCATGATGAAATATATACACAGTTTAAGCATGCATATACAAAGTTAAAGTGCAGTGTATGCTACATTGTAGCATGCAAAATTCCTTTTATTTCATCTAAGTATACATAGTAAATGTACATAGTAGTATACTAGTATACGCAGTGCAAGTAGTGTGTCTAAACAAAAATGTGCACTTTAAATACCCAGATATTGCACAATGTAAAATAAAATGCAATGTAAAAATAAAATAAGTTTGGAATGTTTACCACGTCGGGCAACACAGTGGCTCAGTGGTTAGCACTGTCACCTCACAGCAAGAAGGTCGCTGGTTTGAGTTGGCATTTCTGTGTGGAGTTTGCATGTTCTCCCTGTGTTGGCGTGGGTTTCCTCTGGGTGCTCCGGTTTCCCCCACAGTCCAAAGACATGTGCTTTAGGTGAATTGAATAAAAATGAGCTGTAGTGTATGTGTGTGAATGAGATGTGTATGGATGTTTCCCAGTATTAGGTTGCAGCTGGAAGGGCATCCGCTGTGTAAAACATATGCTGGATAAGTTGGCGGTTCATTCCACTGTGGCGACCCCTGATGAATAAAGGGACTAAACCTAAGGAAAATGAATGAATGAATGAATGTTTACCACATCTTGCACTCAGAATGATCTTTCATTCATTCATTCATTTTCATTTCGGCTTAGTCCCTTTATTAATCTGGGGTCGCCACAGCGGAATGAACCGCCAACTTATCCAGCATATGTTTTACGCAGCGGATGCCCTTCCAGCTGCAACCCATCTCTGGGAAACATCCACACACACCCATTCTCACTCATACACTACGGACAATTTAGTCTACCCAATTCACCTGTACCGCATGTCTTTGGACTTGTGGGGGAAACCGGAGCACCCGGAGGAAACCCACGCCAACACAGGGAGAACATGCAAACTCCACACAGAAATGCCAACTGACCCAGCCGAGGCTCGAACCAGCGACCTTCTTGCTGTGAGGCGAACGTGCTACCCACTGCACCACTGTGAGGCCCCAGAATGATCTTAAAAGTTCATATACTGGATGGCTTAAGTGTATAATGCACAGCTGCATTGTGTATAGTGTGTGAGAGAGAGCTGCTCAGTTTTACAACATAGAGAGAATATTTGGAGAACTCATGTGGTGTAATGTTCTAGATTTAAAGGGAGAGGTCACCCAAAAATGAAAGTTTGCTGTTGATTTATTCACCCTCAGGTCATCCTACTTTTCTTTTGTTTAGCAGAACTGTGCAAGCCAATGGCTACCTGCATTCTGAGTCAAAACATATACAGTATAAGCAAAACACAATAATATTATTCATAGTTCCTGAGGTTAAAGCGAAACGACCGGTCTGTGTAAGAAACTAAAAATTGTTTGCAGCATTATTACCTTTAATCCACAGACTAGGCCAAAAATCTTGAGCATTTTCCTGACATTCTGCAGTATTTACTTTCTGATGTATAATGACACAGAAAAGTCAATCTTTCCAACTGAGATTGTGACTCAGATATGACATGACTTTTTATGTAGGATGAATCAATCAGGATAAACACAAATATCATTTTCATGAACAATAATTTTTATAATGTAAAACGTGTGTGAGAGAGTCTGCTGCTCAGTTATACATATCATTTATTTCAAGTAAAATGTATTTGTAACAACTTTTTAATCCTTCCCATCTTAGTTGACAATTCCAGAGCTATGAACTATTGTGGAAAATATTATATGGTGTATGTTAAAGTGATAGTTTGCTTAAAAATTTATGTTATAATAATTTATTAACCCTCAAGTTGTCAAAAAGCCAAAAGTTGCATTTTAAAGTTTAAATTTCAGGATTATTTTAAAAAGGGGCAACACGGTGGCTCAGTGGTTAGCACTGTCGCCTCACAGCAAGAAGGTCGCTGGTTCGATCCTTCAGCGAGATTCATTTATGATTTTGTAGCGGAGGAGATCCACAGCTGTAAATTTCCCTGATGAATAAAGGGACTAAGCCGAAGGAAAATGAATGAATCTTAAAAAATTACATGTTAAAACTGATGTTTTTATGGCATTTGATGGGTAAATTGATTAAACATAATTTGTCAAATAAAATGTAGACAAAATAAGAAAATATACTTACTGGACTTGGTTGAAACTATGATTAACAATTTTCCCCCATCCTGCCTCTCCACCAATCAGATATGAGCATGAGATAGCAGTGCGGCAATGCGTTGAGGCTGACATCGCCAACCTGCGCCGACTGCTGGATCAAGCAACCCTGAGCAAGGCTGAACTAGAGAGCCAGATCGAGACTCTGCTAGGGGATCTAGCATGTTTGAAGAAGAACCACCAGGAGGTTTGAACTTTGTGACTTGTCTTAAAGTTACAATTTGTATGATTTTTTCATTAGAATATGCAACAAAACACTAGAACAGTGTTATATATTTAGCTGACTTATGTACTTTCATTATACCATGTGTTTCGATGAATGTTGAAATCTAGAGAAATAAGGAATTTTAACTAGTGGTATGGACCACGTCATATGTTGCTAAGATAATGATATCATTCACACACTTAATTTCTGGTTAGGTTTTATAAAAAACAGGAAAACGCCACGTTTTTTATATGTTGTGTGTTTTATTAGACTGCACAGAACTAGCATTATAACAGAACCTTAAAACGTAATTAGTATACTGTGGCGTAATAAAAGCTTTGCTGCTTTCATGCCACATCGCATTCATTTCAAAATATCCTTCAGCACTCCAGTTTTGCTTTGACAACTTTCAGCCTTACTTTGCTTCATTCTAACATGATAATAAGTACTGAATACTTTAGCTCACCTATGAACTAGATTTCTGCAGCAGTAGTGTATTTAATGAAAACTACAACTCCCATGATTCTACACTCAGTCACTGCGTCATCAAACTACACTTTTGTTTGTTGTGAATACACTCCCTCTAGTGGTGAAAACTACATTCTGTGCCTTTAAAATAAAATTCAGATGTGATGTGTAAAGCAGACATTTTTGAACTACGTGTGTTTACAGGATGTGGCAGCTCTAATGTGTCAGTTGACAAACTCAAAAGTGTGCGTGGAAGTGGACGCCGCTCCTCAGCAAGACCTGAATAAGATTTTGGATGACATTCGTTGTCATTATGAGAACATCATAGACAAACACCGCAGAGAACAGGAGTGCTGGTTCAAAGAGAAGGTGAGGTTTCGATTTATCTTTCTGATTCCACTAGAGCTCAATTCTAGTGTGCTGTCATATATATTGACAGACTTTTAGTAATAAAACAGTGAAAAGTAAGGTGTGAATTATTATACAGAGTTCTCATATTGTGTGCTTCTCTCTTTAAGACGGCACAACTGTGCAAAGATGTGGCCGGTGACACAGAGTGCCTAGAAAGCTCCAGGTCACAGATCTCAGATTTGCGGAGGACCTTGCAGTGCCTTGAGATCGAGCTACAGTCTCAACTCAGCATGGTGAGGAAATCATCTATTTATCTGAATGCACTTAAGCATTAGTGGGGCTAGCCTGAAAATATAACTCAAATATAACTCAATATAACTGTAATTTGAGCTTTAAAGGGATAGTTCACCCAAAAAATGAAATTATCTCATTATTTCCTCACCCCACTTCTTCCAAACCTGTTTGAGTTTCTTTCTTTTCTTGAAACCACAAAAAAGATATTTTGAAGAACGTTAGAAAGCAGTAGCCATCCAATTCTGCAGTTTATTAGTGTGTATAGTATATATTAAGTGTTCAGATGCAAAAATCTCTAAGAGTTGTCTGATATTGAATTCTAAAATGAACATTTTTCTCTGCCTCCTCTGATTATGTTCAGTTATTGCAATGAAAGGAACTCATGCATTGCCATACAAGTGAAACTGCTGAACCTACACACAAGAAGCTGAGAAAAATGCTCATTTTAGAAGAAAATGTCAGATTTTTTTAACCTATATATAAAATTATAGCGAATATATGTGAACATGTTAGTACATATTTGTACTTCCAAGTTGGTTGAAAAACAATTGCAATATTTTGAAATATATGTTGCATATGACATATATTTTATTTATCTGAAATCCAAATATATCATATATCAGATTTTTGTATGGGTATCTGGTGATTGTCCACACTCGTTGGTGTCTTTCAATGCGATGTGAATTTGCACTAAAAAGCAGATTAGTGATGCAATTTTATTCCTGAATATTTGTTTTCGAACTAAATTTGAAAAAATAATGAACAAGTCTTTTATTCTTTCTTCTTATTCTCTTTACTTATATAGAAATGTGCACTGGAGGCTTCACTGCTGGAAACAGAGGCGCGTTACAGCACTATGCTAGCAGGCTATCAGAAACACATCAACACATATGAGGCAGAGCTCTGTCAGGTTCGCGCTGGCATTGAGCAGCAGGGCAGAGATTACGATGCCCTGCTGGACATCAAGAGCCGCCTGGAGCAGGAGATCGCCACCTACAGGTGTCTCCTGGAAAATCAGACCATTAAGTAAGTTTAACGATGGTTTATTTCTGGGAAAATAAATACTGCATTATTTTCTGAAATAACTTTGCTAATGCACTCATGTTTTGTTCCCTTTTACAGAACTCAAGAGGGTATTTAAAATCTCTTTATATATTCTACAGTGTTTTAAGTTAGCTTCAGGCTATAAATCATTTATTAATATGTAGTTTTTTTTGGTCTTTTCAGGTGGAGTTTTTGTGTGTTCAACACCAGTGGAAACAGTGACGTGTAAACAATTCATATGAACAACATCAGATGTAAGCAAAGAATGTAACAGAGTACAACTGTATTAAATGCACTGACTATCTGCTGACTATCTTAAAATTCACCATTAAAGATTGATTGAGAAGCAACATTTTTATTCCTCTCTTTATGTATTTCTTATTTAAACAGCCATCTTTAAACCTGCATTTTGCCTGTTTATGAGTACATTACACTCTTATTTTTTTAGGAGGCCTATATATTCTCATTGAATAAAGTATATGTACATGATTTGAGCACAGATTAGAGTTTAACTTAATGTATGTAACTTTTTGTTAACTTTAATAATGAAATGCATGTACAATATATATATAGGCCTCACAGTGGCGCAGTGGGTAGCACGTTCGCCTCACAGCAAGAAGGTCGCTGGTTCGAGCCTCGGCTGGGTCAGTTGGCGTTTCTGTGTGGAGTTTGCATGTTCTCCCTGTGTTGGCGTGGGTTTCCTCCGGGTGCTCCGGTTTCCCCCACAGTCCAAAGACATGCAGTACGGGTGAATTGGGTAGACTAAATTGTCCGTAGTGTATGAGTGTGAATGGGTGTGTATGGATGTTTCCCAGAGATGGGTTGCAGCTGGAAGGGCATCCGCTGCGTAAAACATATGCTGGATAAGTTGGCGGTTCAGTCCGCTGTGGCGACCCCAGATTAATAAAGGGACTAAGCCGAAATGAAAATGAATGAATGAATATATATATATATATATATACATACACACACACACACACACACACACACACACACACACACACACACACACAGTTAACAAAAAGTTACATAAATTAAGTTAAACTCTAATCTGTGCTCTAAAGTCTCTCTATATATTGCATGTTAAAATTATAGAGGAAGTTTGACACTGAACGTAAACAAATATTTCTTTACAAGATCAATCCAAATGAATCCTTTATATCTGCGAATATAATAAATCAATTGAATTCATATACAACTTTATGGTGACGTATTAAATAATAATAATAACATTCATTAGACTCTCCTTTCTGACTATACGCTAGTGCAGTTATAAGAAGAAAACATCTCGTTATTTCGAGTAAATATGTAGTTTTAACTTAATAATTATGTTGTTTTAATGACTTATCTCAGTATTACAAGAAACTGTGTCATGTTAACGAAAAAATATCTTATTTTGACAAAATAATATATCATTATTAGGAGAAATTTGTCGTTTTAATGAGAAAAGATGTCATATAAAATACTGTTTTTATGACAGTTGAATGTAAAAAATATGTGTGTGGCACATATAGTGTGTACAATTAAGAATTTCTTCTTCTCAGTAGCGTTGTTCCAATCTTAATATTTTGGTAAGTTCATAATATTTACAAACCAGTAAGTGCATTTCGGGAAACAATTTCTACATTTAGCACCTCATAACTGATTACTTGCACAGGCATGTAACTGTTTATCAAAGTATTTGAGTTAATGAAGATACCAGTGCCATCAGTATTTTGATGTCAATATAGTATAATATTTCCTGATTTTAAAATAATTATACAGTTTGATGACTATGATTTAGCCACAGTAGATTGTGAAACATTTTCATGTAAAATAAAATGGTAATCTGCTGGCAGCTGTAGTTGCCAGCTACATACTGTAACACTGCTTTATCATTTTTGAAATTTGAAGTATGATACTGTTTTTTTTAAGCAACAGCATACTATTGTTATTTCAAAATAACATAAAACTGTTAAATTGCAAGGTAGTTGCAGTTATATTATTTCTGATAAATATACTATTATACACGCATTTTAAATGTGTCTATGTGATTCACAAAAATCACTGTCTTGTACATAAAATACATACAAAATAGCCTCAAAATGGACTTCAGCAAAACACAGACCAAAACTGGCCTCTAGTTTAAATAACAATGTTGGAGAAGGAGGGAAAAACAAATCAGCCCTCTACATATTCCTAAACTTCAACTGCATGTGTTGGGAGTGCCCATTACATTATATATGTACATGATTATACATTAAATATATTTGCACCATGGTCTTAAGTAAAAATCTTTTTAATTATTATTTCGTTTTAGCTTTGGTACTGAGTCTGACTAATCTAATAGCAACCTATAGAAAGTATTAATTTAAAAAAGAGAACTGTAAGTGTACGCATTTACACATACATGCAGGAACGCACGCACACACAGACACACAGAAACAAACAGGTTATATATGTATATTACAGTTTTCTATTCATCGAAGTTGTCATGCTAAAATTAACCAAAAATGCAAACTTGTTACCTTTGAAGCCAACCTTACCTCAACATTCAGTTTTCCTCCACTAGAGGACGCTGTGATAATTAGACGATTACGGTACGGTACGATTTGCTTCGGTATGCTTTTATGGCCGTTTCCACTGTCAAAAGGTGCCTAAAAGCGAACCGTACCGTACCACTTTTTGGGTACCCTTTGCAAAGGGTACCTAGCATGGCAAAAAGGTACCAAAAGGTGGATCTAGACATGCAGCTGAATGCTATTGGTTAAGAAAGGTTTACGTTACTCGCTCATGCAACAAGCCAGAATGAAAACAAAGGAATCGCCATGTTTTAAATGCACAGCTAAGACATTACACCATAATAATATATACATATAATAACGAGCCATGGTCGACCTGAGCTCAAACAAATCTTGTCGTCGTCTTGACGAACAGCCACAAAGCTAAGAAGAAGAGTAGATTCTACCCTGTGCCTCGTAGTTTTTACGAGCCAGTCTAAAGCGCGAGCGGTTTCTCTTTCTCGCTTGTGAGAAAAAAACAAAGGAGAAGGCGGAAAAAACAAAGAAGCAAATGATTTTTTCAGCAAATATGAACAAACTGCTGTTTAACTATTATCATCACCTTTTGGACTATTATGAACTCGGAATGACGGAATTACTTTTTCATGTCGGAATTACTTTTTCATCTTCATGTGCTGGTGAAGATTAAAGATACAGATGACAGGTTTGCACCGACTTTATATGTTGCGGGTTGTTTTTGAACCCAAATAAGGACTAAATGCATCCTGTGTGTAGTTTTTCTGTAATTGGTATCATATTGGAGACTGTAAGTGTCATGGGTCATGTTTGATCTGGGCTTCTCTGTCATAATCTGTTGTCTGTTTCAGCTGTTGCCTCTTACAGTCAGCACTGGCGCTCACGCAGTACTCACCTGTTGCTCTTTTGATACTTGCCTTTTCTTGAAGCTCATTGCCAGATTATTGTGTGTATTAAAGCCTACGGTCACTATGCTGGTCTACTCATTATTACAATTGTAAATGTCAGAGACACATTTTTTCACAAAGTTGTGTGTATTTGTGTTTCTTTCATAAACTCATATTAATTTGTTATAAACTGATAATATAATGTGAAGCAGAGAATGTGCACCCTTGAATTGTTTGGAAGTTATGGGTTTTAAGAGAAAGAGTTGCTATTGGAGCATAACAGATCATGAGTTGGGTGAAGCGCGGGACCTTTGCATTGTGGGTCAGACTGATATGGTGGCAGAAAAAAAGCTAACGGTACAGAGACAGAGAAAATTCCTTAATCTGCATGGTCTAAGAGAGTGCACACGGTGATTTATATTTAATTCTGTTACATTTTGTGTAGTGTTGTATTATGTCAGTTTACATAAACGATGTTCTGTGTAAAGATGTTACTGGATTCAGATCATCGGTTCATATGCATACCAGCGAACATTTAAATGAGACTGTGAAAAGGACTCTGAAATGCATATTTTGAAAGTTATATGTTTGATTTCTTGTAGTTTTCACGGTGTATACTGGAAAAGAGAGAGAGAGAAACAAATAAACAGCAAAGACATAACTTATGTCTTTGAAGTTATGACTTAAAGGCGTAACTTCATTACTTACCCGTGATCTGCGCAGCCACCCGCTGTTGAATACTGTTTCTACCCCTTGTTGATTTCAGCACTCGCTCCGCTGCAGGGGTTCTCTCCTCGCCCTGCTCTTTCAACCCCCCTCCCCTCCTCACCAAGGGACCTGAGGGTGAAGTTTCTGTTGTCTTATGTCCAGTCTGCGTTCCCCCACGGACGGCCGGCGAACGGCAGCTGCTTTGGTTCTCCTTGAACTTAATAAAGACTTTCTGTTTGAACACTATTTGCTCACCGTTTTCTGTCCAGCCTTGACAGTAAGGGTCTGTATGTGTTCATATATGTAGCATTTATTTATTTATTTGACATAATCTAGTTACAGTAGGCTATTTCGCATCATTGATCTGCAGTTACAATCAAATCATGTTTATAAAAGGTTAATGAACATTTATACACAAGTATTTGCTTCTCATACGATATGTGAACGACCCATACAGCTTTACTGTAGACATTTTCTCGAGCAAGAATGACGTTGACTGAAACTTTCTGTCATACACTACGCCCACCAAAAGGGTACAATTGGTACCCTTTTAGCAGTGGAAACGCAAGCCTGATAAAGGTGACCCGTACCGCACTTTACCACTCAGTGGAAACGGGCCATTAGCTCTTGCCGGGTAAGTGGGAGGCTGAGGCTGTGGATCGCTTGAGCTCAGGGCTTTTGGGCTGCAGTGGACTATGTCAGTCGGGTGTCTGCACTAATTTCGGTATTGATATGGTGCTCCTGGGGGAGCTCGGGACCACCAGGTTGTCTAAGGAGGTGTGCACCGGTCAGAGACGACAGGTCAAAACCTCCGTGCCGATCAGTAGTGGGATCGCACCTGAGAATAGACACTGCAGTGCAGCCTGAGCGACATAGAAAAAAACGGTCTATTTATTTGCACCTTTGTTCTTTGTTTAAAACAGCTATAAATAATTACCAGCTAAACCGTCACTGAATAAATTATTTAAAGGAACAATGCACCTTTTTTCTCATTTTACGAGTTTAACAGTTTACGAAATAAGGTGCTTATGCTTTTTGCTCAGTGTTTTTGGTGAAATTTTAATATAATATACAGGTAAAAACAACCTGAACCTGACCAGTTTAGATGACATAAAAGGCAAAGTAAACCCTCAATATGACTGTCTGTATATGATTAATAATTATGTGTGCCAAAAAGTATGCTTGCTAGCTAGAAAAAAATATTTAGTCATATTTATATAAAAAAATGTTTTTTCATACTTTTGACCACAGATGTGGAGAAAAGTAAGATTTTTGCCTTATTTTAAGGCAGAGCATTATTACAATATAAAACAGCGCCTCCATGCGGTCATGAAATGAAGTCAATGAATTCTTACATGTAAAATCACATATCTTCCAAAAGGAGGCAGTACTGTAATCGTTTGACATTCATTACTGTCCTTTGTGTTAACAAATGTGCAAAGTTGCATCATATTGAAAAGATAAAGTTTAAAAAAAGTTTACACATGAAATTGACATGATTTCTGTAGTTTACAAATACAATTTTTGAAGTCTACAAATAAAAGTTTTATTATTTCTAATTATTAATGCATATTCATGTCATTCATCTCTGAATCTTAATTTCTATTTTTTTACTGTTAGAAAGATAAAAATACTAATGTAAAAGTCTGCGTCTCTCTGTGTCGCTCAGGCTGCACTGCAGTGTCTATTCTCAGGCGCGATCCCACTACTGATCGGCACAAGGGCTTTGACCTGCTCCGTCTTCGACCTGGGCCGGGGCACCCCTCCTTAGACGACCTGGTGGTCCCGAGCTCCCTCAGGGGCACCATATTGTTACCGAACTTAGTGCGGACACCCGATCGACATAGTCCACTGCAACCCAGAAGCCCTGAGCTCAAGCGATCCGCAGCCTCAGCCTCCCAGCAGCTTGGTTTACAGGCACGCGACACTGAATCCGGAGAGAACTGAGAGAATCAGAGCTGTGTAGAATCTGATCATCACAGCGACCTCTAGTGGAGGAAAACTGATTTTTTTTTTACTTCACTCTGTGAAGCGAACTCCTGCATGTTATATCCAGTCCTAATTATTTACTTAGTATAGCAATATTAACACAATTATAAATTCATAATTTCAAAAATCCTTGTCTGTAATGTATTTGCATGAATACAATTTAGATTTCAATTATTTTCATTTCTTCGTGCGCATTGTCTAGTAGTCCTATTAACCATGTTGCATTATTTAATCATCAAATGAGGTCTGAGTCATTGATTTTAAACAAAAGATTAAGGTTTTGAATCTTCATTAAAGTTTAACAAAGACAAATCACTAATTCACTTTTAGGTTCTCACTGTTTTGAAGTGCGACTCCTCCAGTGTTGCACACTGTCTGTAAACTAAAATGATATTAAATTATCATACAGTTAATATATCCAAACAGTTGCTCATGGCCACCTGTTCAATAAAACAAGCGCAAGATCAGGATCTAATAATTCAACCTCACATCTGCAGGCACTGGAATTAGAAATGTTTCAGTAATATTTATCCATCTTTGAGTCTAAGATTTCACTTTATGAAGTTATATTTGATGAAGAAGCCCACAGTAAATAATAATGAATTAGTGGATTGCGGAGCACTATCACTGCTGCCACATCAGATCTACAAATGCTGGAATTAGAGCTGCACAAAAATGTCACTGTTTTAGTAATATGTGAACCAAGACACAGAGCATGACACTGTTTATAATAGCTGATTTCTCTGAAAAACACATGCAAAAAACACAAAAAATACTCAACTGAAATAATTGCATATCATTAAACATGGTGTCTGTGTGCTGCTTTTATTTGCTAGCTTTTATTCATTTAAGCACTGGCCCAGCTCTAGAACCGATGAACATTTATGGTATAGGCATAAATGATTTAATAGAAGAAAAAGTATTTTAGATGATGAAACTTATTGTTGCTGCAAATGTAAGATGTTTAAACCGTTGTTACCTTTTGTGTCCTACTGTAAATCAGTACAGTACTAGATTCCTTTGACAACAAGCTATAACAAAAAGAAAGTTTTGCCCTGACTCTGCATGTTGGCCTTGCCTTTCTCCACTAGAGAGCGCTGGGATCATCATATTCTTTTCAGTTTATAATACTGCAGATATTAGTATTTACAACTCTTTGTTAAAGAATGCTACAGCACACTGAAATATATGAACTATTAAATGATAAAATGTAATAAATACTGTAAATACTTTATTTACAACAGTAAATACATTGTCGTATAATATATGTAGCTGTAGAAAACATAGTACAGTGATTTGTTTATATTATTTGTTGAATTATCACAAAAATTATAGAATAACCACAACAAATTATACTAAATGTGGGTTATACTGAGAGTACTGCTGGAACACATTTGTTGTTGTTGTTTTACATTACACTACAAATAGTCTACTAGATGTGTATTACTCTGTTTTTTATGTTCATTACCATTCAATAAGCTATATAACAGTGTAGCTGACTTGACATTTGGCATTTCAATTCTATAAGGCTAATAAAGTCAACATTAATTCATCATTTAGTTTTCCTCCACTAGAGGTCGCTGTGATGATCAGATTCTCCACAGCTCTGATTCTTTGAGCTGCTGAGGCTGAGGATCGCTTGAGCTCAGTGCTTCTGGGCTGCAGTGGACCAAGCTATAAGCTATATAACAGTGTGTCCGCACTAAGTTCGGTATCGATATGGTGCTCCTGGGGGAGCTCGGGACCACCAGGTCATGTAAGGAGGGGTGAACCCGCCTAGGTCGGAGACGGAGCAGGTCAAAGCCCCCTGTCCCGATCAATTGTGGGATCGCGCCTGAGAATAGACACAGCTCTGCAGCCTGAGGGACGCAGACAAACAAGCTATAACAATTATCCTAATTAAAACCATCACTGAATATTTTTTTAATGCATGATTAGCTTTATGCAGTAGCCTATACTTTTGGCATGTGAAATAAACATCACAAAATTAGGTGCTTATGCTTTTTGCCCATGATATCGGGTAAAGTTTTAATATAATTAATTCGTTTTCCTTTCGGCTTAATCCCTTTATTAATCTGGGGTTGCCACAGCGGAATGAACCGCCAATTTATCCAGCATATGTTTTACGCAGCGGATGCCCTTCCAGCTGCAACCCATCACTGGGAAACATCCATACACACCCATTCACACACTTACACTACGGACAATTTACCGCTTGTCTTTGGACTTGTGGGGGAAATCGGAGCACACGGGAGGAACATGCGAACTTCACACAGAAATGCCAACTGACCCAGCCGAGGCTCGAACCAGCAACCTTCTTGATGTGAGGCGATTGTGCTATCCACTGCACCACCGTGTCGCCCATTTTAATTTAATGTACAGATGAAATAAAATTCAGGTAAAAAAATAATAAAATATATCAAATAAAATGATATATATAATGCCACTGAACATGGTGAGAACTGAGAGAAACCGAATGTTGTGCTACATGAGGGTCAAGGTCAAGTCAATTTTTAAAATGTTCTTCACTATATGAAAAAGAACAATTTGAAGGACTTTTGACTGAATGGTTATTTGTCTAACAAAAAACATTTTCATAAAAGTCACTTTGAAAACTCCTTTTGGGGTTTTCCTGGCACTTTTATTTAAGACTACAGTTTGAACACTTGTGAGTATTTCTTTTATTTCTACACAACAACTAATCATTACAAGCACTTTTTTCATGTGATTTTGTATTTGTCTAGTGATGAACGATGCCTATAAATAGTGTGTATTTACCACACCCAAAGTTCATTTGATCATTTGCTATTCATTACCAAAACATCTAAGAGTTAAAATGCCAAGAGTTCATTAGCAAAGTACAGAATTAAGATTAATTGTTTAAACAGTGAACCTCTGAAATGCTGGAAAACAGGTTAAAACTGTCAATTAAAAAACAGCTCACTGTAGCCAAATATTCACTCATTCACTGGTAACTCACTAATTCCCCCTCTTTAATCGGCATACTCTTATACAGTTTCTAACTGGTGTCAGATGCAGTTGTTTATCGGTGCATTTCACATCTCTGAAACTCCACAGCATCACACAAAATGTACTTTAAAAGCTGATATGTTTTGTTCAGCTTTAACCAGCACTTTGTTCTACTCCTCAGATGCATCTCTGAGCTGTTTAAAGAACTGCTTTAAATGATCTATCATTAGTAACATCAAGATTCACCTGCACAATTCACAAAATCAGGATACATTTACAAAATCAAAATAGGAGAATATACATAGAAAACATGCTTGATACATTTTGCATCCATTGACTTCAGCAGTGAATCTGCTTTGATAAGGTAAAACCAGTCAAATCTACTTTGATCAAAATGACAAACAGTTCATAATTTGGCATTTTAGCAAATTGTTTAAAAAGATTGAGAAATTGCTTTTATTTACACAAGTGACCGATGTGGATGCCGAAGAAGAAGTTTTGACAATTTCAATTGCGATGAGAAATGTGCCAAAGTGAAAACGAAAAATTGTAAGATAAAGTTACAGATCACAAAAGTAAACAATCCACCCGTTTAACGTAACTTATTTTGCATTTCATTTTCAAACATTTCATTTGCATCTGTTCTTATTTCATTAGATATGTGAATATTAGTTTGTTTATATCTTAAAATAAATGAAACATTTTGTGTTTTTGTTGTTCATGATGTTTCATGAGCCTTGCATTATTGCAAGGCTCGTCCTAATAGTATCACAAACGCACAAAAACGTCTCACTAGATTTTATCAGTTTATGCATTGATCTATCTATCTATTAACAGTTATTTGTTTGCTACAATTGCACAATTCTTGGGCATGAATTTTTGATATTTTCTAGGAGCATGTGAAAGAGGACATAAAATCACTGTTGTATTTTGACATGGTAAAACCATAAAAACATTCATTCATTCATTCATTCATTTTCATTTCGGCTTAGTCCCTTTATTAATCTGGGGTCGCCACAGCGGAATGAACCGCCAACTTATCCAGCATATGTTTTACGCAGCGGATGCCCTTCCAGCTGCAACCCATCTCTGGGAAACATCCATACACACCCATTCACCCAATCATGCACTACGGACAATTTAGCCTACCCAATTCACCTGTACCGCATGTCTTTGGACTTGTGGGGGAAACCGGAGCACCCGGAGGAAACCCACGCCAACCATAAAAACATGAAGAGTTAATTTGTGTAAACTTAATTATCATAACAATATTTTGATGTAGTGTCGGGTGAAATGAGGCCATAATATTGCCAAAACCAACCCCAAACTCCAACCTTAGAACCTTATACAAATACATTGCTGGTAGCACAATATAGGTAGTATGAATTACCACAACAACAGTTTCCCCCTTAGACGAGTCGTCCTGAGCTCCTCTCACCTTAAGGCCTGGTATACTTCAAACGAAAGTAAAATGGCATCATTTCAAGCAAAACTAGATTTTGAGGAGTTCATTCAAAGTGAAGTTTCTGGGGAAATTCGTTTTGACTCTTTTTAGCTGCCATTAATATGTGATGGTTCCGCAATCTCATATCTCATATCATATCTCATGTCCACGGAGGTCAGACATGAGTACAACATCAAAGACAACAACAAGTTAGCAACATGAATACACCAGAGGGGTGAGAAGCAGAACTGGTACTGTATAGGTTTTAAAGACTCAGACGGGGTCACACACTGGACAAGACGATCCAACGCGTCATACCATGTCTTTTAAAGCTCTAAACACGGTTTCATTTGGTGTATGGTGTATAGAATTCAATGTAAAGATGTGGCACACTGCAGACGTGCATCTCATGTGATAGGCTGGAGAAGGCTATCAGATGTTTATGAAAACTTTTTCTCTCTCAGCCACCATCGTTTTTTGTGTTTAGGGGTACATGCGAGCAGTGCGACACAGTTACAACCCCTGCCTAAAGTAGCAAAATAGTGTTTTCAAGCTTCTTTGCCTCAAATGAAGAATGAAAAAAATTAGTTTGAAGTTTACCATTCAGTGTGTGGGAGGGTTTAGAATTAGGGTTGAGGTTTTAGAGGTTTTAGCAGGTAGGGACTTCAGTGAGGGGCATAATAACTTAATGGGGGTCAAAAAAAAAAAAGGCACAGCAGCAGAGAGAACTGAAAGAATCAAAGCCAATATATACAACCCAGTGCGCTCACTCCACCTTGTATTGTATGAGATATCAATAATATTGAGAAATTATGTTAGAATAGTATGTTAATATAGTTATTCTCACAACCATCCAATCGTTGTTTTAAAAGGACTGCAGCGATAGACAGAAAACAACTGGACATTATTTTCTCCTTAATAGGTTTGTGACAGATTATAAAAACATTTTTAACATGACATGCATCATCTTAAATAAGTCAGTCTAGCTCTTAATCTCACTCACAACCTTTTAAATAATTGTTACACGTGGAATTCATTAAAGTCAAGGTATAACTTACAGATACTCTGACACTTTGTGTGCTTATAGTTAAATTAGTCACTAAGTAGATAATTATTTTTAGGACTGGTCATACATTGACACTCATGTTTTAGGTGTTTTTTTTTTTCTTCTTCTCTGGTTCTTTCATGTAATCTAAGTCTTAACACATTTGAATTGAAGAAAATTGTGCTGTAAGAAAATAAATTTAACTAAGCCAATATAATGCAAGAGTGATATCTGTTTGAACATGGAAGCAATTTTGCAGACTTGATTTCTTGCTTAACAGTTCTTTAAATTATTTCATATTTAATCTAAAAACCTCCATTCACACATTATTTCATTGAATATGTTACAATTAAAATATATGGACAAATGGTGGATATTATACAATTATGTCAGTGACCTGGTTATTGTTATTGAGTGAAAGTGATCTGATTTAAGTGTTAAAATCAGACAAACACACTATCCCATCCAAATTGTAAAAAAAACTGTGAAAAAAAAATGCATGTACTGAAATTAACTCTCTTAAAATGCATTTTGAATGAAATTAAAAACTTAAGCCTCATTTTCTTAAATTGATTTTAATAGGCTTCTGTAACCTTACCTTAAAAACTATGCTTTGTTGTGTTTAACAAAGGCATTAGTCTGTCCAGTGACCTTTGAGTCATGTGTATAAATGGAACTACACCCAAACTTACTCTCTGCTACTTGTGATGCTTTCATAGATTTTGAATAGTAAAAACTTACTCATAATTACGTCCTTTGTCCAGTTGCACATTCATTCAGATATAACACACACAAAAACACATTCATACATACATAAAAAATCTTATGCATTTTATTCATTTGGGTGCAATCTCAATTCCTGTCCTTTAGTAATAAAATTACTGGAGGTGGCACACACACACACACACACACACACATCAACAAAATGTAAAACCCGCCCTCAAGCTTTAACTATAAAAGAGAGCAGAGCTGGTTTCTAAGGCAGCACTTCTACTGTTTTTGTAGTGTTTTCTTTTCGTTCATCTCATCTCTACATCGATCCACCATGGCATGCTCCAAAACCTACCCTGAAACTTGTTGGAAGACATGCTCTGAAACCTGCCCTGAGACCTGTTTGGAGACTTACCCTGGGACTTACTCCACAAGCTGCCCAGAGAGCTCTGAGATCTGCCCAAAACCTTGCTCCTTCACCTTCCCCGAGACTTGCAGGAAGACTTGTTCTGAGACCTGCTCCGACTCCTGTGTGAAGACCTGCCCTGAAACCTGTTCTACATTAAGCTACCCAGAGACCTGCTATGAGAGCTGCCCCAAGCCTTCCTCCTTCACCTGCCCCGAGACCTGTCTGAAGACTTGCTCTGAGAGTAGCTCCATAACCTGCCCTGAGACCTGCTCCAACACCTGCACCAAACCCTGTTCATTCACCTGCCCAGAGACCTGCCTGAAAACCTGCTCTGAGACCTGCCCCAAGCCTTGTTCCTTCACCTGCCCAGAGACCTGTGTTAAAACTTGCTCTGAGACCCGCACCAAGCCCTCTTCCTTCACCTGCCCTGAGACCTGTCTAAAAACTTGCTCCGATACATGTCCCAAACCTTGTTCCTTTACCTGC
>CAIGQW010014353.1:5028227-5045339 GCA_903798125.1 Danio choprae | reverse complement strand
TGTCCCAAACCTTGTTCCTTTACCTGCCCTGACACCTATCTTAAAACTTGCTCTGAGACCTGCTCTGAGACCTGTCCCAAGCCCTGTTCCTTCACCTGCCCTGAGACCTGTCTTAAAACCTGCTCTGACACCTGCTCCGAAACCTTCTCTGACACATTCTCAAAGTCCTGCTCTTTCAACTACCCCAAACCCTGCCCTGACACCTGTCTGAAGACCTGCTCTGAGACATGCTCCACAACTTGTTCTGAGACCTGCTCCAATCCCTGCTCCGTCTCCAACCCCAAGTCCTGCTTCAGCACCTTCTCAGATAGCTGTTCTGTGTCTTCAGTGACCGTTCCTCGTCATTGTGGTACAGTTACAGCAAAAGCCCACAGTGTATATGGTTGTGGTTTTGGAGGAAGGACCCGCATCTCTTCTTGCTCCTATCGTCCAAATACTTCCCCATGTCCATCATACAAACTTGATGGATTTGGTGAAAGATTTGGTGCTAGAATCATGACTGGAGGGTGTTATGGCAGGGATTATGACTATCACCAGCTGAATGAAAAGGCCACCATGCAAAACTTGAACGATCGTCTGGCGTGCTACCTGGATAAGGTGCACTTTCTAGAGGCTGCCAATGCCACTCTGGAGAAGCAGATCTGTGAGTACTTTGAGAAGAAGGACCCAATCTGTCAAAAGGACTACAGCTGCTACTTGAAAACCATTGACTGCCTTCAGGAAAAGGTAAAACTTGAAAGATTAAAGATAAGGGTAGATTAGTTTTTTAAATTATATTGCAGAAAGTATGATTTCTAAAGCCTGGTTTATACTTCTGCGTCGAGTGATGGGCGTGACACATGGCGCATGCCTTGCGCATTGTCGTGCATTTATACTTCTGCGAGCTGTTTGTATTGCTCTGCATTAACACCTCCGAGACGCTAGCTGACTCCACACTTGTAAACACTCGGTCCATCGGGCTCGTGTGGCTCTCACCTTCGCCCACACTCGCCAGCGCTACCAAGCTGACCAATCACAGAGCTTGCGCTACGCGTCATTGCGACGTGTAGTTACATTTTTTGAGAGGTGTGCGTCAGCGTCGCCGACGGCCACGGCGAGGGCTATGCAACCACACGTAGGCTGTGCGGGAGCATACGCGTGCGCTTGACGCAGAAATATAAATCACCCTTAAATTTTGTAACATATTTCAGCATTGTGTGTTGTAATACCCTTGGATTAAAAGTTTGCAGGGATTCCAAGCAACACAATACAAACGTTTTGATATAAATCATTTTTTGTGAATAAAACAGTACAAAATAGTTGTTTAATAGCTTGATTTATCTTTATATTTTTCTATGCCCATGCTCTTCATCATAGATTAAAGATGCTACAATCACCAATGGCAAAATCCTACTCCGAATCGACAACTCCAAACTGGCTGCTGATGACTTCAGGATAAAGTAAGTTCTCTAAAGGTTTTTTGACGTTCACATTTTGGTTCAAAACAGTTGTTAGAGTTTTACAAATGTTGTCATTAAAAGGATAGTTCACTACAAAATGAAAATATACTCATTATTTACTATTCTTTAAGTGGTTCCAAAGTTCTGTGTTTCTTCTGTTGAACACAAAAGAAGATATTTTTAAGAAAGGTGAAAACCTGCAACCATTGAGATAGTAGGAAAAACAAATATTATTGAAGTCAACGGTTACAGGTTTCCAACATTTTTTTAAATATGTTCTTTTGTGTTTAATAATAAAAAAAATCATTGTATACTTTTTAATAAGCAAACAGTAGAAGCATACTAATCAGTACGATGTAATGACTTTCATAATGACTGATTTTGTGTTTTTGTCTCAAAACCTATGACATTATTTGCATAAATTCTTGTGTTTTGCTGTCAAAATGCACCAAAACAATGTTAGACTCACAAAATCCAATGACTGACACATACAATAAAAAAAGGCTTGAACTCTAATCCTTTAGATTTACCAATAGTTAAATGCACAGCTATATAGACTTTGTTTGTATAGGTCATAGATATGTTTCATCCTCTTTGGCCAGGTATGAGAATGAGCTGTCAATACATCAGTGTGTGAAGGCTGACATTGACAACCTGCGATGCATACTTGATAAGACATGCCTGGCAAAGGCTGACTTGGAGTTGCAGATCTGTGCTTTGGAGGAGGAACTGGTGTATTTGAAGAAAACTCACCAGGAGGTTGGTAGCTTTCCCTATAGCAGAGTAGCCTAAAATCTTTCAAATGAAGATACATTAAAGCAATAGCCTAAACTCTATCCTTCAAAAGCTTTAATGCTTCAGCTATGTGTGTTTACAGGATGTGGCGGCTCTAATGAGTCAGTTGACAAACTCAAAAGTGTGTGTTGAAGTGGACGCCGCTCCTCAGCAAGACCTAAAAAAAGTTTTGGATGACATCCGTTGTTATTACGACACCATCATAGACAAACACTGCACAGAACAGGAGTGCTGGTTCAAAGAGAAGGTGGGACTTTGATATCTTCAACTCCTATAACTCTTAGCAGACTGTATATAGTGAAACAAAAGCTTAGTTTCTCATGAATTAAACAGCATGATGTGTGTTTTTGACCCTCTTTAAGATGGCAGGTCTATGTAAAGATTCTGCAATCAACACAGAGTGCCTGGAAACCTCCATGTCACGTATCTCTGAATTGCGACGCACTTTACAGAATCTGGAGATCGAGCTACAGTCTCAAATCAGTCTGGTAAGAAAGAGAGAAAATACAGAATGTGATATTAGATCCTGGTGAAAATATCATTCCAGCAAGGTTCCTTGATTATTATGCCAGAATGAAGACATAGTTCCTAGCCATTTTGACAGAAAATAGCAACTTTTCATTTTCATCAGTCTTAGTATGTAACTACAGAAGAGTCAAGCTTTAAATAGGAAAATTATCAAAAGTCTATTTGAAGTTTTTGATCGAGGTGCTAATGGTCTAGTCTGATATAATGATGTATGCTAAGTTAAGCAAAAAGTGCTTGTGCCAGACCTGGAGATCAGACAAAGGGATAAAAAAAAAGGTAAAACTTAACTTTTTAACTCTAACGGACTCTAAAATGAGCCTGTTTTCAAAAGTTGAGTGAGCAAAAAAAAAAAAAAGCTATAGTTTGCCAGTACAATTCCCTATTTTTTTTGACTGTCTTTTGTCTAAAATTCAAATGCATTTGTTATTTATTGTAAATGTATCACAATTTACATTTACATTAATTGTAATTAGTTGAACAGGGATTTTATTGACCCACTTAAGTGGAACTTACAGTAGATTCACCTTTACATGTAATTTCTTAACTACTTGTTATTAGAACCAGTTCGCTATTACATATTAAAATATATTTGTAAATAAGTTTTTCTAATAATGAAACTGCAATTTCCCACTTAAAAGTGTTTTTAAATCTGTCGAAGAACGTTTTAAACATGCTAATGTATTTGAATATATCTGGTGAAAATAAATGTATGTTAATAAAAACTTTAACATTTATTAATTGGGCCGCACGGTGGCGCAGTGGGTAGCACAATCGCCTCACAGCAAGAAGGTCGCTGGTTCGAGCATCGGTTGGGTCAGTTGGCATTTCTGTGTGGAGTTTGCATGTTCTCCCTGTGTTGGCGTGGGTTTCCTCCGGGTGCTCTGGTTTCCCCCACAAGTCCAAAAACATGTGGTATAGGTGAATTGGGTAGGCTAAATTGTCCGTAGTGTATGTGTGTGAATGTTTCCCAGTGATGGGTTGCAGCTTGAAGGGCATCCGCTGCGTAAAACATATGCTGGATAAGTTGGCGGTTCATTCCGCTGTGGCGACCCCAGAATAATAAAGGGACTAAGCCGAAAAGAAAATGAATGAATGAATGAACATTTATTAATTACATTACTATATAAACATGGTAATTGTGGTCTAATGTATTACAATCAAATTAAAAACATTCTAATTGTAATTCAGTGAACAATGTTAATACCTATTAAAAGCATATTATTCAACATTCATTCACTTTTCGACTTAGTCCCTTTATTAATCTGGGGTCGCCACAGCGGAATGAACTGCCAACCGGAGCACCAAACTCCACACAGAAATGCCAACTAACCCAGCCAAGGCTCGAACCAGCAACCTTCTTGGTGTGAGGTGATTGTGCTACCCACTGCGCCACAGCGTCGCCATTATTCAACAATTACAATTCAATTTGTTTTTCTGTAATTCTGTTAAATGCATTTATTTATTTATTTTTTTGTTATTTCTTTTGCTACTTATTGGTTTATCATTTTGAAAGTATTTTGTACATATGTGAAGTAATACACATAATAATTGTTTGGTATGAAAAAGTAGGAAATATTTATATATCTATATTTACCTAAAATATTGTCTAACAGCCTCTGAATCTAAAGAGATACAGGCACTGATACCGATAACCATATCGGTATCGGTATCAGTCAAAAATTCCATATCAGTTCATCCTTAGTAAATGTGTCCCTATTTTCTTTCTAACTGTTCCGTCACTGAAACAGAAAGGAGCTCTGGAGTGTTCACTGCTGGAAACAGAGGCGCGTTACAGCACTATGCTAGCAGGCTATCAGAAACACATCAACACATATGAGGCAGAGCTCTGTCAGGTTCGGGCTGGCATTGAGCAGCAGGGCAGAGATTACGATGCCCTGCTGGACATCAAGAGCCGCCTGGAGCAGGAGATCGCCACCTACAGGTGCCTCCTGGAAAATCAGGCCTCTCAGTGAGTTATTTTTATCATGTCACAGATAATGGGTTTTATGTAGCATGATATTTTCCTGGTTTGACGTGTCTTTTTGTCTTTCTTTTCTAGGTCCTGAAATTAGGTCATCACGATCTATCTCTCCCTCCTTCTTTTCCTCAGTCTAGATCACATAAAACATTTAAACACATTTAACCTCTATTTATATGGTTAAAATGCAGTTTTAAGTACTAGCACTCTGTAGAGACTTCCTTATCATTCTGACAGATTTGTGATGTGTGTTTCTTATTAAAAATCAGCTCCAATATTTTGGTGTCCATTTTTTATTTGTGTTTTGTTTTTTAAATGAAAACAAACATACACAGCTTTGTGACACATTTAATTTATTTTAGTTTTTATTTCTTCATATAGATCATGTGTAAATAGTTTCATTTTTGAATGCAAGGAAATGTACAATAATTTATTATGAGTACTGAAAGCCCCAGTTATAATTCTGGAGGCCTGTTGCACAAAAATGTTTTGAGTTTTTAACCAGGTAAATTCATGTTACGTTTGAGCAAACGTTTGAGTTTTTTAACAAAGCTCAAAAGGGTGAGTTGGTTTTGATCTGCTTTTGTTGCCGTGGTAACTTACGCTACATGGCTAACCTGTTCCACAGCAAAGTTTATTCTGGGTTAGATTTGAAACCCAAACTGGACCAATAAGCTGTGAGCAAAGTGACATATATGATACAATAAAATCACTCTCAATGTGTCTTTTTTGCTCCAAATTATAGCCTTTTAACAATGAAAGCATTGTTGAGTCAAAATTGTATTTTAAAAATTGTCTAATTTTAAAAGTAATTTTAATTATTTATGCTTTATATCATATATTAAAAATAATTTGCTGTATTACAAGAATTTTACTTAATATTATAAACGGCATTAAACTAGTTTTAACGCTTAAATATTTACATATAATTTTGCTTTAATACATCAAGCTTTTGAGATTTGAGTCTTTTTTTTAGATTTTTGTGAACCTACATTATTAAAGTCAGTTGACTGATTTGAGTTAATTCATTCATTCATTTTCATTTCGACTTAGTCCCTTTATTAATCTGGGGTCGCCACAGCGGAAAGAACCGCCAACTTATCCAGCATATGTTTTACGCAGCGCATGCCCTTCCAGCTGCAACCCATCTCTGGGAAACATCCATACACACCCATTCACACTCATACACTACGGACAATTTAGCTTACCCAATTCACCTATACCGCATGTTTTTGGACTTGTGGGGGAAACCGGAGCACCCGGAGGAAACCCACGCCAACACAGGGAGAACATGCAAACTCCACACAGAAATGCTGACTGACCCAGCCGAGGCTCGAACCAGCGACCTTGACCTTCTTGCTGTGAGGCGAACGTGCTACCCACTGCACCACCTTGAGACCCATAATGCAATCTCAACCGTAAAAAAAAAAAAAGAACACCAGTGAATCAGAAAGTACAGAAACTTAATTTATTATGTTATATTATTAGCCTACACTTTGAATCGATTTATGGAGTTTAAAAATAAAATATCTAAAGTATAGAATAAGTCACGTTACCAATTTATATTTATTAATGTAATTAAAACATTAATCTCTAAATGTACTTTTTTTTTGTTAGAGAGATATATCACAGTAAAGAAATATAAAAGTCTGCGTCTCTCAGGCTGCACTGCAGTGCCTATTCACAGGTGCGATCTGACTACTGATCAACACAGGGGCTTTGACCTGCTCCGTTTCCAACCTGGGCCAGTTCACCCCTCCATAAACGAGTCCCGAGTTCCTTTTAAATCCATAAAGTACTTATGTATTAGATACTAGTACTTATTCATTAGGTACTAGTACTTATTAAATAGATACTGGAATTTTTTTAATAGTGACTAGTAACTATTCTGTTGTTACTAGTAATAAATTAAACATTTTTCCATTGATTTCTATGGGATTTGTCATTGAGATAAACTATTCAGTTTTGACTAGCATGCATTCCAGCTGGGACTAGTACATATTTTTATGTACTAGTAGTTAATCATTAGGATGCATTTAATATATATATACACACACTAGTACTTATTAAATAGATACTTGTACCAATTCATTAGACACTAGTATCTTTTAGAATTATTGCTAGTAACAATTCTAATTTTACTAGTCAGTTCTGCTTTTACTCGTCTTATGTTATGACTAGTCCAAATGAAAGAGTAGAGTTTAATAAACAGTTTACTAAAAAAAAAAAAAAAGTTTACTTGTAATATTTCAAACAAGTACTAGTATTTAATAAATATGTACTAGTATCTTTAAAAAAAAAAAAGTTTTAGCATTGTAACGCCTCGTTGGAGGAAGACATGAGACGAACACGGGTTATAATAACAAAACTGATTTATTTAAACTAACACTTACTGGATAACAAACACTGGATACAGGCAGACGGGACAAGGACGACAGGACGGGACAAGGACGACAGGACGAGACAACCAAAGCAACCAAAATACCGGACAACGAAGGACACAGACGAAAGGGTATAAATGGATAAGAGGATGATTAAACTAATGAGACACAAGGGATGAACACAGGTGAAACAAATGAACACTGACGGTGGCGGGAACAGGACAAAGGAATCACATGACGATGACAAATGACGTAGACAGAACACTGACAAGTATCTATTTCATAAGTACTAGTATCTATTTAATAAGTACTAGCATCTAAATAATAAGCACTAGTATCTATTAAATAGATACTGGTATCTAATGAATAAGTACTAGTATCTAATGAATACGTACTAGTATCTAATACTTAAGTACTAGTATATATTAGATACTAGTATCTAATTAGTAAGTACTAGTACTTAATGATAAACTACTAGTACATAAAAAAACTAGTACAAAAAAAATTTTTTTTAATTTGTTACTAGTAACAGAATAGTTACTAGTCACTATTAAAATAAGTACTAGTATCTAATAAATAAGAACTAGTATCTATTTAATAAGAACTAGTGCCTAATGAATAAGTAATAGTAACTATTAAATAGATACTAGTATCTAATTAATAAGTACTAGCATCTATTAAATAAGTACTAGTATCTAATACATAAGTACTAGTATCTAATGAATGATTAGTATCTAATAAAAAGAACTAGTGTCTAATGAGTAAGCACTAGTATATTTTTAAAAAGCACTAGTATCTAAAGAACAGGCACTAGTATCTAATGAATAAGCAGTAGTATCTATTGACTTAATGGAAAAGATACTAGTATCTAAAAAATAGCACTAGTAACATGAAAATAGATACTAATACGGGTTATAGATTAAATGTCAAAATGGCTTTCCAAACACTCGCGATCCCACTTCTGATCGGCACGGGGGCTTTGACCTGCTCCGTCTCTGAATAGTTCTGAGGTTGTGGTTAGGGATTAGGTAAATTAGGGCGATATTACAGCTTCATATCACACTACTCCACATTAAATAAAATTCACTGGTAGCAAAATCTGATGGGTAGCATATTGCGTCATCAAAATGTGCTACCTAATTTTTGAATGGGCAGACAAGGTAGGACAAATCGACAAAACACTGGTTCACCCCTAATTAGACAACCTGGTGTCCTGAGCTCCCCCAGGAGCACCATATCGATACCGAACTTAGTGCGGACACCCAATCGACTTAGTCCAATGCAGCCCAGGAGCCCTGAGCTCAAGCGATCCGCAGCCTCAGCCTCCCAGTAGCTTGGATTACACACTGCCTGGTTCAGCACAACTGAACCAGGCAACAACTGAGAGAATCAGAGCTGTGGAGAATGTGATCATCACAGCGACCTCTAGTGCATGAAAACTGAATGTTGAAATAACTGACTTGATGATATCATTGTTTGGGGTCATACACAGAGTGAACATGATTGCATGTTTAACAAAGTTGTTCACCTTTTGCAGAGTACAGGACTTCAGTTGAACACTTCGAAATGCCAGTTCAGCATGACAAGTTTCTTGGGCCACACTGTGTCTGCACAAGGTGTTCATCCAAACAAAGATACAGCAAGTTTATTCTAAATTTCACCACTGTAGTGGAGCCATTGCGTGCTTGTATCAGGAAAGGAGTTGATTTTAGTTGGTCAGCAGAAGCACAGAAAAGTTTTAACACTGTGAAGGAGTTGCTGATCAAAAGTTCTGCATTGGCGTTATTTGATCTTAATTTACAGATTGTGGTTTCAACTGATGCATCAAGCTATGGAGTAGGAGCTGTATTGGCTCAAATTCATGAAGATAAATCTGAACCCATTGTTGCCTTTGCTTCGAGAACACTATCACCTTCTGAACGCAAGTATTTAACAATTGAAAAGGAAGCCTTACTGTATCTGGGCTGTTGAAAAATTGAGAATTTATCTTTGGGGACAATTTCTTGCGTTCTGACCATCAAGCTTTAACAGTGCTTCTTTCTTTAAAAGGTGCAGATCGTGCTGGAATGAGAATTGCACGTTGGGGAGCACGACTCTTATGCTTTAATTTTGAAGTGGTTTACCGTTCTGGTTCTCAAAATTGGGCCTCACAGTGGCGCAGTGGGTAGCACGATCGCCTCACAGCAAGAAGGTCACTGGTTCAGTTGGCATTTCTGTGCGGAGTTTGCATGTTCTCCCCGTGTTGGCGTGGGTTTCCTCCGGGTGCTCTGGTTTCCCCCACAAGTCCAAAGACATGCGGTATAGGTAAATTGGGTAAGATAAAAATTGTGCGTAGTGTATGTGTGTGAATGAGTGTGTGTGGATGTTTCCCAGTGATGGGTTGCATCTGGAAGGGCATCCGCTGTGTAAAACATAAGCTGGATAAGTTGGCGGTTCATTCCGCTGTGGCGACCCCAGATTAATAAAGGGACTAAGCCAAAAAGAAAATGAATGAATGAATGAATGTATGGTTCTCAAAATCACACTACTGATTGTCTCGATTGCCTTTGCCAGCTTCTGAAGAGGATCTGGTTGATGCAGAACCTGAATTCGTTGTATACTTGTCGTCTGAGATGTCTGCTGTGACTCCAGCTGAATTTGTTTCTGCCTCTGCATCATGTCCAGAATTAACTGCATTATGTGCACAGATTGATCATGGATGGCCTTCATCATCAATGTTGTGGATAAAGACCTACGTCCTTATTTCCACGTAAGAAATTAGTTGAGTGTTCAAAACAACTATGATTTTAGAGGATCACGTTTTCTTGTTACTGTTTCATTATGGCACATATTGGTGAATCTGGCCTATGATGGTGTTATGGAAATTCATTTATATACCTTTATATGCATTATAAAGTCTGTTCTTCTTCTCGTTTTCTATGTATACATTACACAGTTAGGCTATACGTGACCACTTTGGTGCCTGTTTATCATCAGACAAGATTGTACTCCATGTATGGTGACCAGCCGGATGGGAGATGAGATTGAAATATAGATGACTAAAAGTGAATTATGAGTGTTAAGATAACTGTGACGTGATTCATTCGCTATGTCATTGATTACATTGTGGGCTTTAGAGGGAAGAAACTACATAAAAAGAGAACACACTCTTCTTTGAGTGTCGCACTCTGCAGAAACCTGTGTTACTGTATGACTGTCTGACCTTCTTTGCAAAGAATAAAACTTTAAAAGACATCCTGGGTAAGACTTTGTCTTCTTTACCATTGAGAGAGCCTCTTTAAAGAACATAGCCACTACAATGGTCATCAAGGAATTCTCCGTACAAAACAACGTCTCCAGGAACTCTATTGGTGCCCAGATATGGATTCTTTGGTCAATGGTTAAAAACTGTCAAGTTTGTGCTTCCTCCGATAAGACATTGTAGGCCCATTTGAAACAGCTACTTGGGACTGTCGGTATGTGATAACTATGATTGACTACCATTAGTACATGGCCTGAAGTTGCATTTACAACATCGATCACAACTCAAAATGTGATTAAGTTCTTAACATCTGTTTTCAGTCTATTTGGAAATCTTCAGTACCTGGTATCTGACAATGGATGTCAATTCCGGTCAATGGGATTTCTTTTTCTAAAAAAGAAAGGTATTAAACATACATTTACATCAGTCTATTATCCAGCTGCAAATGGTGCCATTGAGAGATTTTATTGTGTGCTCAAGAGCTGTTTTCAGTCTGCTATTGTGTCTGGGAAAGCATGGAATTCAACAGTAACACAGTTTCTTCAAGTTTAATGTGCTACTTCACATTCTGCAACTGGACTCTCTCCATTTGAGTTGCTGTGTGACAGAAAGATGCGGACTTGTTTGAATATTCTTCCTCCTCCTGTAACTAGTGAAAGTGCTGTAAGTCAGAAAGTATCATTGTCACAGAAGAAAATGAAAATGTATGCAGACTCTAGATTGAAAGCTTGTACCCCTAACTTTAAAGAGGGAGACTGGGTATGTGTAAGGAGTCCAGTTCATGTTCCAAAGGGACACCCAAAGTTCTCAAGACCTTTGCAAATTACTCGTCAGATTGGTCCATGTACCTACCAATTGTCTGATGGGAAAAAAAGTGGCATGCATCTCATTTGTCTTCTACTCTGGCACCTATAGGATGTTCCACTAAGAATGTACTTGTGGTTTTGCCCCTTTAGACTGCTCCCTCTTCTGTTGCTGGAGTGTCGCCTAAAAATGAACTGACCTATTCAAATTCTTCCTTCTCCTGATCCTCCATCTGCTCCAGAAAGAGTTTCAGCACATCTAAGACGATTCTTTTATATTTAAAGCTAATATAGAATATTGTTTAATGCTTATATATAATTACTTACAATACTTATAATTGCTTACATAACACTGCCAATTTTGATCGTGTCTTGGTTCACATATTACTGAGACAGTGACAATATTGTGCAGCTCTAATTCCAGCATTTGTAGATCTGATGTGGCAGAAGTGAAAGTTGAAAGATTATGTGCGTATGTTTGGGTGACAATCTCAATGGGTATAAGCAAAACAACAGCTGATAAGAGGGACCTGCTGAGCCTCACAAACACAGAATGGTTTGTTTGTTGCTAGTACAAAATTCTGTCTCACAGACACTACTTTGGATTAAATTACTCGAAGACCGACAAGTTAACACAGGTGCAAACCCACTACTGGTCGGCACGGGGGCTTCGACCTGCTCCGTCTCCGACCAGGGCCGTTTCAACCCTCCTTGAACGACTTGGTGGACCCAAACTCCCCCAGTAGCACCATATCGTTATCAAACTTAGTGCAGACACCCGATCGACACAGCCCAGGAGCCCAGAGCTCAAGCGATCATCAGCCTCCCAGTAGCTTGGATTACAGGCGCGGGCCACTGAATCCAGCGAGAACCGAGAGAATCGGAGCTGTGGAGAATCTGATCATCAGACCGCCCTCTAGTGGAGGAAAACTGAATGATGAAGTAAAGTTGACATTTTGGGCCTTATTCCATTGGACAAAAATAAAAAGCAATACAGTGCCAAATGAAAAAGGTGCTATAGTAAATTGTAGCAAATACTATAGTGTTTTTGAACATTTTTTATGCGGTTATCGTACTGCATATATTAGTATTTACAACTCTTTGTTAATAAATGCTACAGCATACTGGAGTGCTAACTATTAAATGATAAAATGTAATAATACTGTAATATACTTTAGTTTTTTACTACATTAAATATATTGTACTATAATATATGTAGCTGTAGAAAACTTAATACGAAATGGGTGATTTGTTTACATTAGTTGTTGAATTACTGCAGAAATTCTAGAATTACCACAGCAAATTGCTTCATGTGGGGTAGACCGAGTATGTAGTTACACAAAAAAAATTGCACACAACAGTAATGACTGAGATATTGTGTGGTAATGTAACATCAACAACAAATGTGTATCAATTGTACAGTCTACTCCACATGATTTTTTTAATTCTATGCCATAAGGCCAATAAAGCCAACTTTACTTCATCATTCAGTTTTCCTCCACTAGAGGTCGCTGTGATGATCAGATTCTCCACAGCTCTGATTCTCTCAGCTCTCGCCGGGTTCAGTGGCGCGTGCCTGTAATCCAAGTTACTGGGAGGCTGAGGCTGCGGATCGCTTGAGCTCAGGGCTTCTGGGCTGCAGTGGACTATGTCGATCGGGTGTCCGCACTAAGTTCGGCATCGATATGGCGCTCCTGGGGGAGCTCGGGACCACCAGGTCGTTTAAGGAGGGGTGAACCGACCCAGGTCGGAGACGGAGCAGGTCAAAGCCCCCGTGCCGATCAGTAGTGGGATCGCGCCTGAGAATAGACACTGCAGTGCAGCCTGCGCGACACAGAGAGACGCAGACTTTTACATTATATATAATAACTTTTATATACCTTTAAACATAAATAGGTAGTTAAAATGTGGCTTATTCTAGACTTAAGATATTTTATTTGTAACCTAAACTCCACAAATCGTTTCAGATTCAAAGTTTAATTAACCTTTATTAAACTGTAGGCTATACTAAGTAATGAAGGTCAAACGATGACGGTTCCGCCTCTGAAAGATATGTGGTATTTAATTTACAATTCAGTGACTCAGTTACATGAGTGGAAAAAAAGGCCAGTCTGACTTTTGTCAATAACAGTAATCAACAGTATAAAGATATTATAATCAGATAGATATATATTTTTTTCTTTAAATAAATTATGACAACACATTGAGATCTTATTAAGAGTAGTTAAACCACTCCAAAATGCTGTGTTATTTAAACCAAGATTGGGTAAAATATGGACATTTAGTAATTACATTTTAAATTTAATTCATAGGACTAAATTTAAACTAAAGTTGACCAGCAGTTGGTTTGAATTCCTTGAAATATTGGCTTGAAATAACCCAGCTATTTTGTATGTAAAGTGTTCTGTATGGCGAATATGGCCTGAATGAGTAAAAACAGCAAACATGCAAATGTCACCTTTAAATTGTCTTTGATGACACTGATAAGCCTACTTCGTTTGTTTTATGCTTTTTGCCCATCGCAGTGTCATTGTGTTTAATATTCTGTTTCTATGACTGGATTTGTCAATCTGCCTCAGACTCAGTTGCTGGCAAATGAAGCCTCACAATTTGGCAAACAATAAAATGTTTAACTTTAAGCCATGGTGATTCAGAAAATGCTATCTAAATAGCTACATGCACTTTAAGAGTCAAAAACATATACAGGAAACTAAACTAAATGAACACTGTGGCTCCTGATGATACATTGAGCTCTTATGAAATAATGAAGAAACATTACCACTATTACAATTTATAACAGCTGAATTTAGGGTATGTGAAAAAAGGTTTATAAAACCGGCATAAACAAAGACAAACAACAACAAAGATCTTTTTTTAATTTTTTATTTACAGTGAATGTTCACTTCTAACTGCTGAAGATTCTTCATCAAGTCTCTTTTGTAGTCCACAGAAAAATATAGGAAAGCTAATCATGGGCCATAAAACACCCCATATAGATTTAAAGTTATATTGCACACCAACACAAAAGCATTGTTCCCATCCAGATGTTTTATTTCTGTTCTCTCGCTCAGTCAGTACCGTCAGTACGCGAGAGCGGAGACAAGACGTCCGAATCATTACCAAGAATCGGTTCTTTTGAACTGTTCATTTAAAAGAATCCGTTCACAGCGGATTAAGCTAAATTTGCGTCATGACTTGGCAAATTACGTTTCAGCCACACATTGCTGATAAATTTAATAGTATTGCAGTTCTTGCATGATTCAGCTCATTAAAAAAACTGAGTTTTATAGAACTTAAATTTGCACTTAAATGATACAAAAATAAAATATTGTTGCTGAAAATGTTTTCCTCAGTGCAAAAAAATTATGCATTTATCGAAACATTTATTTAACATTTTATTAATGGTAAGCAAATTTTTGCATTTGAAATCGACTTTCAAAGAAAAATATGGAATTTAGTTTGCGGGCAAAATATTTCGTGCCACACTGATCAACAGAAAAGTGACTTCAAGTTGTGAGAAGCTACAATGCTCGTACACAATAGATGTAAACATCTGGATAAAGTTCACAGATTTGACCAATACCTTTACTCCAAAACATTTTAGGTCACTTACTTAATGGTTCTTGGCTGATTATAAATCACACAAATCTTCAGTCCCATAAATCAATGTTTATTTTATTGAGGAAAATTACATATTTTGGTAAATAAGTAAAAAATACATGAAAACGCTGGGGCAATGATTATCAATACCGGTTTATCACACTTGAATTGACAACTAAATACACAAATTCTGTTAAAGGTACAGTATTTTTATTTTAATGGAAGTCAGTGGGTGCCATCAACTGTTTTATTACCAACATTCTTTAAAATATATTTTTTGTCACCCGAGAGTTAGTAACAGTTCCCTTTCAAATGTCTGTTTTGGAGAGTATTTATGTCAACAGTTCTTCAACATAAACAATGACAGAATATGGGGGATGTGTGTCACTGTGTCATACAGTGAGCATGTTAACCTGCACTTTTTTTGTGAGATTAGATGTTAACAAAAAAAGAGAAAATGTCTGTATTGCATGTTCAAACCTAATCTGATTGATATTAAAAGCTTAACTGATTTTTTTTCAGGAGTAAATTGGACATTTCAGATACATATTTAATTAATGTATACAACAAAACGGTTGAAATTTAGTAGATTTAGTCGACTAAAATCTTATTATACTTAGTCTACTAAAACTTAAATAATTTAGATGACTAAAACTACATTTCAGTCGGAAAACGAAATAAATCAGTCCGACTACTGAACGACCCATTCGATCCGGTCTACGAATCATTTAGACCGGTTTTGCGAGCCACTTGAACCGATTCCCTGAAAAGCTCCGAACCCAAATAACGATTCGGACGCGGTTAACCGAAGAGGGGGCGGGGCACAACGAGGACCATCTCCAGGGTTTTGTATGTTGTTTTTCATGAGTTGTCGGGTGTCTCTGTCAGTCATACGGCTAGCCCTACCCCGCAATCCGACTCCAATAGCGAAGCCCGTGTCTCCGACTCTCCGAGCGAGCAGACTCCTAGTCCGTTTTAATTCGGTCTCCAGCGTATCGACATTATTCAGCATGCCCGAGCGGAGGCCCTTCGTGCGGTTACCCACTGACGTTTACCCCGTCAACTACGGGCTGCGCCTCAAGCCCGACCTCGTCGACTTCACCTTCGAGGGCAAACTGGAGGCAGCCGTGGAGGTAATGTTGAACCCGATGCCCTGCAGCCCCTCTTCCCCCTCTGCTCTGGGCCCCGATGTCATGCCATGCTCATGTTAAGCCTGTTTTTCCGCACTTTCCGTGTTTTATAACTGCTGATACTGTGTTGTTGCTGCTAATCTAACGAGCTACCTGCTAGTTAACCAGAGAGCGACTTTACACTCTACGCCTCTCGCATTTACCTCTTCCAGCATGTTCAAAATGCTTATTTAGGGTTAAATACTTCAACCTGGTGTCCTCGAAAGTCTGACTCTCACTATAAAGGGAATTAAGCAGTTAGTTTGTTGTTGCCCCGCAAGCTAAAGCGCTAACTGGCGCCACACTGCTAACCACGTTAGCTTGCAGAGCAGCTGTCATAAAGCACGTAAATACACATATAAATGTCGTAATTTATCCTCCTTCCAGGTGATAGTTTTCACGTACTCTGACCGAGACGGTGAATCAGCTGTGTCTACGAGCTCCTGAGTCACTCTCAGCCTGTCTTGACAGTTTACATGATACTTTGTAGCTTACTATAATCACAGTGTAGTGCCTGAGGAAACACTAAGTTGGGGGTACAATAAAACACTTCCACGTTACAACGCGTCAAAATACGAGGCTCATTAAAACTAATAAAGATAATACATTGCTTTGATTATTAATTTTATGTTTGTCTTTTATCCATTATAAGTCATTATAATTTAGATACATTTCGTTCACCTAAAATGCAATCTAATTGGAAACATAATAGTAGACACTCGTTTTTAATACTTTGTTACACATGAGATACACATCAAATATAACATTGTATGACACATAAGTGGTGTATTTGTATACGTTTCATACACACATGTATGTATATATTCATTCATTTTCTTTTCGGCTTAGTCCCTTTATTAATCTGGGGTTGCCACAGCGGAATGAACCGCCAACTTATACATATGTTTTATGCAGCGGATGCCTTTCCAGCTGCAACCCATCACTGGGAAACATCCATACATACCCATTCACACTCATACACTACAGACAACTTAGCTTACCCAATTCACCTATACTGCATGTCTTTGGACTTGTGGGGGAAACCAGAGCACCACGCAAACACAGGGAGAACATGCAAACTCCACACAGAACCACCAGCTGACCCAGCCGAGGCTCGAACCAGCAACCTTCTTGCTGTGAGGCGATTGTGCTATCCACTGCACCACCGTGCTGCCCCC
>CAIGQW010014353.1:5015937-5027281 GCA_903798125.1 Danio choprae | reverse complement strand
CTCTCTCTCTCTCTCTCTCTCTCTCTCTCTCTCTCTCTCTCTCTCTCACCCATACACCCATATATATTTTGTTTTACACATCTTTATGAGTGTGTCTTATCAGTACAATCACAGCAGTTGCTACTGGGTGAATTGCTGTGGTTGATCCTGTAAACAGAAATAAAAGGTGGTCGAAGTAAATATGGGCCAGATGTGATGAAATCGAGGTCCAGCCCCTAGCGTTGCCCTTTGCGTAAGATATTTTGTAGAGCCTTTTTATAGATCAGCGGCTTCACACGTTCATTCTTGTTGTACCATAACGTAATGCAGCACTGTTGTGAAAGTCGCCTTGCAGTTGATGTTGTCTAGATGCCAAGACTTATTAGAGCATGAGATGAACTACATCTCCCACAATGCCATGCACATTACGAGCATCATTCCTAGTAAGATTTAGAAACGGCTTTAAAATAGTGCTCTGCTCTATTTTATTCAGCCTATTCAGCCAGTGCGTTTATCGCATCCAATTCACATTCAGCTTCAACAAACCACATGTGCTCTCTAAATCTTCACCTTGGCAGATTCAAGCCTCTAAATACAATAGGCTCATTATGTAGGATCCAGTTCACCATAAATGAAGTGTGCTGATAGTCTGGTTGAGGAATAATTAAAATGCTAGGTTTACTGACTCTGGGAGGTATTGTTCTTTTCCGCCTGTGAAAGCCAGCCTTATGAGGCAAGGGGAGAGCCTGAAAGCTATTGATCGTCCCGGGAAAGTTTCACTTCAGCATTTTGCAATAAATGCAGTCTTAAACAGCCTATTGCTACATAAGAGGCCATGCAAACTGTTGTTCTTTTTATTCATAATCTGATTACATATGCACACGTCAGAATTTCATAGCAGCAGGAGATGGCTGTTGAGCCTCAGCAAAGCCGCAAGGATTCAGACGGTGCTTTTTTTCCGTGCACGTTGTATTTGCTCGTACTCCATGGAGATTTCATACAATAAAACAGGAAGAGGGAAATTTTATGCCCTGTGATATGAGCAAAGATGAAACCACTGAAGTGGATGATCCCAACACAAGGTCACTTGTGTCACAAACACAGTGTTTGACTTGGGCGGCATTCAAAAGTTGTGGTTGCTACATTGTTACATTATTAGAAATATTAAAATAAAAAACATGATAACTGTGTTAAGCTAATGTTATTTATTCCAGTCATTTCAGTGCTGTGTTTTCAGCAGCCATTATTTCAGCCTTTAGCATCATTCATTTATGGCTGTTTTCCTTAAAAGGATAGTTTACCCCGAAATTAAAAAATCGTTTACACAGCCTTCACTTGTTTCAAACCTGTTTGAGTTTCTTTCTTTTGTTGAACACAAAAGACGATATTTCGGAAAAATGCTAGTACCTGGCACCCATTAAGCTCCATAGTATTTTTTTCCTACGATGGAAGCTGATAAGTGCCAGCATTCTTCCAAATATCTTCTTTAAAACTTTAAAAGCACATGAGGGAGAATAAAAGTTAATTTATGGGTGAATTATCCCTTTACTATTTACCTCCATTTGTTTAAATTGGAAACTTTTGTAAGATTTTAAAGTTTTATTGTCACTTTTGATCAATTGAAATGTGTCTTTACTGAATGAAAATATTAATATATAAAAAAAAAAAACTCGCTGACCCTAAACTTTAAAACAGCAATGCATATTATCTTGCTTTTCTGCTTCAGAGAAAGAGCTTGGATTAGGCTTTTACAGAACCAGGAAAAAATGTTTCTGCAACGATTGAAACTTTTTTTCCTGCAGCTCTATTGTATGTAGGTGACGCGAGATTGTTCCGTTTTTATGGCCGTTATCTGATACAGTGTGAAACAAAGGAAGGTTTACAAAGCTTGCAAAAGGCAATGAAGTGTTACTAGAAAGGAAATCGCACACCAAATACTGAAAACTAGGGATCATGAAACAACTGGAATCATATAAACATTAAATCTGAATTGTATGTCATTGTTCTTGACAGGTTACACAAGGGACAAACCAGATTGTGATGAACTGTGCTGATATAGACATAATTACTGCTTCTTTCGTGCCTGACGGGGGGGAAGGTGAGTGCCAAACTCTGAAAAACCAACCGTAATCCACATTAGTAATGTATTTGCTCGACTTTTGCCTGATTGCAGGTTCGACCTGCATTAAATGCTTCATAGTCTGTTTTATTTTTAGGATTAACTGTGCTCATTTTCTCTCTGTCCATTTAGAAATTAACGCTACAGGATTTAACTATCAGAACGAGGATGAGAAGGTGACCCTATGTTTTCCCAGCACTCTGCAAAAAGGTACTCAAGTGTGACCTGCGAGACTTATGTCAACATTCTCAGTGTAATTAGTTGCTAGAGTCAGTTTATTGTCGCATGAACGCGGCTTCAACAGTTTCCTGTCGATAGACGAATGTCATTCTGTGTTATGTGCCTTTTAAAAAACAAAATGCTTCTTGTTTTTCAGGGTCAGGATCATTGAAAATAGACTTTGTCGGAGAGTTGAATGACAAAATGAAAGGCTTCTATAGGAGTAAATACTCTGCTTCTTCGGGTGAAGTCCGCTATGCTGCTGTCACACAGTTTGAGGTAAACTCATATCAGGGTACGCGGTTTCTTCATTTGTTTGCTCGCTCACTTTCTCTGTCACTGTTTACTTTAGCTCTGTCATTAGTCTCGCTTTTTGTACTCAATCACTTACTCTCCTCTGAGATCTTGACCCAGTGTCGATAAAAAAGGGGAGTTTACGCAGTCATTTAACATACTTTTATCTAAAACAACTTACAGATGAGGGAAAACAAGCAATTTATTATACTGGAGCTGATAAAGGAAACCTGTGGAAGTGAATTTGTGAATAGTAGAGAAAACCCTTTTTTTCACCTGGTTACATACTGTGCTATCTGGGATATTAAAATACGTGTATATTATAGATCTACTAAAATGGTCCTATTTATGTATAAATGCTCAGTTGATAGATGTGAATGTGGCATTTAGACATTTAATTTTGGTAACTAGCTTTGGTTAAAGTTAATTCACCAAGACAGCATTTAGTTATTAGTAAATAAAAACACAAGATGTTATTACATTGTAAGTAGACTGTTTTCTGACAGATTTTTTTTTATAATCCTGTGATCCGGGTAACCGCGGGGTCTTAATAAAAACTAAATTTTAGGCCTTAAAGTCTTAAATTCAATGAAATATTGTGTTGTAGGTCTTAAATCATTTTAAATGGTTCTTAATTCTCATATGTCCATATAAAGCAAATACCCATTCAATCACCAAGATTCCATCTAAAAAAAAAACTTTTAGCAAAACTCTATTACTATTTACTAATATGATTTAACTATCTACCTTACAATAACATTTGTTTAAAAGCTCTCCATGCATTTATAGACCATATATGGTGACCTGGACAGATATGCATACATTAAGTTTATTATAGTTTTTAAAGATTTTTTTTTAAACATTTTTTTTAATGGTCTTTAAAAGATCTTGAAAAGTCTTATTTGACTTGGTGAAACCAGCAGAAACGCTGTGTGATTTTTAGTAATGGATTTTTTTCAGTTAAAGAGACAGTTCACCCAACAATGAATCATTTACAATTACATTTATTCTATTTCCTCTGTTGAACATAAAAAGGAAGATACACTGAAGAATGTTGGGAAAAACAACCATTGACGGTAGTATTTTTGACTATGCATGTCAATGGCTTCATTTTCCCAACATTCTTATGAATATATATATTTTTTCCAGAGTTCAGTAGAAGAAAGAAATTCATAAAAGTTTAGATCCACTTGAGCGTGAGTAAATGGTGAGGAAATTTTCATTTTTGGATGAACTGTCTATTTAATATCTATTTTTGTAGCATTAGCCTTTTTACTGTTCCCCTTGATCAATATAACGTGTTTACTGAATAAAAGTATTCCTTTGTTTAAAACAAATACTTGCTGACCTACACAAATTATTAAAAGCTATTTACGTATTAAGAAAAACAGGTCATTTTTTGTACGGAACTTATCATGGAGTCATGCAGAAGTACATTTGTTAATAGAGAAGAGACAGAACTGTTTTAAGACTGTGCCATATAAAGTGCTATATTGACTATAATAATGTATGTGCTATAATATAAATCCACTAAAAAGGTCATTATTTAGGTATTTATGCTTGTTACATAGATTTAAATGAGGAAGGGATGTTTAACTGAATGTTTAGCCTCTTAACTTGAGCTTTGGTTGAAGTTAAGTTAATCAGGGCTCAATGATAAGGAAGTCCTGCTGGCCCAGAGCCAGAATGAGAGAGTTGATGGAAAAGTAATTTGCCCTTTCGCTTTAGTGCTGCATTGCCACTGAAAAATTTACATGCATTGATCTCGCACATCCATTTTTATGCCTTGCCAAGCTTAAATGTTTGGTTTACGCTGATGTAATCTACATGTTGTGCATTGTGCTGATAATCTTTTCTAGTTGACCAACTTAGATGAGGGTTTTTTGAAATTGCGAGAAAAGAAAAGACTAGTGTTATAATTTTGTTGTGTGTGCGAGTTAAACTACAAATAGATACCTAATATTTTGAATCACTAGATCACTAAAACCTTTGCAGGGCAAGATTGCTGTAATGTTTTTAATGTTTTGCATAATATGCCATGTTTTTGGATTTAAATTACTGTGAAATGAAGGTTTGTATGAAATACAGAACAAAATGTAGCAAAAAATGTTTAGCAAATTTAATGCATAACCTTCAGTTAAAATCTATTTCATATGATTCTAGCTAAAATTGGTTTGCTAAAAATGAAAATGAAACATTCTCTTGAGCACGTTTTGAATTGTTTTGCAGTAATTTTATATTTAGCTTATTGTTTTTTTTAAATGATACAACTATTTTCAATTCTCTATATTACTATAGTAGTAATAATAATACAAATTTAGTTACTTGGCCATTTTTGCAGAGTATTTTTTGCACTGTGCATGCTATAATTTTTTTAATAAATGTGTGCTATTTATCAATTTATATTGCATCTAAATAATATATAGTATGTTACAAATTTTCATTTTATAAAACATTATTAGCAACATATCTTATGAATAAAAAAATAATTTTTAAAAATAATTTTAGAAGAATGTATCAAGTAAAAGTGTGTGTGTGTGTGTGTGTGTGTGTGTGTGTATATTTATATGTGTATATTTATATCAATTAAAAAAAAATTAAGTGTATGTACTAACAGCTGGCTTGAAGAAAAAAAAGTCTGAATTGGATGCATTTGATTGTGTACAGTTTCTGATGCCATGCTAAAATCCCTGCATGTGTCTGAATCATTGCAGCTACAGTAACCCTGATTTTCTCTCTCTCTCTCTCTCTCTCTCTCTCTCTCTCTCTCTCTCTCTCTTTCTCTATCTCTCTATCTCTCTCCCCCTCTCCCCCCCCCTCTTTCTCTCTCTCTCTCTCTCTCTCTCTCTCTCTCTCTCTCTCTCTCCATCTCTCCATCTCTCTCACTGTCTCTTACCTGCTCCAGGCCACGGATGCACGTCGAGCTTTCCCTTGCTGGGATGAACCAGCTATCAAAGCCACTTTTGACATCACCCTCATCGTCCCAAAGGACAGAGTAGCCTTGTCGAATATGGTATGTGTCAGTTTGTTCTTTTTTTTAGTCCTTCCCTCAGGAAGCAAATGTCCCAAAATGGCTTGATTCACATTACTGTCAGATGTGTGCATTATCTAACAAAGACCCAGAGGCACTGTGTTGCCCATAGCTGATGTCCATTCTCTGAATCATGACACTTTTTCACCCTGTGATGTGTGCCAGTTGCATTTCTTTTGCAGTGAATTTGTACTATTTATCTAATATACTCTAGTGCTGGCCTTTTTTAATTTATAAGACAGAAGATCAAATCTAATTATAAAGTGGTTGTTTGGTTACTTTGCATGTCAGTCAAACTTTTTATTTCCACAGTGTGGCAAGAATAATGTTCAATTTGAACTAGACACTGATTTTAGTTTGACATAAAAGGGATAGTTCACCATAAAATGAACATTTCCTCACCTTCAAGTGGTATCAAACCTTTGAGATTCTCTTTTCTGTTGAACTCAAACGATGGTATTTGGAAGAATGTTGAAATGGGTAGCCATTGACGCTTATAGTCATATAAAAAATGCTATGGAAGACAATGGCAACCATTATACAACATTCTTCAAAATATCTTCTTTTCAAACTGTTTTGGAAAAGTCGGCGGGTGAGAAAACAATGACACAATTTTCATTTTTGGGTGAACTATCTTTTTAAGAAGATTATTTGAATCCTAATGTGTATTACTGTTTCCTTTTCTATGAAGAATGTTATTGATCGAAAGCCATATGCAGAGGATCAGAGTCTGGTGGAGGTGAAGTTTGCCACAACACCCATCATGTCCACCTACCTAGTGGCGTTTGTCATTGGCGAGTATGACTTTGTAGAAAGCCAGTCGTCAGATGGTGTGACTGTCCGTGTCTACACTCCAGTTGGAAAGGCTGAGCAAGGGAAATTTGCACTAGAGGTATGACAACTACAGTCTGTGAGACCTATGATATTTTAAAATCAGTTTTATTTCATCTGATGTAAAAAAAAAAAAAACTACCATTGAAAAGTTTGAGGCCAGTACAATTCAATTGAGAATTTATAATCATAGATAATAGAAACGCATTCTTTTCAGCATGTGTGCATTGAATTGTTCTAAAAAAGATCATTTTAAATTGACTGGTGTTTTGAAACTTAAATTCTACCAAAGGTACTAAAATATGTAGAGTAAACAAATTATGCTGCGCAACTGGTGATTTTTTTTTTATTTATTTTTTTTTTATTATAGTTTTTACAAATATCACTAAAAAAACCTTGGATTAGGGGCAACTGCTATTGAACTGCTTTTCTAGACATCTATTTATAACAATCAAATGCAGATTATTAGGTTTTCAAACACGTAAACTTAGAGCTGCATGAGTAATTAAAATATAATTGAGATTGTGATTCAACAAAAGCCGCTATTCTCATGCACATCTTGTCAGGGAAACATGGCTCTGTGATCAGTAGTAAATCTGTAGTAAATTTCATTAGATTAATCACCCAGCCCTACTTTAACAGTGGTTTTGCTACAGATAAAACAAAAAAAACATGGCTACACTAACCGTAGTTTAACCATGGTATTTGTATGAATTCTGTGGTTACACAAATAGTAATTAATACGTACTTTTATTTTAAAGCACAATATAACAACAGATGTTGACCATTGTGCTGTACACAAATTGTATAAAAAGGAATACAACAACATAAAAATTAAACATTTAAAAGAAAACAACAAGCTCAAATAACTTTAATAACATTTCTAAAAGGTGAAGTTTCAGTTTGCCAATGAACACGGGTTCTGTAAAGATTATTCTAATAGAAAGAGGTAGACAGTTCCACAATTTTGGGCACACAATGGTAAAAGCCTGGTCTCCCTTTTTCTATTCTAAAACATACTGGCAACCAGTGCAGAGAGAGTAAGACGGGGTAATGTGCTCAAATTTATGTGTGCCAGTAAGAAGTCTAGCAGCTGCATTTTGGACCATTTGTAGGCGATTGAGTTGTAGCAGTCCAGACATGAAGATATAAATGCATGTATTAGTCTCTCTAATTCAGCAGGGGTTAAAAAGCCTTTGACTTGGCCAGTAATCTCAGCTGAAAAAAGCATGATTTAGCTACTGCATTAACCTGTCTATCAAATAGGAGGGCAGAGTCAAAGACAATACCTAGGTTTTTTTTTTTTTTTTTTTTTTACCATTTTTTAATACAATAAACAAACACAATTACCACACTTTTACTTTAATTGGTTAATTTTTGTAGGTGGCAATCTTCATCGCTCAACAATATACATCTGGTGTCTAACTAAACAAGCTATTGTTTGTTGATAAACATCGAGATAAATTAGGAAACGTGCTGGCTTTATTTGATCATTCAAATGTTTATAGGTTATGTTAAATGTGTTTTCTTAAATGGGTTTTCATAACTAAATAAACCAATTCATAAATAAACCATCAAAGCTAACAATCGCCATTGATTCTCCTTGACTGTATTCTTATAATATCAGTCATTAATTCACTCACCCATGTGACCATGAGGGAATTGTTCATCTCTCACATCACAAAACAAAGTTAGAAATGTTTGTTGACCATTAAATTAGCATTTTAGAATCATTTCTGAAAAATGGCTTCTGAGAATTTAGCTTTACCATAGCAGGAATTAATAGTTTTAAATGCTTTAAAATAGGAAATAGTTAATTTAAATGATTTTGATTACATGAAAGCAACATTGGGGAGCATTAATAATTAATCATTTTTCAATGGTATGAAAATGGTTTTAGAAATATTTTTATTCATATTATTTAAATTTATATTATTTTATAGGGTAAACTGACCATTCTTGTTTTGATCTATAATTGATTATATCTGATATTGAAATCATGTAGTTGGTGCTTATTTACTTGGTCTAAATAAATGCAAATTAAAGCCCCTTATATTAAATAGTTTTAAATGCTCAATCACAACATTATAATATATAGCAAAAAGTAGATGATGATGCATTACGTTTTTGACGTTCATTATCCTGTAAAAAAAACTTCTCTCTTTTTTTTTTTACAGGTTGCCACAAAGACCCTTCCGTTCTACAAAGATTATTTCAGTGTTCCTTATCCGTTGCCTAAAATTGATCTAATTGCTATTGCTGATTTTGCTGCTGGTTGGTGTCATTTTCATGAAACATCTCTCAGAATTTAAAACGTTGCCTCTTATGCTTGGCTGTTTTAACTTTTGGTGCTCTTGTGTCCTGTAGGTGCCATGGAAAACTGGGGCCTTGTTACTTACAGGTAAGTTTTACCTGAAAATACACAACCTCCCCACCAAGCAATTTTGTGTTTAATAGACATATAAATATAGACGGCTTAGCTAAAACAAGGCTAAATTTGGGCTGTCAGAACAATACCCAAAAGACATCTAAGAATTGTCCAAAACTAGACTAGTAACCAAATAAACAGTGTAGACAGACTTAACATGTGTAGTCATTCTTTCCTGAGGTCTAGTTTTTAGACATCTATTAGATTTTCAATGACAGCCCAAATTTAGCCTTGTTTTAGCCAAGCTGTCTTTGTTTAGATGTCTATTAGATGTCTATTAGACTTATTTTAAACACAAAATTGGTTTGCTAGGTTGTGTTTTTTTTGCAAGCAGCTATTCAGGAGAGCTTCATTAATTTTTCATCTGTCTTGGTAGCATGTTAATCCCCAGCATTCCTTAACAGTATGAGCCACATTATGTACCGTGTTCTGTAGTCATGCATTTTTTATTTGCTGGTTTTATCATTTTGCATTTGTCCTCTCATAGGGAGACAGCGCTGCTGATTGACCCAAAGAATTCGTGTGCATCGTCCCGCCAGTGGGTCGCTCTTGTAGTCGGTCATGAACTGGCACATCAGTGGTTCGGGAATCTAGTTACCATGGTGAGCGTGTTCAGATGTTCAGTGTGGTTGGTGTGCCATATATAGTTTTTGTAGCTGCATGTTTAATCAAAATAAATGCCAAAAAACATGATATGGCTCAGTGCAAATAACTAAAAAGTATGACTGTGTGTTTAAAGGGATAGTTCACCCAAAACTGAAAATTCTGTCATCATTTATTCATGCTCTATTTGGACTCCAATTTTGTTTCAGTTTCTTTTTTTCTGTTGAACACAATGGAAGGATATACTGAAGAGTGTTGGGAAAAACTGATATTGACTTCCATAGTATTTTTTTGTTCCTACTATGGATGTCAATGGCTGTTTTTTTTCTAACATTCTTCAAAATATGTTGGATCAATGTTTGGAAAAAACAGAAGAACGAAATTCAAAAAGGTTTAGAACCACTTGATTGTGAGTAAATGGTGAGGAATAGTTTTTCTGAGCTTTCCCTTTAAGAGTGAATTGCAGCACTGTGTTTTTGCATGTGTGCAGCTCATTACCTGCTGGTTTCAGATCAGCACTGTTCACTCTAAATGCTGCTCTGTGTAAACTTATTTCTCCACTTACTTAGCTTAATTTACTTACAGCCTGCATTTGCAGAGCTGGTGTTTCTCTCACATTTGCAGCTAACAATAGACGTGTGTGAGAAAATGTCTGCTTAAAAAGACTTGTACTTTAAAAAAAAAAGAAAAGAAAAGAAAAAAAAACAGCAACATATATGTGTGTGTTATTTTACAACAATTAAAGTATAAAAAGATCTTCAATATCTTGAAAATACAATCAAAGAATGCTGTGTGTTTACAAATGTGTAATTGCACAATTTCTACTACTTTTGATACATTATGGTAAGTTATGTATATGTAGAGTGTACATTAAAATACGTTTATGAAGTGCAGTTTGAAATTTGCATTTAATATATTATATACATTTACTTCTACAAGAAACAAGTGCCTACTTATTTCCCTTCATTAAACACAACATTTTTTGATTTCCCTCCATATTATGTAATGCATTTTAAATAAAAGCATCAAAGCCATGATTTGGGAACGTTAGAAATTCACATCAACCAAAGATAAGCTTTAGTTTTTTTTTTGTTCACCCCAAAATAAAAATTGTCATCATTTTGTCCCACTTTTATCATTCCAAAGCCATAAGAAATCGGTTCATCTTCAACACAAATTAAGATATTTTTAATAGAATTAGAGATTGCTCTGCATCCATTAAATGCCTATTCACCCAAAGCTCTGGCAAACATGTCAAAACTTTCAGGAAGTCAATAAATAAATCCATATAAATTGAGCTGCTAAAATATTTTTACACATTTTACACAATAACACATTTAAAAACAAATAGTTTTAATAAATAATTTCTAACAATTAATATCTTTTGTGTTTGTCATGATGACAGTACATAGTATTTTACTATTTATATTGTAAGATGCTAGTATTCAGCTTAAAGTGCATTATATAGACTTAACTAGGTTTATTGGGTTAACTAGTCAAGTTTGAACAATTAGGCAAGGCATTGGACAACTGGTTTATTCTGTAGCCAATCAGAAAACAAGTTATTTCTTAAGGGGGCTAATAATGTTGACATATAAGTGATTTATTCAAGTCAAACTAAAAGAAATAAGGCTTTCTCCAGATGAACAAAGTATTATGGGAAATTCTGTGAAAATGTCCTTGCTCTATTAAGCATAGCTAAGAAAATAATAAATATTTCCCATTAGGGCAAATAATTTTGCTTTCAACTGTATATACAATATTTACATACTTTCATACATGATCACAAATGTAGGGCCAAATGGGCAGCTTCTTCATGCAGCTCTAGTTACAGTATGTG
>CAIGQW010014353.1:4978897-5010051 GCA_903798125.1 Danio choprae | reverse complement strand
TATATATATATATATATATATATATATATATATATATATATATATGTTCTGCTGTCCCTCTCTGTTAAACCGTCAGGCTCGAGCAGGTATGATCAGTACTGTGGAGGTGTTGAAGGTGATGGAAGCATTTGTGAATGAGCCAAACTACACGGTGTGGAGTGACCTGAGCTGTAATCTGGGTGTTCTGTCCTCTCTGCTCTCACACACTGACTTCCACGAGGACATCCAGGAGTTCATCCGAGATCTCTTCACCCCCATCGGCATGAAGCTGGGATGGGACAGCAGAACCGGAGAGGGTAAGAGTCAGAAATGAAAATTCCGCCATTATTGAGTTACACTAGTGGCATTTCAGACTTGTTCCGCTTGCATTGAAAAAAAACAATTGCCAACAAAAAAAAGTTGAATGCATCTGAACACACACAATAGACTACCTGTTCACCTACTGGCAAGCTATCTGATATGTCGTGTGAAGGTGCATTTAAATATGGTATTCATTTATTGCTGTGTTGTATCTAAAACATAGATTACAATCAAAATCTTAGATGCCATTCACACGTTTCATTTGCTTACATATGCTAATAAGCCACCCGCATACCATGAGTTTATTTTTATTTCAGTATTATTTAAGCATATCTGTAAGCACTTCCACAAAAATGATTGTTTGAACATTATGAACACTGGGCAATTTATAGTCCAATGTGACTTATTTCTAAGAAAATATAATATGATCAAAAAAGTATATATAAATTTTAAAAATGCAAGTAACTTCCAAGTGTCTGTTATTTAAAATCTCAAGGTATATACATATCAAAAATTACTTGAACCATTATTATAAGAAACAGTGAATAGTGATGTCTGGACTTTTTGTCACTCAAACCTAAATCCATATAAATTCACTTTTCTCACAATATACCTGTGTTTTAGCTTAGTGGATTAGTTTTGACTTATTTATCAAGTTCTCCTCTGTCCCTTTTTTAGGTCACTTGGATGCCCTGTTGCGGGGTCTGGTGCTGGGGAAGCTGGGTAAAGCGGGGCACAAGGCCACTCTGGAGGAGGCCCGGCGGAGATTCAGAGAGCATGTGGAGGGTAAACAGATCCTGTCTGCAGACCTCAGGAGTCCAGTGAGTGCTCTAGCAATACTGATTATAACAGCGACACACTGGCATCAGTCTACCTAGGGGTGGGAAATATGGAAAAATATACCATATTGTATGATTTTTTTTTCCAGGAAAAATCACGATTTTATCATGATTCTTTTTGGTTTTTCGGTCCATTTTGCAAATTGGTCACAGGGCCACAATAAAGCCAAACTAATGTCCCCATTTTAAAATTATTTATATAGGGATAAAAGGTAAAAAAAAAAAAACCCACAAACATTAGGCCAATGTATATTTTCAAGCATATTTCAATTGTTCATTTAAGTGCATTTCTGCAAGGTTAGAACTTTCCAAAACACTTGCATTCAGTTGATGGAAAAACAATTATTGACAAAAGTTGCAAACGCTTAGAAACAAATCCTCAGCAAAACCCATGCCAGTGTTTTCTCTTCCCTTTCTAGTTTTTGATGTAGCATCTGCCATGAAACTTACAGAATAAACAAACAGATGCAGCAAAAACAGGTAAATGCAAATATCTTATTAAAAAAAAAAAAAAAAAAAAGCCAAATTTTACTTCAAAATTGGTCTAGTTATAATACACTGGCTTTTTCATGGAGAGAATCATAACAGAAAGAGGACAGGTGCTCTTCAGTCAGTCACTAACAGTGGAGCCAACACTGGAAATACTAGAACTCTAGAACTACTTAAGCCATCACAGTTATTCTGATCACTCATATAAAATTAATTTTGTTCTGAATTAAATTTATATCACATCTGCATTCAAATCTTCTATTGAGATTTTAATATTAAGTTTTAAATGTTTGTCGTCATATTTTATGAAGTAGTTACCCAAAAGATATGATCTTTTTTGTAATATAGCCTATAATTTTGTATGGCCCCCAAAGGTTCGTATCTCACTTTGTCCAGCAAGCGGGAGAGCAAAGCTTTTTCACTCCAGTAAAAATTTTATTTTCTTTAATTTGAAAAACATCTGAAGTAAAGTTATGTTTTCCTTCTGACAGAAAGTTATGTTTTTGTTAGCAGAAACAGATATTCAAAGGCACAGGAAAATGTAACAGATGCTGAAATGTTAGTTTGACCGTTATGGCCATTCAAGGTAGAAACACTCAGAACTCTTTTGTGTTTTGTAATTTTAATAAATCATAATGACTGCCGATGTTAAACACATAAAGAGGGTCCCAGTTGCATGATACAACGATATTTCCAACCTTTCGTGGAGACATTTTAACTGTTCACAGTCATACGTAAATCAAAGCTCAAACATTTGACATAAAACATTGTTCTGAGCCGTAATTGTTTCTTAGTTGTTTATTTAAACTTTAAGTTGACAAAAACGAAAATGGCTGAATGGAGCTGATGGATCATACACTAACCTATTTAGGCACCAAACAGTCAAAAACAGTAAAGGAGAAAGACCAGCATAAATGTGAACCTATTCAGTGATGTTCAAGATGATTTTAAAAAGTGCCAGGATGAGCCTTTGTTAGTCAGCGGTTGTTATTTAGTAATAACATACCTTGTACTGACCAATACATATCAAGTATCCTAGACAGCCTTGTAATTAATCGTCATATCACACTCCCCTAAGTGTATATACAAGTTTTAGGACTATTTTTTTATCAGCTGATTAAGAATGTTCGTCCTGAAGTTTATTTATTTATTTATTTATTTATTTATTTATTTAACTGGATCAACACAGTCCTTTAAGTGTTGATGATTGTCTTGTTTTTTTTTCCTTCGTATTTTTAGGTGTATCTAACAGTTCTGAAGCACGGAGACAGCACTACGCTTGACACCATGTTGAAGGTGACAATTACCACATGTCTGAATATCACACAGTGACAACATCAGTGGTGCAAACCAATGAAATTTTCCTCTCTTGTTCTATCTTCAGCTTCATAAACAGGCAGACATGCAGGAGGAGAAGAACCGCATCGAGAGAGTGCTGGGAGCCATTCCTGCCCCTGACCTCATTCAGAGGGTGCTTAACTTTGCCCTGTCGGTATGAGAAAACAAACACACACACATTGCAGAACATAGCACCAGAAACACACTTTGCAAGAGTGTGAAATGTGTGAACTGATAAAGAGTCGACAGGAAAAATTTGTCAAGTCTTTTTGGGTGAATCGTGACAAATCTTGTCAGCGTTATGTGCTAGCAAGTAAAAAAAAAAACGAGAAAAAAAAACAGAAAACATAATTATGAAACTGTTTAATATTTAAATAGTTCTGAATAATCATAACAATGTTGTAATTATTAATAAATATATTTTAAAAATTAATAGCATAGAGCATATTTTATATGTACATTCTTACATAATTGTAGTTTTATTCTATAAAGTACTCATGACATTCCTTCCTATTTTAAAATACAATTGTTGTCATTTTGAATGACAGGTGCTATGTTTTCAGACTTTATATTCAGTTTTAGACAGTTCAATATCAATGTTGTCACTTCAGATACGTTTATAAATCAATATATGGTTGAATAATTGTTTTTTATCATAACCAATGGAAACACCAATTGTCATTTTATTTAAAGTACCTGTGAAGTGCTTTGAAATATGCATTTTTATTCAATGTTTGACGTAATCTCAATCGAAACACGAAGAGAGGGTGGGACATAATGTAGCCCCTTCCCTTTTTAAAAAGCAGCCAATAGCGTTTTGTTTTATCACCGCTCTGCCAATGTGAGTGATTGAGCTCAAACGCATCAAATGAAAAGCAAATGAGAAGCGTCTTGAAGGGGGGCGGGACCTGCATATACTAGAGAGCATGACTGGTTGGTTATGACTTGATGAGAAACTGAAGTATGAGATGATGTAAAAAAAACTGTTGATCCATTTATGCAGAAGTGAAAAACTACACGCTTTACACGTTTATATCAGTTTATATCTTCTAAATGCGAATGTTGTCAGTATTTTGGAGCACACTAGCTTTTAGATATCTTAAAAAATAACAATATTGATGCTAACATCTAAAAAACTTTATTTGAATTTAAATAAATATATAAATAAATATTTTGATTTGAAAGGATAGGATGAAGCGTTACACCATGTCCTAACTACATGCGATAAAAGGTATCTTTTTCATGTTGAAATGTGTTTTTGTCTTAACCATCTTGCGACAGCGATGCACAAAATTTCTATTTTAGAAACCTTTTCCATCACCTCAGGTGCAGATTATGTGCTTTATTCAGTGTTAAATGCTACCAATATGAGTTTGAATACCATTTTACGTGACATTTAATGCCATACAACTGAGAGCATCAGCAGATTGTTTACCTCAGGTGTTGAAAATTAAATAAGTAGCAAACAGTTTGAAAATGAAAGTCAGTGACTCAGTGCAAACATCAGTCACTCAGCTTATGTACATTAAATAATATCAATTAGGTTAAATATGTATTAATTAGATTATAACCCTTACCATTTTGTTGGGAGTGCTGTAGCAGATATTTAAATGAATGGCTGCTATTTAAATATTTGTCATGTCGTGTTGATTTTGGTGCAGACAGATAAATAGCTTATCACTGGGATCGTCATATCGCGTGTAGTTAGCACACTGTGTTGGACCCTTATTAACATTTTACTCAGACCTTTTTAAGTCTCTTACGTTTTTGTTGTTGTATTCATATATTGAATGCTTTAAAGCACCAGTGTTATTTTTGTCCCTTTGATTAATGTTCAAAGCTGCGGTGCCTCAGTTTTTCCCTAAGAGATCAATAAAGCAGCAATTTCATTTCTCTCATAAGAAATCCAATCGGACACGCTCTTTCTCTCATCTTTAATCGCAGGAATTAAACCTCTGCCGACATGTGAACTGTGACACTGACTGTGACTGTGGTATTTTTAGGAGGAGGTTCGTCCTCAGGACACCGTGTCTGTAATCGGGGGTGTTGCTGGAAGCAGCAAACAGGGCCGCAAAGCCGCGTGGAAATTCGTAAGGGACAACTGGGAAGAACTTCACAACCGTTATCAGGGTGGCTTCCTCATATCAAGACTCATCAAGGTGAAGCTAGCACAATACACAACTACAGAGGAGATCAAAATTAGAGCCTGCAATTTAATATGTTTTGAGGTCTTTTGAATAGTAATAGAAGTAAAAGAGCCGTTTTAAGCATTTATTCTGAAGCACAGTATTAAAAACTTAATGTATACATTTTTCTTTGTGACACAAGCACTGCTGTTCTCTAAGTTTGATTGCTGGATTTTTCATAAAATAAAATGGGTGCTTTGGTTATTTTATAAAACACCGTTCTATTAGCTTGGTAAAGAACAAAAAATAAGTGTTAATAAATTGTTCGGTAACACTTTACTTGAAGGGCTGTTCATAAGACACGTGAACATCAATATTAAAGTGATTTTATGCATGCTTATGACAACTGTCATTAGCTCAGTTATTTTAAATGTGAAGGTGACATTAACAACTTGACATAAATTCATCATAACCTGTCAGTGTCATTACAAAGACATCAACATAACTTGTCATAAATCTGTCATAAACATAATTGTCATGAGGTCGATATAACATATATCATGAATATTTTAATGATCATTTTTTTTCAGTGGAACAAAATGACTGTCATTAAAATGTCTCAGTAAATGCGTCGATACTCTGTCAAGTAATTTTATAAAAGCATCATTAATGACATTTGAATGAAAAATTCAGTTTGTACCACTGTAGTTGAGTTCAAGAGAATATATTAAAAAAAGCTTATAAAATTCATGGCCGTTGTAGATTAAATGAACACCTCCTTCAAGTAAAGTGTTTCCAATTGTTCTCTAAGGCTGCATTTACACTGCATGGTTCAAGTGACTCAATTCCGATTATTATTTTTTTTTTTTCCCATGTGGCACAGATCGGATATGGCCCATGTACGTGTAAGCAGGAAAAAAATCACATGGATTGCGATTTACTCAAATCAGATTTAGGCCTTGTTCATATGTGGAAATTTATCTGATATGAATCGGATCTGTGTCCTTGCGTCTGCAGTGTAAGCAGGTAGATCGAATTTTCAACTGTCAATGCGAGTCGTGCATCATTAAAAACTGTAGCAAATGACGTTAACTCGTAACGCTTTCATTTCAGAACAGACTTTAGCAGAGTTGCAAACCTTAAATCTCATACACGAGGACTAAAAAAAGCTTTTATATTGTCATTTAGCACAATAATATAGTATTTAAGCATGTGAGAGAGAGAGAACGAGAGAGAGAGCAACATCCGTCACGTAACCTATATAAACTAACATAAAACTGTTGCATACATCACGTGCATAAATCATGCCATGGACATTACATTAAAATGCCTACTGGTTTAAAAGGCCTAGATTAAAAGAAGATGGCCAAATGAGAACTTTTCTGACATAAACTATAGTAAAACAACTAGTCTAAAAGAATTAAAAAAAAAAAAAAAAAACCCTGTGAACACATTAAATACAGGAATGGAGAAAAAAAGAAGCGCTCTTTATTATTAGCTGTTAGTCAGCGCCCGCTCTTTTTTTTTTTTTTTTCATTGTATCTTTGCCGTGTGCTGTGTAAATGAAGACAATTGGATACGAGTCACTTTTAAAAGATGATGTAAGCAGGTCATCAAAAAAAAATTGGATACAGTCAATAAATCGGAATTGACCATCAAGATCTGCAGTGTAAATTCAGCCTAATTTTGATCTCCACTTTAGAGACGCAAAATAAGCAACACTACGTAATTTAGGGTTGTTAATACTGTAGCTAGTTTGTTGATTATGAATAATCGGTGTATTCCTGCAGTGTTGATGCTTTGTTTGTGTTTTTTCATCACTGCAGCTGACGGTGGATGGGTTTGCAATAGATAAAATGGCTGCTGAAGTTAAGGTGAGCAACATGTGCTTTCTCTTGTCACTTACAAAGCTTTTGTGCATTTGCTTTAGCCGATCGCTTCAGTCTTCCTAAAGTAAATGGGATGTTCTGTAATAAAGAGTTTAGTAGTTATGTTCTGCTCTTAAAAATTAAATCGATTGAATGTTGCTCTTGGGGACATGCAACTATTAATGGTATGTTCAAGATAAGATCAGAAATTGATATACTTTCACTTTATGTGTGAATGTCATCCCTTTATTTAATGAAATAGCAAACGTTTCTTTTTCTTTACACCAGGGAAACATAAGCAAAGATTCAGTGGGTGAATCATGGCAGACCTGTTACAATGTCATATTTTACCTTACAAATAAAAAAATTATAATTAGAATAATTTTGAAATAGATTTTCTTTTTGTCATATTTAGTTTCTTTATTATTGTGGAATTCTATTATGATGGTGTTTATTAAAGTTTCTGTATTTTACAATGTATATTTACTTACCTGCTTAAATATATTTCATAGACTACATACTTTGGTAGAAGAAAAGTTGTTTTTTTTTATCAATGGAACCAGTTTATTAATCTGAGTATTTCATTAGTGAGTCACTCAGAATTGTCATTTGATGTTTAAAATATATAGGTTATTAGAATTTATTGTTCAAAAATGGCTAAACATATTCATGAATAAATTAAGTTAACAAAATGTAATTTTAAATTAAAATAAAATGCCATTAAAATGTTACAGAAACTTTCTGTTTCCAAAATCATCAAAACATTGGCAAAACATGAGCGTCACTGTTGAGCATTGATGATTAGAGGAAAGATTTTTTTCAAATCTTTCTGATTATAATGATTTCTTAAGGATTGTGTGACACTGAATCAGGGCTAAAGGCTGATGAAGATGGCATTACATTAACTTTGACATTACAAATTTAAATTTTAAATTTTTTTATTTTACAATATAATGGAAAACAGTTAAGCATTATGCACACCGCTTACATAATACACATTATCACTCACATTTATCACAAGATGTTTTTTGACATCCATGCCCACGTGATTTTCACTACTGATAAGTCAAGTTAACATGCAAAATCATGTGATTTGATTTTAAACAAAACTTTTATTTCTGACTATTTTATGCCTGGCGTTTTGCACATCGGTGGGCACACATTAGCACCCGTCAGTGTTTAGTCTTGAGATGTTAAACATCACCAATGATTGCAAGCGATTATCATCTCTGTGTGCACAAGCCTTTACTTCAAACTGTAATACTATTTCACAATATTACTGTATTTTTCAACATAAATTAGATTAGATTCATCTTTATTATCATTACACATGTACAAGTACAAGGCAACGAAATGCAGTTTAGGTCTAACCAGGAGTGCAATAGCAGTAAGTGCAGGATATAGGTATAAGTTATAAAGTACAATTATAGAAAAGTGATATTTACAGATGGATGTACTATGAACATTATATTCAGGTTGTATTAACTATGAACAGAGATTTACAATAGATAAATATATGTACAAGTTGCTATTAATAATCAGAGGTATGCAGATAGATATGAACATAATTACAAATGTATATGTACAGTGGGTATGTAGAATTCAAGATGAAGTAGTGCAACGAATATGTGCTATTTTAATTGTGCAAATAATAAATAATGCAGTGTTTATGGGGAGTGTAAGTTATGAGGAGATTGTGGGGGTGTATGGAGGGGGGGCAAAAGAGTCAGTGGGGGGGCATAGTTCAAAATGTATCCTTGGTGAGCACAAGAGTCTTCCTTTTAAAAATCTAATCTTAGAAAGAATAACCTTTTGGACAGAACTGTACAGTAGCACAAAAACCAGTTGGGTTTTTACTTGCAGAAGTGAATTGTTTTGAAATAATATAGCACAAAGAATAAACCTATCTACTACAAGTTGCTGTTCTTCACACAAATGTTTTTTGTTTTTCTGTTTTCAGAGTTTCTTTGAAAGTCATCACGCGCCAGCGGCCGAGCGCACGGTACAGCAGTGCTGCGAGAACATCCTCCTGAACGCCGCCTGGCTGAAGAGAGACGCAGACGACATCCACCAGTACCTGCTTCAGCGGAAAACACCACCCGTCTGACCTGAACTCTGACCTCATGACCTCCCTGACCTGCTCACTCACTCTAAAATGAGCATCATCTGGCTACTTTCAGCAAAAAAAAAAAAACAAAAAAAAAACAGAAATGATTACAAAACTGCAATTTCATCTTTACAATTACCCAAGAGTCTATCAAGAGAAGCCTAGGAAACCAGACTGTTATTCACTCCCGAGTGTGACGTAGTTCCCCATTCTGCCAGCGGAAGGCGCAAGAGAGAACTGTTAGAGACTGAAACGAAAAGCGATTCTCCATGTTATTTTTATGAGCTGTTAATGCATGTACACACACACACACACACACACACACGTCGTCACGTCATTATAACGCTTCTTTCATGCAGTGGTATTATAACGCAAAAAAAATTATTTTCCTTACATTCGAAAAAAAAAAACAAGCATGATGTTGATTTGCTCAATTTTTAAGTTTGTTTGTTTGTATTTTCTTTTGTTCTGTACAAATGACAATCTCCTCCTCCTGTTTTATTAGTAATGGCTGTATAACGCATTTTACCCAGAATCTCCGGCGGCGCGAATGGGCGGCAGAATGGGGGTTAAAGGTCGAGCTGCACTGGTAACTGAACGGACTCAATGGTAACGGCTCTGAATCCCATCGTTAGTAACGGTTAGGACTGAAGACGCATAAGCATGGTACTGTGTATATCGTAAACCGCGAGCATTAGTTCTCAGACCTTCAATTAATCTGAAATGTGATTATATATACATACAACTTCTCTCTGTTCTTCGCCCTCGTCTCCTGTACGTCACAGTCATCTGTGTTAATACCTTCAGAAATCGACAAAACGGAAGGTAAACATCATTAGCATCTGACATGGTAATACGCAAAGCTCCTAGATGAACGTTTTTATAAGATCTGTTTATTATCTTTTTTTGAAATCAATAATGGCATTTGAGACTTTAACCAATAATGATTCAACCGGGTTTCAAAATGGAGGCCTTAAATTTAAGCTGATTTGGGTAAATGATCAATGGTGTTTGTAACAAACTGAGATGAAGCGGGCTCACATTAAACACAACCGATTTTATTTTCTGATTTGGCGTCAAACGCGGGATTCGTAATCATCAGATTCTGTCTCTAAACTTTCCCTGAAATGTGCTTTTGTTTTAAAATACAATTGATGTTCATTAAAGAAGGTGTGAAATAAGGCGGGCACAGCTGTATTGTGGGAATGCTGTGGTGGATGTGTACGTTGTGACTCTTCATGCTCTTATATTTGTGTGCATTTTTGTACTATACACGGATAAACATGTATCCCTTAAATGTAGATTGCGCCATAGACGTTTAAAAAAAACAACATATCACTTTGAGTACAAATGTAAATAATGATTTCCAATAATGTGCAGCAGGTACAGTAGGGAGGTGTGATGGAGACCTTGGTTTTATCCGTATTACAGATGCTTGGTTTTGGGACACTGACGTATGGATATGATGATGATGATGATGATACACAGAGTTGATTTTGAGAGCTTAATTGTGTTCACTGTGCAACATGCAGATTGAATTTGCTGAATGAATTTAAATGGCAGACAATAGTGTCACAGGTTTCACAAGATTTCCTTTACATAATTGCCCAAGACTACGTGGTAACTAGGGAATAAAGAAAGTCATTGATGCAAGAGAGAGACCTTGTGCAATGGGCTGCTTCCGTTTATAAACGTATTAACATTTTTAAACTCTTCCAGCTTTTACACATTTGCTGGTCGATTATCAAATGCAGTCATGAAACGCACACAATAACCTGGAAGTGAAGTTAATTATTGTCATGGGAAATAAATCTTCAGAAATTGTACACTTCTATAGTATATAATATGTTTCTTGACTATGTTCAGGGATTAAACTCCTGTTATTTTAACACAAAAATGTTTTTAAGTTTTAAAATTAATACAGTATGAAAGTGACTTGTGAACTTCATTCAAACATATGGTTTTCACAGTAGAAATGACCTCTATAAGAAGTCAATGGGAAGTCGGAAAATATAAGCAGAAAATAGGGCAATTCTTTGGAGTAACAATCCACAAATGAAGAGCACGGCGTGTATGAAGTAGATAAAGCTGCTCATATATGAGCCGGTGACTATAAATAATGTTGAGAATTTGTGAAATTGATTGAATCATTCTGCCATAAAGCATAAGCAGATTCTTAAACATCAACATTGCAAAAAAGACAACATTGAGTCCTGTTTTTGTTATACTGAATTTATATTTGAATGTTTATGGAAACAATGTTATTCTATTTGCTTCTATTTTGACTGTAAATGCAAAATAATATTGATAAATAATAATGATAACCTCTCAATATATCATAAAAAGCCCACTTGTGAGGTAATTGTCTAATATTTATTCATTCATTTTCCTTCGGCTTAGTCCCTTTATTCATCAGGGGTCGCCACAGCGGAATGAACCGCCAACTTATCCAGCATATGTTTTACACAACGGATGCCCTTCCAGCTGCAACCTATCACACCTATACACACTCATTCACACACATACACTATGGCCAATTTAGTTTATTTACTTCACCTACCGCATGTCTTTGGACTTGTGGGAGAAACCGGAGCACCCGGAGGAAACCCACGCAAACATGGGAAAAACATGCAAACTCCACACAGAAATGCCAACTGACCCAACCGAGACTTGAACCAGCGAACTTCTTGCTGTGACAGTGCTAACCACTGAGCCACCATGTCGCCCCTTGTCTAATATTTATTTATGACAAATTTAAAACGTATCACACTAGTGGCGACTGTTGTGATGCAGTTCAGTGAGTAACAAGTTAATATTGTGTTATATTTTTGGCACTATATTGCCTGGTTTTGTCAAAGAAAATATTAGGCTATGCAACAAAAGGACGTTTCAGATCAACACAGTGATTTATTTCTAAATACGACTCGTTTGTGAGGAGTGGAATGGAGTGAACTAATGATTCAGTTACACATAAAAAAAAATCAAAATTAATTTACAAATGTGTCAATTTACTCCCCATTTAGCCTACTCGCCACTCACCACACAAGTGTTTCTAAACTTTCTTTTTTCTGTTGAACACAAAACCAGATATTCTGAATACTGCTGAAAACCAGTAGCCATTGACTTCCATAGTAGGAACAAAAAATACTATGACCGTGGCTGTTTTTTCCGACATTCTTCAGTATATCTTTTCGAGTAAACGATGGCAGTTTTGAATTTGGGTGAACTGTCCCTTTAAACTCTGCTGCAGCGCCTCTCCTCTCCACCCGAGGGCGCTAATGAACGTGTCACACTATTTTTCTCGTGCACGAAGGAGTCCTGAAAGAAGATGGCGACTTCCATATGTAGGACGTTGAAATGCCTTCAACCAACAGCATGTCAAAATATAAAGGTATAAAAAATAGTATAAAAACGACTTAAACGTGGCAGCTTTAGCAAATTTGACTGAATTTGCACGGATTACTTAAGTGAATTTGCACGCTAACTGGTGTGTCAAATGGATACTTCAGTACATATTTTAAATGCTTCAGCGATTTTATGTACTTGTTTTTAAGCTAAATGTACGTTTAATTTATATATTTTACATGTACATAATTCATATATTATTGTGTTCTTCGTTTATTACGTATGGTCCAGTACGGCTCGTCTCTGCTGGACGTTCGGTTGTGGCAGGCGGTGCTTCTCGTTCCCGTCCGGACAAAGAGGCGCTTCTTCGTTCCTCCCTCGGTCAACGTCAAAATGAGGACACAGGTCGAGCAAGAGCGCAAAGCCCGGGCTGCTGGCGTGGTGGTCCGACAACAGTACATGGAGAGACCCATCAACATCTCGTGCACAGGTACACACGATGACCGCTGCATGCAGACCTATTGCGCTTCAACAAACGCGGTAAAGTTAGTTTGACATTCATTAGACATTCTGTTTCAAACCAATTAAATTCTTTGATCCTGTTATAGTTTGAGCCAAAATAATAATAATAAATGTGTGCCCTTTATGTTGCACAAGGCTTAATTTCTCGATTAAAAAATAAATAACCATACGAATGAATTAAACAATTCAACCATATGAAATTATACAATAAAACCAGGACCAAAATGTTCAGAAAGACATCCTGGTTATTGCACAAGACTCTTTTTGAAATTAGCACTTTATTATTATTTATTATTTATAATAATTTTTAAAGAACTTTTAATGTAAAAATGGTAAAAGTCAATTAAACTCTGATACCATTTGTGATAAAATATTCAAATCAACTCTAAAAATGTCTAAATATTTTTCTGTATGATGCAGAAGCTTTGTTTTTTACAGTTATGCCTTTGTTGATTTTATTTACAGTAATGAATCCATATTTTCATTAAGTCGAATACACTGTAAACACTTAAATGAATTGAACTCTGACCCCATTTGTGATAAAAGATTCAAATCAACTCTAAAAATTATTATTATCTATGATGTACAGTCAGTGCCAAAAGTTTTGAGAATTGCATAAATATTGGAAATTGTAAAAGTTGCTGCTTATGTGTTTATAATAGCACTTTGCATATACTCCAGAATGTTATGAAGAGTGATCAGATAAATTGCATAGTCCTTCTTTGCCATGAAAATTAACTTAATCCTGAAAAAAACTTTCCACTGCATTTCATTGCGATCATTAAAGGACCTGCTGAGATCATTTCAGTAATCGTCTTGTTAACTCAGATGAGAATGTTGACGAGCACAAGGCTGGAGATCATTATGTCAGGCTGATTGGGTTAGAATGGCAGACTTGACATGTTAAAAGGAGGGTGATGCTTGAAATCATTTTTCTGCCATTGTTAACCATGGTGACCTGCAAAGAAATGCATGCAGCCATCATTGCGTTGCATAAAAATGACTTCACAGGCAAGGATATTGTGGCTACTAAGATTGCACCTAAATCAACAATTTATAGGATCATCAAGAACTTCAAGGAAAGAGGTTACATTCTTGTTAAGAAAGCTTCAGGGCGTCCAAGAAAGTCCAGCAAACGACAAGATCTGCACGCACAGTGAGGCGAAGACTTTTGGAAGATGGCCTGGTGTCAAGAAGGGCAGCAAAGAAGCCACTTCTCTCCTAAAAAAAACATCATGGACAGATTGATCTTCTGCAAAAAGTATGGCGAATGGACTGCTGAGGACTGGGTCAAAGTCATATTCTCAGATGAAGCCCCTTTCTGATTGTTTGGGGCATCTGGAAAAAGGCTTGTCCGGAGAAGAAAAGGTGAGCGCTACCATCAGTACATGCCAACAGTAAAAGTGTCATGCCAATATTAAAGCATCCTGAGACCATTCATGTGTGGGGTTGCTTCTCATCCAAGGGAGTGGGCTCACTCACAATTTTGCCTAAAAAATACAGCCATGAATAAAGAATGGTACCAAAACACCCTCCAACAGCATCTTCTTCCAACAATCCAACAACAGTTTAGTGAAGAACAATGCATTTTCCAGCACGATGGAGCGATGATATCTAAGTGGCTCGGGAACCAAAACGTAGAAATTTTGGGTTCATGGCCTGGAAACTCCCCAGCTCTTAATCCCATTGAGAACTTGTGGTCAATCCTCAAGAGGCGGGTGGACAAACAAAAACCCGCCAATTCTGACAAACTCCAAGAAGTGATTATGAAAGAATGGGTTGCTATCATTCAGGATTTAGCCCAGAAGTTGATTGAGAGCATGCCCAGTCGAATTGCAGAGGTCCTGAAAAAGAAGAGCCAACACTACAAATACTGACTCTTTGCATAAATATCATGGAATTGTGGATAAAAGCCTTTGAATACAGTAATGAATCCATATTTTCATTAAGTCGAATACACCGTAAACAGCTAAATGAATTTTAGCATTATTACTCTCCTTAAAGTACAAGGCTTGTTCTTCAGATGTTTAATTTTATAGCTTTTATTCAAAGTAGTGAACTATGATTTCTTTTGAAGTCCTGGAATGAATGTAAATACATTACTTTGTTATCTGTGGCACTTGACTGCGTTGTAGCAACACTTTAAAGACTTTAAAACAACTGTAGATTGATTGATATGATTTAAGTGTTGTGATTGGGAATGCTCCTATTATATATAATGAACAAGCTTCAACAGATTCATATTCAGTTTTTATAATGCATTTGCAAATTAACAGTATTTTTACTGTTTAAAAAATAAGTTCTACAATAATAAAGTGCAAATGGAAAAATATAGAAAATGCACGTGGTTTTAAAATACAAATGAGTGCAAAAGGGTGTGTGTAAAAAACAGTCAATTGGTAAATACACACATTTAGATATGAATTACAGTGACTTTCCTTTTTTGGGGTTCATGTGCCCAAATGATCATGTAAAGTGGAATTACTGTCCATGAAAAACAATAAACACATTACTAAAAAGCCTTGCATTATGCATTATAAATGATAAAAGTGTTAATATTTTACAGATGATTTCATAACCTTTTTCAAGGTTTATCTGTTTAATGTAAGTGTTTACAGTGTAATCGACCGAACGAAAATATAGATTCATGACTGTATATAAAATCAACAAAGACATAGCTGTAAAAAAACAAAGCTTGTGCATCATACAGAATAATATTTAGACAATTTTACAGTTAATTCCAATCTTTTATTTCAAATGGTGTCAGAGTTTAATTCATTTAAGTGTTTACAGAGTCTCCGATATACTGAAAATATGGATTCATTACTGTATATAAAATCAACTAAGGCATAACTGTAAAAAACAAAGCTTGTGCATCATACAGAAAAATATTTAGACATTTTAAGAGTTGGTTTGAATCCTTTATCTCAAATAAGGTCAGAGTTTAATTCATTTAAGTGTTTACAGTGTATTCGACTTAATAAAAATATGGATTCATTACTGTATATAAAATCAACAAAGGTATAACTGTAAAAAAACAAAGCTTGTGCATCATACAGAATAATATTTAGACATTCTTAGAGTTGAAATGGTATCAGAGTTTAATTGACTTTTACCATTTTTACATTAAAAGTTCTTTAAAAACTATTATAAAATAAATAAAGTGCTAATTTCAGTCTTGTGCAATAACCAGGATGTCTTTCTGAACATTTTGGTCCTGGTTTTATTGTATAATTTCATATGGTTGAATTGTTAAATTCGTATGGTTATTTATTTTTTAATCGAGAAATTAAGCCTTGTGCAACATAAAGGGCACACATTTATGTCTATGTAACATATTTTTGGCTCAAACTATAACAGGAGCAAAGAATTTAATTGGTTTGAAACGTCTAACCATGTCTAATGAATGTCAAACTAACTTTACCGCGCTCATTAAACAAGCTTCATCCAATGCTGTTTAATGCACTCACCTACCCCTCACAGTGACGTCACTAGCTCCATTGAGTGTATTGTGTCTGACATTGCATCACTGAGATATACAGCCTCAGCTTGCATCATCAAGGCTGCATCCAGATGCTATTGCTATGGGTGGATTCCAGAAAGCTAGGTTAACTTAATACCTGCAAAACCCTGAACATTGGCTTGATTAAAGGGTTAGTTCACCCTAAACGTAATGTTCTATAATCCTTCATTTGTCAGGTTTTTTTTTTTCTGTCGAGCTCAAAAGAAGTTATTTTGAAGAATGTTGAAAACCTGTAACCTTTGTGTTCTATGGTATTTGTTTACCCAATGGTTACCGGCTTCTAACATTGTTCTAAATATCTTCTTTTGTGTTCAACAGTAAACTCATAAAGGTTTTGAAACACATGAAGGTGAGTAAATTGTCATTTTTGGGCAAACTATTTCTTTAACCCTAAACTTGCTTACTTAAGGTATGCTGTATCCAAACTAATCTCAAACCCACCCAAATTATGTCAACGTGCCTAAGCCTTTTTTTGTACCTTCATAATCAAATTCAAAACCGCTCAATCTGGCAACACTGCAAAAAAAACACGAGTCACCATGGAACAGATGCAAAAAACCAGCCTGCCAGAGAGTGTCTTACCACAGAGCAGGTTGTGTTCAGAGTGTAAGTTGCAAATTACATACCCCAACAGCTACCTCATTTTTAGGAATTGAAAGCTGAGGTTATTCGGTTATATATCCTTAAACTTAAGGTTTGTCACATAACTGGTTTTCTGGAATAGCCCCAGGGTATACCCCCAAATTGTTTTGCAGTAGAACTGCACATTATGGGCCCTATCATACACCTGTCGTGTTTGCCCTGACCTGTTGCTATTTCAAGACAAGCACAACCTTTATTTTCCCGTTTTCCACCACGTTGTTTAAATGGCAAATCCATTTGCACCACTTTGTAGACTCATGGGTGTTCTGGACTAGAAAAGAGGTGTGTTAAGGCGCATTGTTGGCGTGTTGCTATTTTGAAGAACTAAAATAGACTGTGCAATAGACCAGCCGAAAGCAGGTCTAAAGTCCAGTGCAGAGCGCATTAGTTGTGTCTCGCTTACACATTGCTTAAAACACGCAGGAGATACAGCGATACGCAAATATCTTTACAAATGAAAAAAAATAAAAGGATTAAAATACCAAAATACCAATATTACAAAAAAGAGTCTTGCTAATGAAGCGATCAGTTTTTACACTAACAAAGTCCACCATGTAAATAGCAAATGCGCCATGGCGCGACACAACTGACTCTTAAAGGGAATGGGAGATGAGACTGATTGGTTTATTCTCAAAACACACCCATAACTCATTAAGAGAATAAGCACAACCATGTTAAACCATGCGCAGAGCGTATTTTTCCATCCTTAAAATAGCAAAAGTGGATTGGGACAAGCCCTTAATGCTTTTGCACCCTGCGCTTTAGACTTTGCGCATAAATCATTCAAATAGAGCCCTATATCTTTATTGTGTGTACATATTAAGGATTGATTGAGTTGATCTAACAGTAAACGTGAATGGTTACAGAAAGTTCCGTTTCAAATAAAATCATTACAAATTTTAATTTCAGTCATTGTAATCATCAAAAAAGTTTGAAGAAAATGCATCGTGATTTCCACAAGCATAAAGTTCAAGAAAGACAAAACCATAATAAGAAGTAAATGAACATTTTCAATAGGATGCTTTTCAACATTATATTTGTGCATATATATTAGATTAGATAGTATTGAAGCCAAAGCTGGAGCGTTTCTAACAAAATAATTTGCAATAATGGTCAAAAAATTAGTAGCTCAAATTTGTTAGGGAAAAATATCAAGTAAAAGTAAAACAAATAGCAAAAAATCAAGAGAAATAAAAAATATGTAGTTTGTAATATTTTAATAATTGTAATATTAATAATATTTTGCATGTATTGAAATGTATTCTCTTTCTATTTCTAAAGGTGTTCGGGGACTTATTTTAGTAAATATATCTGTTTAAGGAATCTGTTTTGTTGTATATTGCCTTTATTCACTGAGAAATGGATACAAATATTCATTAACATAATGGGGTGTGCTCATTTATACTGAGCTCTGTAGTTTCAAATGTAATTTTTTTCCTGTAATACAAATTATTTTGTAAGTATTCTGCAATTTTTCAGTTCTGTTACCTTGAGTTTCAATTTCAATATGCTGATTTCCTGCTCTTATGATTAATAAAAATATAGGAGTTCACCTATTAATAGTGGTTCCTCTTAGTATCAATGTTGATTATTTTTCCCTGCTTCTTTTTTGTGTAAGTTTGTAATGCATTCAACGGCGTAGGATTCAATAACTAGAAGCTTCCAAATAAAAGCATTGATATGAAATGTTTGCAACATTATAAATATACTGTATCATTCGAACAATTTATTGTCTTCTTGTCGAGTAAACTTTTAAAATAAATGATACTTAAGTCATAATATAACAGTTTCTAGAAAAATGTTAAGCAGCACAACAGTTTTCCACATTAGTACACAGTAAAATATGCTGGGTTCTGCACAATTTTGTCATGTTGTCCCAACACAAATGAATTAAGTTTACTTGTTTTTACAAATTGAAGTTGATTGAACATAAAACTAATAAATTGTCCCAAAAAACTTAACAGTTGTGTTGTTTCAGCTCATTTTAAATAAGTAATTTGAACAAGCAGCAAAAATCTTTGCGTAGTTAAGTACTGTTTTAGCTCAAATTCATTCATTCATTTTCTTTTCAGCTTAGTCCCTTTATTAATCAGGGGTCGCCACAGCGGAATGAACCGCCAACTTATCCAGCATATGTTTTACGCAGCGGATGCCTTTCCAGCTGCAACCCATCACTAGGAAACATCCAGCCAACACAAAAGACCTTCTTGCTGTGAGGCGATTGTGCTACCCACTGCGCTACCGTGCTGCTGTTTCAGCTCAAATTAGAAGAGTTAAATATAACAAAATATTACTGTTTTAATTGTGTGTTTTTGATCAAATGAATCCAGAGGAGACTCATTTTGACTGGTCATCTCCAAAACCTGTCGAGTAAAGCTCTTTAGATGTTCACTCGATCAGTTGTTAAATAAATGATTCTTGTTTTTTCTTCTTCTGGCTGATTTTTTTTGTTTTTTTTCTTGTTTTTTCTTTTCCACATGATCTCTTTTGTTTTTTTCCAGCGGGCATCTATGATGCGTATGTTCCTCCTGAAGGAGATGCTCGTCTCTCCACACTCACTAAAGAAGGCCTGAAGCAGCGCACAGAACAGCTCCGGCAGACCGCAGCGTCGCAGCTGGCGTAAGAAACACCCCTGCCTCACTGTTCCTATATTAACCTAATCAGCTGGGATTATGGGGTAATATTGGTGTGTTTTCTGTATTTACAGGATTCGTAAAATCAAGGATCATGACTCCACATTCTCCTCTAAAGAGTTTCCAGGAGTAGGTCAGCAGATCTTCGTAGACGCTCATGCAGCACTTACAGAGTAAGAAGGAAATCCTGTTTTATCAATAGTAATCACTGGATTAGATTTAGTTTTTTGTTTCTTCACTTATAACCTCTGTGGTATCCTTCTTTTTTCCTTCACAGATTTAACAAAGAAAAACTCCATTCGCTGGTGACCGAGAGATGTTACCCTGTAAGTAGAGACCAAGGTGGTTTTATGCGCATGTTAGCATATACACACACAGTGCGGGATGCAGCTTGGTGGAAATGAGATGAAATCTGTTTCAGAGTGTATCCTATTTAATGTTGTGCATGTACACTAGAAAGACTCATTCTTGACTCGTGCCTGTGCTTTTTCCCTCCTAAGGTTATGATCGCTGCATAGTTAATTGTTGGGGATGATGTGTGCGTTGTCAGTAAAGCCGGTTCTGTAATTAGCTGTAAATTGAATAAAAAAATCGATTACTCAATGCATTGTGATTCTTTATCCAGTGCTTCTCACAGATAGACTTTACAGGTATATAAACCAATGCTGGCCGGGGTTTCTAAATCTCCTGAAAATGTCCAGGTTTTGGCTTGCGCCTTTTAAAGCTGTCGTTAATTGTGTAAGAGTTTTTGCTTTACCTTTTTATTTAAGTCTGATTTACTTTGGCTTGGCTTGGCAGCTGACTGCGCACGCACAGCCGCGAGAGCGAGTGATAGAAACATTAAGGCTAATGCGTTCTTTAATCTAAACAACTAAAAAAACTTTACTATAAACTCGGAGAGGACTAAATGACATCTAAACTGGCTGCAAAATATGTGTACACCATTAGAAATAGTTAATCAACTCATTTGCCTTATTTAAATAATCTACACTTTTTTTATTTTTGCAGATATTATAATTTGTAGAGATATTGTCTGTTTTTAATTAGTTTTCTGTCATTTGCTGTATATTTGATTAATTTGATGATGTTTATATATTGCATATTTTATACATGTATAAAATGCTTTGGCAATACTGTACACAATCTCATGCCATTGAAAGCAACCTGAACTTGAGAGAAAGAGCAAACAGCAGCAGCAGCAGCAGCGTTTACCTGTCAGTGGGTGCACATGGCTCCTGAATAGCATAAAAGTAAGAGAAATAGTGCTTTTCTTTTTTTTCCAACAGCCTTTAAAAATACTTTAACCCATTAAAAAGAAACATTGTATAACAGTGTCATAATATATAAAATATTGGTGAAAGTCACCTTATTTTTTGGTTGTCACATGAAGTTAATTTATGTGCCTAAGTATATTCCAAACCTGTGGGAAGCACTGTTTATCTACAGATACTGAATCGATTCTCTAAAGTTCAGAATAAACCTGCATTGAATCTGTACATTAATGAAAACTGGCAAGTGGAATGGGATGAATATATAAACGACAAATTGTATGAAGGGAATCCATTCGTAAATGAAAGAAGTAATTACCGTTTTAAAATAGACATGACCAGGTTGTACACACTCATATTTATCCAAACGGGAAGAGATGCCTATTTGTAACTTGTGTAAGAATATTTTGACGGCAAAACATATTTTAATCTGTTTTTTTTTTATGATATTAGCATATTTTTTTATTTTAAGGGAAATATTTTATATATATGAAATATATCAAAAAGATCAAATATTTGACATATTTTTAAGGGAAATGTTTAAAAAAGATGTCTTTGGAAGAATTTTAGGATATTTATCATTGATCAAATTGAAAGATCTTGCTTGACTTTTTTATCAGTGTTAATGCTATTTCTATGTTCTTGTACAATGCATGATTATTAAGAAACAATTATGATAGTAAGTTTTATATTGAATACTTGGTGCAAGTGTTGCCATGAATCTAGCCAATGCTGCTGGTATCCCATTAAAACATAAAAAAAAATGGTTCAGAATTGGTTCTGTATATAATTTAGAGTGCGACAGTCCGGACGCAAGCTAGAAACAGAAAATAGTAAGCCTGTATGTGTGCGTATGCTGCCAAATTCACTTCATTTGGATAAATATGGATGAACGAGTGGCAAGTGAAGATTGTCACCTCTACTCTTAATATAAAAAACAGGTGATGCACATATGTTATGCAGCTTTTGTTCTGTAGATAACATTTGCGTCAAGCTCGCAGTATGCGTACCCTCGCATTCAAGTAAAAGCATATCAGTATTTTTTTTCAGAGGCCAGTGTGTCCTTGTTCAGCATTTGTCATGATCTCTGTGTCTCTGTATGTGTGTGTTTTCAGGAGATGGTTCGGGGGAATCGTTATAAGACTCTGCGCTGGCGCTTCATTGAGTCTCTGGAGCCTCCTCGACTCGTTCATGCTCGATGTCCTGACATGATCAGCAAAGGCAATCTCTATGGTCAGGTCACTCTCCGCATGCATTCTAGACAGGTGAGTGAGACACTTTCACGTACAGGCCATGATATACTTCAAGCTAAATCAAAGAGTAAGCTTGATCACACTGGAGAGCTGATAATTAGGACCGTGTTTCCCAACCCTACCCCTGGAGGCACACCAACAGTACATATTTTGGATGTCTCCCTTATCTGACCCATTCGTTTCAGGTTTCCGAGTCTCTTCTAATATTCTGATGAGTTTGATTAGGGAGAGGTTGAAAATGTGTACTGTTGGTGTGCCTTCAGGAACAGGGTTGGGAAACACTGAATTAGGATATATTGAAGCTGTGTGAATTCTGTTAGAAAGCAAAATTGGCTCTTTTTTCCATCATTAATGTCACTTTTTTAAAGCAGTGTAGTTTTGTAGTTTATATTGTAGTGCTAAACTGCGGAGCTTGTGCAAATATATCTGATCATAGTGATTTGGATGCTTTCTTAAAGGGGTTATGAACTAAAAAACAATTTGGTTTACTTTAAAAAGCAATTCTTATTAATAACTAGTGGCTTATTATCTGGATGTCATTAACCATTTGACATGTACAATCACACTGGTGTGGTCAGTCTTGGCTGGTCATTCAAGTGTACGATCACACAGATGTGATTAGAGCATTCGGTGCATCTTGTTATCAGCTGCTCAATTCAAATCTGCATTCCTGATATGGCTCGTGCTGAGCTAGAGAACGAAACGTGCAGCGCTTGTCATAAATCACAAATTTGTAGTGTTTTCAGTGTCTGCACCGCATGATCTTATTCTACAAAAAGGGGCAGTTCATGACACTGTATAAAGGTGGAGACAAAGAAAGCTGGGATGACACGTTTTAGTTGAAAATCATGTTAGAGGGTCTTGAATAGACACCTGCTCTGACCGGCTTGAAAGTATCACCCAGAGACAAAAGCACAGTTGTTGGGACCCTGCATTTAGCATTCGCATCACTGTGGGATCTGCCAGTGCTCAGAAAGGCATAAGGGTTTAATGTCTCCCACACCTGGGCTGCTAGAGTTTTGAGTGAAATGACAATTCCAAAAACCAAAGAATATGACTTTTGAGTTACACACTCATTCACACACATACACGGCGGACAATTTAGCTTACCCAATTCACCTATAGCACATGTCTTTGAACTGTGGGGGAAACCAGAGCACCCGGAGGAAACCCACACCAACACGGGGAGAACATGCAAACTCCACACAGAAATGCCAACTGACCCAGCCGAGGCTTGAACCAGCGATCTTCTTGCTGTGAGGCGATCGTGCTGCCTGCTGCGCCACCGTGACGCCCTATCTTCTGTATGTATTGGATAAAATATAGTAATTCTAATAGTTTAGTAACAAATATGAGACTTTTGGAAATCACCAAGAAACCCCCCACTTTAGGAACCACGGGTCTAACAAACTATCTGAGGCCCCTAGGCCAGTGTTTCCCAACCCTGTTCCTGAAGGCACACCAACAGTACACATTTTTAACCTCTCCTTAATCAAACACACCTGAATCAACTCATCAGAACATTAGAAGAGACTCGGAAAGCTGAAATGAATGGGTCAGATAAGGAAGACATCCAAAATATGTACTGTTGGTGTGCCTCCAGGAACAGGGTTGGGAAACACTGCCCTAGGCTCTTAATTATGATCATTTTTCTTCACTTTATGTAAAGTAATAATACATTAAGCCATTTTTGTTCTTCATGTTTTGGTTTAGAATGGATTGTTTAGCATTCTCAATGCATTTGCGTGTATTGAAACAAGTTATTATTAGGATTATTACTCGGGGTTTTTTTCAACGCACCTTTTTCTAACCCTCACAAGTTTGCGCCCCTGCATACTTCAAAACCTCACTATTACCAGATTTGCTGGTATCATGCTGTTTGCTAACACTAAATGACGGCGAACACATTTTTTTATACTTCCTTTTAAAGTATGCTTATATTTAAAGAGCGAAAAAGAGCTTCGCCTTGAGTTTGAGTCTTAGAAATGTGATTTTTCTAGGAGCTTTCTGATTGCGATGATCATTTCATGAATCCATCTTTCAGACGCTGGCGATCTATGACCGCTTTGGCCGGCTGATGCTTGGAGATGAGGAAGAACCCAGAGATGTCCTGGAGTATCTGGTGATGGAGAGACATCTGGTGAATCCTTACGGACGCTGGAGGCTTCATGGCAAGATTGTTCCAGCATGGGCACCACCAAAAGATCCCATTATTAAGGTAAATGAGTTTTCTATGTTTGTCTTTTTTTATTATTGAATTTTTGCGATGTTAAGGACTTCATGTTTTATATCATTTTAAAAAATGGATCGTAACAAAATGTGAAATACTTGAATTGAGAGATGCTACATAATTTCCGATTTCAACAGACTGTTATGATTCCTGGACCCAAGCTGAAGGCCGGTGAAGAGTTTGAAGACCTCAATTATCAGATATCGACTCCCAAGGCAGTTCAGTGGTATAAATAATGCTCAGTGTGGTGCCTGTACAGATCAATTCCCAGTTATCAAAATAAATAATGCTGTATTTATAAAACTTTGTGTTGTCTCTTTTTCTTGCACATTATGTTATGTAAAAACCATTGATTTTTATTTATTTATTTTTTTACATAGAATGTCCAACATCTTTATGCATGAAAGCTCATGAAAATCAACACCACGGAGTTGAAAAGTTTATTTGAGAATGCTCAACTCACAGAATATAAAAATAAAATGTCACAGTTTTTACACTGAAAGAAGTGAATGGAAACTTCCTTTTGGCTACTGTTTGAAAATTGACTGTTGGTTCTTACAAAAAGATTGCAATACAAAAGCATAGTCTTTATGGTTACCTCCTGCTTTGAAAAGCTCACATTGCAAGTACATTCCAAATGACTGAAACGTCTAACTCTGGTAGGAAATAATAGTGCAGACTAACGATCATTACCTTTGCTAAAGTCTGTAATTATTAGTTTGGGAGAAAGCAGCATGTAAATAGGTTGAATTAAACATGTACACAAACCCTTAACATTTAGCTTCACATGCTCACACAGGGGGACTTAAAATTGTGTTCTGCAAAATAAATATTTACAGATTCTCTAAGAGATCTTTGCTGAAGAACGTGTGATGATTATTAATTGTTTGGTCACACTACATGTTATGGTGTAAATTTGATGCTATAGTTACAGTTAGCCTTAAACCTAATGAACTTATTTGTTTTGGGAACAAACTTGTAATTAAAAGTGCTGTAAACAATGTTATTAAATTACAACTGGTTCATTACTTTAAACATAAATAAAGGTCTAGAACTTAGTTTGCCTGTATCACTTTATACGGGTCGTTCACCTAAAAATAAAAACTAAATCTGTCATCATTTACTCACCATTTAAATCACTTGTTCCAAACCTGACTCCGTTTAATTCTTCTGTCGAACACAAAAAAAGATATTTTGAAAAATGTTGGAAACGGGTAACCATTGACTTCCATAGTATTTGTTTTTCCTACTACGGATGTCAATAGCCCTTCTCATACAGTAATACCAGTAAAATGTCTGGAACTTTACCGGTAAATTCAATCATGTGCTAGGGCCACAGTGACGATAGTTTGCACAGAAATGATTAAACAAAATTGATTCTAGGCCCATTTCTCAAAACTGTATAAGAGCGGTTTAGAGAATATGAATGTGCACACAAAAACCCATGCGTACGGCAAGTGATCTTGAAATTTTTGCGCAGCTGACCCCTGTCAGATCTTCACCATGTAAACGACTCCTAATTGATATCACTTAAAACAGCACACACCGATATCCAAATTTCTATTCTTGAGAATGACAAGCACAATGACAAAATAAAATTCAGAGTTGGAAAGTCCCGCTGGAAGAAAGATTTGACATTTCCTATAATAAAAATAAATTCTTACACGATTCTAAGTCACTGGTCTAAAAAAACCTGCATGTGAGTTGGTGTTTCTCATATTTACAGTTTACTGATGCTGCTAATAACTGATGTAAATAACAGAAATCCGTTCTGAGGCTGATGTCTTTATTCATTTTGACAGAAGCAACAGATGGTTATTAACTTTGGATTGATTTTGATTTATTTATTGTGAATTTTAGCATTAGTAAATCTAGATGTCGCAAATTCTCTCGTAAAATAGAATTAAAACAAGGAATAAAGTGTGTATGTGAGTAAATCACTCAACATTAGGCTATTCAAAGGTCAATTTAATCGAGCAAAAACTCCGGTTATTCAAAAATCTTGACTACATTGCACAATTAATCTCTCACTGCATATTTGTCATTTATGATGAATTCGTTGCACGTACACTGCTTGTATTAGATGTTCAAATAGCTACAGTACTAAGACTTTCCACAAGAAATAGTGCGTACGACTGCTCAGACCTTGACATGGTGATCACTTGTGCCTCAAAAGACCATGCGGACTCAATGAACGCGTGGTGGTGTTTGGAGGCATGAGTTGATCTTAAGGAGAGCAGCCGCTCAAGACCGTTCTGCAGGTAATAATACTGAACCACTGCGATGACAGACTTTGGTTAATGCGTAGAATGACCAAAACATTTCAGATGTTTTACAAGATCTTCTAACAAATGAAATTTCTTCGGTAAAAGTGTTTCCATCGTACTTTATGCACATTTTTTCTTATTGAATAAAAAGTTTATCCTACTCAGTTGTGCGCATAAGTGTGGTTTATTTATAAACTAATTTCGAGAGGATCACCTGCTTATGATTGAGCACGGCTGGTACTGCATCAGCTCCGTATATTGCACCAATCAGACGAAAACTGACACACTAAAAATAACCAGAGTTTTCCACTCCAGACATCTTCGTCTTGAAGAATCCCCCCTTCCACCCCTACTCCTCCCCTTCTCCTGATTGGGCGGCACGACGGCGGCACGGCGGCCCAGTGATTAGCACTGTTGCCTCACAGCAAGAACGCTACTGGTTAGGCCCCTCACCAGGCCGGTCGGCGTTTCTGTGCGGAGTTTGCATGTTCTCCCCGTGCTCGCGTGAGTTTTCCCCAGGTTTCACGGTTTCCTCCCACCGTCCAAAGACATACACCATAAGTAAATTGACTACTCCAAAGTAGCATCTTAAGACAACTCTTAGCTAGCTATATCTCAGCACGTTCACAAGCAGGGGAGTTCTCGAGACCTACCTGAGCTCAAACTCCCCTCTCGCCCTTCAAACGGGAGGCAGCCCCGAGCTCAAGGATATTCTGAGCTCAGGGCTCTCTCCCGGGACAGCATGCCAAATATGCTTTATAAGGAATCATCAGCTAAGTGTGAATTCTTGAAATATTTTTAATGCAAATTTTAAAAATTCATGTGTCTTTTGGCATTTCCATCAATTTCTTTTTGAAAATGTGCATATAAATGGGTGGAGGGAAACATAACTAGTGTCATACCAAAATCTGACTCTTCGTTTAGCAAATCACATTCCCCTTTCGTGAGCATGCATCACAGCTGAACTCTGCAAACTTACAGTTAAACTTACAGCACAATATTCTGCACATTTTACTGATTCTTTTCCACAGCTGGAACTAAGAATGCACAACCTCATCAAAAACATAAATTGGACACTTTTGTTTTTGCTCCCGTTTTTCAACTCAAAGATCTAAATGTTTTTCTACGTACACCTATTTCTCTCAAATATAGAGCACTTCTCCTTCGTCGAGATAATCCATCCACCTCACAGGTGTGGCATACCAAGATGCTGATTAGACATGATTATTGCACAGATGTGCCTTAGGCTGGCCACAATAAAAGGCAACTCTAAAATGTGCAGTTTCATCCCAAAGCTCATCACATCACAGATGTGGCACATTTTGAGGGAGCGTGCATTTGGCATGCTGACTGCAGGAATGTCCACCAGAGCTGTTGCCCTTGAATTGAATATTCATTTCTCTACCATAGTGCGACTACAAGTGCATTTCAGAGAATTTAGTAGTACATCCAACAGGCCTGACAACCGCAGACCACGTGTACCCAAACGCAATCTCATGGCAATTTGTAACTTTTTGATTTAGTGGCCAATTTGTATGAATTTGTATGGCCTCATTCATACAATTTAGTATTATTTGTTTACCCCCCAATGACAGTTGGGTTTAGGGGTGGGGTTGGGTGCCATGCCTCCTTTTTAAAATCATTACCTTTTTTTTATATTACTGAATTAGCCACTAAACTGACAAAACGTAAAATACTTACGTTTCCTTGTGAGATCAGGCTGTGTAACCACACCAGCCCACGACCTCCAAATCCAGTTTCTTCATCTACAAGATTATCTGAGACTAGCCACCCGCACAGCTGCTGCAACAATCGGTTTGCAGAACCAAAGAATTTCTGCACAAACCGACAGAAACCATCTCAGGGAAGCTCATCCAAATGCTCCTCTTCTTCATCAGGGTCTTGACCTGACTGCAGTTTGTCATCGTAACCGACTTGAGTGGCCAAATGCTCACATTCAATGGTGTCTGGCACTTTGGAGAGGTGTTCCCTTGAGTAATGAATCTAAGTTTTCACTCTACAGGGCAGATGGCAGACAGCATGTATTGCGTTGTGTGGGTAGGCAGTTTGTTCATGTCAACGTTGTGAATTGAGTGGTCCATGGTGGCGGTACACACAGCAGCACATTATTGATGCCATTTTGAATGCATTGTTTTGAAATTAATCCACGACATCGCCACATTTTGTAGCATGATAAGTAGACAATTCCTGGAAGCGGAAAACATACCAGTCCTTGCAATGCCAGCATACTCCCCAGACATGTCACCCATTTAGCATGTTTGGGATGCTCTGGTTTGAGACATAGGACAGCATGTTCCAGTTCCTGGCAATATCCAGCAACTTCTCACAGCCATAGAAAAGGAGTGGACCGTTCTACAGGCCACAATCAACAACCTTACTGACTCTATGTGAAAGAGATGCGTTCCACTGAAAGAGGCAAATAGTGGTCACACCAGATACTCCACCCCACAGAATATCTACAAACTTCTGTGAGGTGGATGGATAAATTTTGCCAAAGAATAAGTCCTAGCTAACATAGATTCAGAGAAGTGTGTGAATTAGGCCTTTTGTGTACAAATAAAGTGTTCAGCTATTAATAAATGGGAGCAAAAACAAGCGTTGCGTTTATATTTTGTTGTGTAAAAGCATTGTCTGATTAACAAGCAGCAACTAAATGTGTCTTGACAAAGGATTAAAATGCTTATGTTTTCCTAAACAGCAGTGAATGCATCATTGGCATCAGAATGTTCTTACGTCAGAGCGTTCTGAACTTCTGCATGCTCATTCCGGCATTGTTCCTCCTGCATTCACAGGTGGCAGAATTTAGGCAATTTTCTGATAATGCTACAAAATGGCCTGTTCACAATGATTTCTTTGTCAATTTACCAGTAATTCTCTGTGAAAATCTGTACATGTGAAAGGGGCTAATGGTTACAAGTTCCCAACTCTCTTCAGAATATCTTCTTTTGTGTTAAACAGAAAAAAAGAAACTTTTAAAGGTTTGGAACCATTAAAGGGTAAGCTATGTTTTTTGGGGTGAACTACGCCTATAAAGTTACTTTTTTATTTAGTTGAGCGATGTTTATGGAGATGACAGTGCAGTTGGCCAAATGTTTGAAATCACTTTGACACCCTTAAACAGTCTTGATCTTCAGTCTGATCATTATGCCTTACTTGATGATTTGAATACAGGTTAAACTTATAACATTTATAGAATTGTATTTAAAGGTTGGATTGTTGGTCTATAACATTTGAGTAGGGTAGACATTAAAAAGGCTGTTTACAACATTGTTATAAACATCATCCAGGCTGTTTTTTTTCTTTTCACTTAATTGTTAATTGACAATATTAGTGCAATGGTTTTTTTTGTGAAAATGTGTGAAATTAAACCTTCTTAATGTTCCAGCAAGGTAATGTCGGTGAAACAGACAATATAATCTACACAGCCATACGAACACAAATACACACATAACAATACCAAATTAAATGGGGTTTGTAGTAATGTAAGGCCAGAAGGGAATGTGCACAGGAGAGCAGTTCTGTCCTGATATCAGTCAGTCTCCAGATACAGTTTATTAAGCTGAGTAGGGACAAAATTGCCATAGCAGGATTCCTTTCTTAAATAACAGCCAGTAAAGCATGCTTACTGCGGTGGAGGAACATTCTGCGTATAGCCGAAATGTAACCAGCGGTCCATTTTGTTACAATGTCTTCCAAGGTATATAAAGCACAATGATACTTCCCTTGTGGGTTACAGGTCTGGAGGGAAGATGAAGGCCTCTGCAGCAGTTTCTGCATCACCATCATCTTCCTCTGGGATTGTCTCCTCCCAAGTGAAGACATCTGAATTATCATGCATGTTTATAGATTCTTGTCTGCCCCCTTCCATTTCCCAAGGGCACAATGCATCACGTCTAGCTAGAGGAGGGTTAACCCGTAACTCTTCTGCAGTCTGTGTGTCTGAAGGGTGTATTCCAATTATGTCTGGGACAGTTTGACTTGTGCTGGCTTCTGTTGTTCCCATGTTATTTTGCCAGGGACAGACAGATTCTTGAGCATTTTCTTGACTTTTTGTTGGGACAGTACGAGGAGAGTCTTGTGGCACAGATTGAATGGCTGATGGGTTTGATTCCCATGGACAGACATCTGAATAGACATGTTCTTGCTTCTGCAAGGTCTTCACTGGCTCATTTGTCTCCCATGGACAAACATTTGTAATAACACTGTCTTGTTTCTGCAAGGCCTTTACAGGTTCTTCTGTCTCCCATGGGCAAACTTCTGCATGGATGCTTTCTTGTTTCTGCAAGGTCTTGACGGGCTCTTCTGTCTCCCATGGACAAACATTTGTACGGACACCATCTTGTTTTTGCAAGGTCTTCACTGGCTCTTCTGTCTCCCATGGAC
>CAIGQW010014353.1:4935881-4978887 GCA_903798125.1 Danio choprae | reverse complement strand
TGCAAGGTCTTCACTGGCTCTTCTGTCTCCCATGGACAAACATTTGTACAGACACTATCTTGTTTCTGTATGGTCTTAACAGTCTCACTTGTTTCCCATGGACAGACATTTGCATATACACTTTCTTGTTTTTTATCTACTTTTGCTGATCCCTTGCTTGTAGCACTTTCCCTCTCTTCTGACTTCTCAGAATCCTCTGCCTCCCATGGACAAACAGTTGCTTTCTTAGTCGTTGTTTCTTTTAAAGAGGGTTTTGTATTGTCTTTTGTATTTGGCTCTAAATCCCAAGGACATACATCAGTTACAGGTGGGGGTGGTTCAGGAAAATCACTTTCTTCTTGCTTCAATGTTTTACTTGTTTCCATAAAACCTCTTTTCTGAGCTGCTTCTTGTTCCAATTGGCTTTGTCTGGTATTAACATAAATAACCCTTTCACCAGGCTTTGTCTCATTGGACATTTTTATGGATCCCTGTTTGACCTTGGGTATATTTGTATCTGGTACATCAGAAGGGGATGTTTCATGCTTCACTTTTACCTGCTTCTGGGTGTCTCCAGATGTAGATACTTCAACAGTTGCACTGCATATTTTGTCTTCAGTGACCCTTGATGGATCGCAGTCTGTTTCCCAAGGACAGACATCAGTAGGCATGTTTTTGGTTTGCAATTGCTCGGCTTCAACAACCTCCCAAGGACAGACTTCAGAAACGCTACTTTGATGAAAAGGTTTTGGGACATCCCATGGACACACTTCTGTATTAGGAACAACTAATAAAGACTTAAGTTGTAGCTCAGATGGCTTGAAACCATCATTACTTACTGTCACAGTCAATCCTTTCTTGTCACTCAGTTGTCTTTGTAATGTTATGTCATTCTGCTTTTTGACATCTAAGATCACCTCCTCTGACTCCCATGGGCAGACATGAACTGGAGCAGTATGCTTGGGGCTCCTTTCAGGAGAATCATTAGATGGCAGCCGTACTGCTGTTTGTTTTACAAGGGAAGGTTTTGTTCCTATAGTAGTCATAGCCCGTCTTTGTGTCTGTGGGGTACGTTTCTCTGAAGCTGCACTGCCTGGAGATAATCTCATGGATGTAGACTGAGATTTTTGTAGTGTTGCCTCCTTAACATTACTTTCTTGTAGGCTTATCTCTCTGCTCATGCTTCTTCCAAGTTCCCCAACACCCTTTGCTGCAAGGAGACTTTGTGTAGTGGAGCGGAAAGAGAAGACCCGAAATTCTTTTGGCTTGCCCGAGACTGTAAGTGGTGACCCTGGAGCACTACAAGATATTGGAGGCTTGGGTTTTGTGGAATCAACCTCTGACTGAATACCATTCCCAGTTTCAATTGCAGGGGGAGAAGGAGGTGGCAAGTATTCCCACGGACAAACATATAACAATGTTGGAGATGAGAGAGCACCAGGAGATTTTGGTTCTTCTTGTGTTGAAATAGAATATGTGACATGTTTTGGATTTTTGTTTGCAGGGAGCTCCTCTGGAACCTCCCATGGGCAGACCTCTGCCTTATCAAAGGACTCTGACAGCAAGGCACTAGAAGTCTGCCTCTTTATGTCAACATCCACAGTCAGCTTGGGTGGCTTTTCTGTTGGGGTAGGTTTGATCACAATTGACACATTTTCAATGCTTCTACAAGGTGTCACAGAGCGATGGTCATTGCGTTCTATTACGCTAAGTGACTTTTGAAACCTGGTGGGCTCAGGAAGTAAAAGGTTAGTGTCTAACGATAGATTGTGGGCACTGGCAGACTTGCAGATCAAGAGTGTTGTATTGATAGATCCTGCATCAGAATGCTGAGAGGCCCTCTTTTCTGTTAATCTCTTCATGGAGGAGTTTAATAGAGAGGTTTCCTTTTCTGGGGTACAATCATAGGCACTATGGGACTTCCGCAGCTTTGGAGAAGGCTGCATTAAAGTTTCATTCATAGTGTTTATACTTGTGGTTTGATGACATTTGTAATAAGATCCTGATCGGGTTATAGTTCCTATTGCAGCACTGATATCCTTGTCTTCACGGCTACATTGTCTACTTAAACTTTCTGGGATCTCAGTGATACGTTTTATAAGAGATCGTCCAATACTGAGACGAGAGCTACGCTTCTTTGGAAGGTGGGGATTGCTGTTTGCCATCCTCTTGGTCTTGTGGACTTCCAGCTGAGAATACAGTTTCTTCAGCTCATCCTGATGCAGAGGAGAAAAGGGTTTCAGTTGAGGAAAGTTATAGGGAGCAATATAGTAGGACAGCTTTTGTGATGGCATGTACTATACAAACAAGATGTTCAAAAGACAACAAGTTTTAGGGTCATATTTCAAAACAGGGCAAATAAAGGCAGAGGAGGAGGAGAAGGCTAACACGGGTAATTTCATTATTAGTATTTTTTACTGACTTTTCGTAATACAGTTGTCAAAGGCTCTAAGGAGCTCATATTGGCTCTTGGGCAAGTCTGACCTAGTTCATGTCCCAATCCTGTTACCCCTCTCTCGCCCCTCACTTTCTTGCTACACTATATACCATTTATTGCTTAGAGTTTAGACTGTTTATTTTTATTCATTTACTAATTTAACTCAATAAAAAGGTGAAAACTGTGTTATCAACATAAGTGTGCTTTTCTTAATATGGAAGTGTGAGCATGCGTGTTTAATAGAGCAGTTTCAGGGCAAGGTGTTTTACCCGAATGTCATCAGGGTCCAGACTTTGGTCACTCCAGCAGTTGGAGGTGAAGCTACTGTTGAGGTAAGAACACGAACGTCGCAAATCCACCTCATCCTCATATACCTCTGCAGCTATTTCTTCTCTGCCTGGTCGTGACATATGGAGGAACTGTAACAAATAACAATTCTGATTTGTACTTGGGACACATAACATTCTACTACATTTTAAAAACTTCTACTTTGCATACTTGCTATTTTACTTTTTAAGGAGAAAACCCTTTTCGTCTAGTACACAAATGATATTGGGCAATATTAGCCATAAAGAATGCTTAAATGCAGAGTCACCAGAACAAATGCACATCCAAGCAACTATGTTTACTACTTTCAATAAACTAGAATTTCAGAATAAAATACAACACTGGAATTGGAATGCATGTTTTATGGTGTTACAGTATACTTACATGACTAGACACATCAAAACTTTCAAAAATGTTTCCAATGACACATATGCAAGAAATTACTAAAAAGCTGTAAACTCTGTAAAACTGTAAAATATGGAAGCCTGTTTGCGACACTGAATAAAAAATACGTTTAATGTGACCTTTTATATTATAATTCGAAATGAATAAAACACTGAATAAAAAATACGTTTATTGTGACCTTTTATATTATAATTCGAAAAATTTTCCCCTTTGAACGGTCAAAAAATCTATAAAAAGTATCAAAAAAAAGTCACAATTCTTAGATTAAATCTCGCAATTGCAAGTTATAAAGTAAAGTTAATGTTACTGGGATCAACTTTAACTTGAGTGTTAAAGACATCAACAGATGGATTGCATTCACCTATAATAATGGAAAAGATTATATTGTTTTTGTCACAGTTTCAGTAAGAAAGACATCTTTATTTTGTTGGAGGAATGACACAACATTCCAGAATGCTGGTATTTATTAATAATAATAAAAACACAACATGCTAAAATTCGCCTAGGCAGCCAGTAGAATAGATATGCATAGAGCACCATTTTTTGATCATTTGAATAAATTAATATAAATTTTTTTCATTCCTGCCTGCCAGCTTCTATATTACTTGATATTTCCTTTAAATTGCAAGTTTACATCTCACAATTCTGAGGACAAAAAAGTCTCAATAACCCTTTTCATTTTTTATTCAGTAGCAGAAACACGTTTCCATAAGCTTAGGCATCCCAGACCAGAAGTTGGTGATGTTACATTGTAAAGAAGCACTGTGCTTCTGTGCAAATATGGTACTGTAGTGTTGTTGTTTTAGTTGTTAAGCACTTAGGCATGTCTTTAGATTGAACAGTTAATGCATATGCGTGTGATGTCACTGTTTTCACGAAGTCATCATTTTTTGGTTAAAATACTCATTAACCAGCAGTTACTGAGACTTATATTTCCATATGTTAGTGTACTTCCAACTGAAATGAAATATTAAGTAAAGGGTGAGGCTTCTTTATGTGCATTCTTTCATAGCAAGCTAACAGTAAGAGGGGCATGGTCAAGAATACTGTGGCTGAAGCTGTCAAACTGACATCCTCGGATAAGGACTGCCATTCTTCCAAATGTAGAAGCAACTTCAATTGAAGATTACCAAAACAAACATTTTTCAGTGGATTAATTAGTACAGGTTAATTGTTCACCTAAAGAATAACAAGATGTGCTAGCAAAATAAACATTGTAAATTTCACACAGACACGGGATGATAATAGTATCGTTTTCAAAAATTGGCACTTTGACACTTCTTTGTAACCTATTTTTAAACCAAACCTTTCCTTTTAAAATGCAAATGGTGTTGTGAGGAACGTATTCATAGCTAACTTTATGAAAACTATCTCATCTACTGCAGGGGTGTCAAACTCTGCAGAGTTAAATTCCAACCCCAAGACACAAACCATTAAATAAGCATGGAGGAGTTTGACACCTCTAACCTACTGCAATTGAATGTTATTAAAAAGGATTAATGCATTAATGCATGGATTAGAGCAGTTTCAAATAATTTTACAAGTAAACAATATTGTTGATAATACCTTAGGTACAAACAGCAGGCCGAGTGTTACAGTAATAGTGACATGCGTGTGAGTGAAGAACAGCAAGAGCATCCAGTCAGGATGAATTGACGGTCTGGCAAATCTGAAAGGACAAAGTCATCAATAGATTAAACTCTTATAATTAGTGGTAAAGGGATAGTTCGCCCAAAAAGAAAATGCCATCCATTAAGGCCTTGGTATACTTCAAACAAAGGTTTTTTTTCATTCTTCATACGAGGGCAAAAAGAAGTTTGCAAGTGACGATAACCTTCCGGAACACACCCAGTAATTGCGGAATAATCATGGACCAATGGTAGCTCAAAGGTGTTTAGGAGCCAAAATGAACTTCTCCCAAAAGTTTGCTTTGGTGAGCGGTCTCAAACTCAGAATGAACTTTGTTTTGGCTGGGTTTTTGTGTAAAATTAAATTTAGTTTTTCGGTTTTGTATGAAGTATACAGGGGCCTTTACTCACCCTTCACTTAAATAGATAATTTGAAGATAATTTGAACAATGCTCGTAGCTGGTACACATTGACTTCCATAGTAATGTTTTTGAAACTATGAAAGTTGATGGGTACCAGCAAATATCTTCAAAATCTTCAAAATATCTTCTATTGTGTTCAACAGAAGAAACTCCTAGAGGTTTAAAACTATAGGTGGAAGAGCATTTTTGATGAGGTATTTTTAATTTTTAAATTATCACTTTAAAAAAAGAACAGTTTCATTCCCCTACCTGAGCAGATGAAACATAGAGGATAGCAGTAGCTCATTGTGGATGGCGATGCTCATGTAACGTGGTTCGTGAAATGCAGAAGGTACAGTCTTCACTGCACTGCATAGAAAACTCCCCCAGCAGAGAAACAACAGCTCCGCTGAGATACAAGGACAATTATATTTTAACATAAAATGTTGGGTTTTTTGGGGGGGGGGTTTTGTTTCACATGCACAAAGCAGCAATGAGTCTTTTGTCCTTACTTTTGTTGACTTAATGTTGTTTTTATTAATGTTGCTATGATTAATGAACAAAGATCATGATCATCAATGAAACCAATTAAAGGTTAGTTGAAAAAATTGTTTATTCATTAATTTTCCTTCGGCTTAGTCCCTTATTTATCAGGGGTCGCCACAGATAACTATTACAGCATATATTTTAAGCAGCAGATGCCCTTCCAGCTGTAACCCAGCACTGGGAAACACCCATACACACTCACATTCCAACACACACTCATACATTATTTTGTTTGCCCAATTCACTTATACCGCATGTCTTTGGACTGTGGGGGAAACCGGAGCACCTGGAGAAAACCCACGAGAACATGGGGAGAACATGCAAACTGACTGAGCCGGGCCTCGGACAAGCGACCTTCTTTCTGTGCTAACCACTGAGCCACCATGCCGCATTAAAGTATTTATATATATATATATATATATATATATATATATATATATATTTTTTTTTTTAAACTGACAATGTTAAGTATTAAAAGGCATTGTGGCCGAATAGATAATGCAAGGCTTGCCAGAATGATTGTGCAAATCTATTTTATCTCTTAGGGTGTCGTTTCAGGTCAGTGTTTCATGTACTTAGTCTAATTTATGACAATGAAGCGGTAACATTATTATTATTTGTTGTGCTGCATTATTAGTATGGTAGGTAGTGGTTATAATGTAGAATCATATCCAATGACAACGGTTAACTGTGTTCAAATCATCAACTAAATGCTTCAAAGAACATTAAATTATCCAGCACCATTCATCCTTTCATTTGTCTGATCTACTAATGTGCCCCAATTTCAATTAATCTCTTTGCCAGACACCCAAGAAAAGCAACTACACTGGCACCAGTCTTTTTGTGATATATTCCACAATGATGAATTTGTGCGTTTATTATTACTTTTTTATAGACAAGAAAAAAAGTTTTAAATAAGAAATGCCATCAGTAGTTTACTGAATAAAACCAAAATATACAGTTGAAATCAGAATTATTAACCCTCCTGTGTATTTCTTTTCCCCAATTTCTGTTTAACAGAAAGATTTTTTGAACACATTTCTAAACATAATAGTTTTAATAACTCATTTCTAATAACTGACTTTTTTTTATCTTTGTCATGATGACAGTAAATAATATTTTACTAGATATTTTTCAAGACACTTCTATACAGCTTAAAGTGACATTTAAAAGGCTTAACTAGGTTAGTTAGGCAAGTTAGTCTAATTAGGCAAGTCATTGTATAACAGTGGTTTGTTCTGTAGACAATCGAAAAAACATTGCTTAAGTGGGCTAATAATATTGACCTTAAAATAATAATTTTGACTTTAACTGTATGTGTTACTCAAACATAACTTCATTTGACATTACTTACCGACGGCCATCATGTAGTCCCATCGGTCCAGATCACACACATTGAAGCCTTGTCCTTCTGAGGTAATGGATATGATGAGTAGTGGGACGTTTCTATCTCGGTTTTGTAGAACACCCACTGTCCACGCGCACAAGAACCAGCTGACAGTGAGCACTATCACTCCCAGCATCCTCAGCACTCCGGTGGTGGTGACGTATGGCACTCGCTGGGCTGTTCTTGACAGAAACACCTTCAGAACCCTGAAACAAGTGATAGCTTTAATTAGAGTTTAATTACGTTTCTATATCATTATTATGACTACCAGAGTCAAATGTGCCCTCTGCAATATTTCAAAGTTAATAAATAAATAATGCATGGGTCAAAGATGAGATGGCCTATTATAATGTCTGCGTTTCATTGAATACACAACATTATGTATACCCAAAAATGACATTTGCTGTTTGTTCAAATTACTTATTTAAAATGAGCTGAAACAATAGTTCTTGAGGTTTTTGGGGGGACAACTTAATTGTTATATGTTCAATCCACTTAAATGTTTAAAAACTAATAAGTTAACTAAATTCCTTCAAGTTGTCCCTATGCAATTCGATTGTGTGGAACCCAGCATTTTTTACGGTGTAGAAAAGTTGTCACTGTTTCAGTACCTTTTCAAAAGGTCTGTTTTTACCAAAAAAGAAAATGAATTGTGTTATTAAATATTTACCCTCATGTTGTTCCAATCCCCTGAGGCGTTTGTTTATCACAGGAACACCAATTAAAATATATTAGATTAAATCTGAGAGCTCTCTGAACCTCCATCAACAGCAAGGGTTGTCCAGAAAAGAAACCAAAAACATTGTCAAAATCCATTTGATGAACTAGTTCAACTGTAATAACACGAAGCACCTGTGTCAAGTCAGGATGTGTCTTTTTTTAATTACAGGCAATATGACATTTGCGTGTTGCACTGCTGACTCTAATGGCAATATGGCATGCCATTTGTTTCTTTCTTCATTTGAGCTGCTCGTGTATACCCCTAAACACAAAAATACCAGCTGAGAGAGCAGAACAGTTTCTTAAACATCTGGTACATCTTGAGAAGTGTCACCACATTGTGCCAGGCCTTTAAAATACATACATTAAATCTACAAGCGATTTTGTACAGTGCTGATATACCTGTACCAGCTTTGCTCCTTGAGTGTATTCATCTGGTTAGTGTTGTTGTTTTGGATGTTGTTCTCTTGTTTGACCCCCATGGAATGAGAAATTAATTGGGGGAAAAAAATAACACGTCAAAGAAGGTGAAGTTCCAGAACACACCCTCTGACTGCATAATGGCCACGAACCAATGGTAGCTCAAAGGTGTCAGGAGCCAAAACGAGTTTGCTTTGGTTGAGCTGTATCAAACGGCCGAATAGAACTCAAAACGAACTTCATTTTGGCAGGATATGATTACATTATTTCAGTTCATTCTTTGATTAAGCTTGAAAAATACCGAAGCCTTTAGTAAAAGCACACCCAAACCTGACATGGGCGAGAAGATATAGGTGAGCAAAAACTTTTTTGTGTATGTAAAATAAAGGGTTTTCTCCGAATGTTTTTGGTTCATTTTCTGGACTTCTGAACATCTCACCATTGCTGTCTATGGAGGGTCAAAGAGCACTCAGATGTCATCAAAAATACGTTTTCCAAAGATGAAGGAAAGTCTCAGGAGTTGGGAGGGTGAGTAATTAATTAATATTAAATACAGAATTAAAGTTTTTGGATGAACTAATCTTTAAATATTATTATATTAGTACCTAAAGTGTACATATTAATACCTAAAAGTACAAAAGTTTACATTTTGAAAAGATACCACCCCAGTGACAGCTTTTTTTTTTTTTTACAAGTACAAAGCACATAAAATACAGTGACTTCTTTAATGTAATGCAACACATTCTAATGTATGAGAAAAAATGTAATCTGTTTTACACTTTTATTGTGTTGATGCCTTTTCATCTTTGACCAACCAACAAAAAATAACTTATTAAACAAAACCGTAAGCAGTTTTTGCTCTTTTATTGTATTTCGAAGAAAGTCAAATCATGGGGCCAACACACTGTTAAAAGCAATTTGTTGATTTTACTCAGAAAAATTTAGTAGACACACTGCTTTTAAAACAATTAGTTGACATTACTTTAAAGTGTGTATGTAAATATGTATGTAAATGAACTATGTGCATAATTTAAAAAAATTAAGTAAACTTAACAGTTCCAAGTTATAATGGTTTTACTCACTTTAAGTAAAGTCAACTTGTCACTTTTTAATGGGTTTACTCACTTTTTAAAAATAAAATAAATCACTTTTTACTGTGCATGTAGATATCCTGGTAGCCATCCCTTTAAATTGTAAATTGACCAATTCAAGAGTTCACACTTAGCTGATGAGTGATAATAAAGCATATTTGGCATGCTGTCCCGGGAGAGAGCCCTGAGCTCAGAATATCCTCGAGCCCGGAGCTCCCTCCCGTTTGAAGGGCGAGAGGGGAGTTTGAGCTCAGGTAGATCTCGAGAACTCCTCTGCTAGTGAACGTGCTTGAAATATGTCTTAGATGTTATTTTTTGAGAAGTCAATTTACTTATGGTGGATGTCTTTAGACGGTGGGAGGAAACTAGGAAGCCCGGGGAAAACCCACGAGAGCACGGGGAGAACATGCAAACTCCGCACAGAAACGCCGACCAGCCCGGTGAGGGGCAAAACCGATGGTGTTTTAGCTGTGAGGCAACAGTGCTAACCACTGGGCTGCCGTGCCGCCCAGTCAGGAGAAAGGAAGGAGTAGGGGTGGAAGGGGGGATTCTTCAAGACGAAGATGACTAGAGTGGAAAACTGTGGTTATTTGTAGTGTGTCGGTATTCGTCTGATTGGTGCAATAAACGGAGCTGATGCAGTACCAGCCATGTTCAATCCTAAGCATGTGATCCTCTCGAAATTAGTTTATAAATAAACCACACTTAAATGACTGATTACATGTATCCAAGTACACAGAATGCTTTGGTAAACTATACTACCATTCAAATGTTTGTGGTTACTAACAATGTTGGTCATACTTTAGATTATATATTATCAAACAGTTGTATTAACAGATTAAAATGGCATAAATACCACAAAATTTTTACTCGTGAGTGCCGCTGCATGTTTTGAGAATTGATTCTTATGCCACAACACTGACTCTGACAGGGGCACAGTTAGAAAGGAGGGTTAAGTTTGATGATTCTGAGATGACAAGACTGAAGTTTTACACACACCGGTACATCTTGAGTGCCACAGTTCCATAAACAATGGCAAAGCCGAGCAGTCGAACCCAGCGGAGGAGAATACACCGGAAAGTACTGGGTTTGAAGTACAGAATGAAAACCTGCAAACAAAATTATGGATGATAGATGTAAATGCTTATTTTACAATGCATATAATGAATATGAATTCTATCATATTCTCAACTGAATTTTATTTTTCCTTGATGACATGAGGTTAACTGTCAGAATGCATTTAAAAGTTTGGGTCATTAAAGGAACACTCCACTTTTTATGGAAATAGGCTCATTTTACAACTTCCCCAAAGTTAAACAGTTGAGTTTTACCATTTTTTAACTAATTCAGCTGTTCTCCATGCCTGGTGGGAGCACGTTTAGCTTAGCATAGCATACATCATTAAATCAGATTAAATCTTTAATAACATTTTTCATAATTAAATAAAGCTTCTGTAGTTACATTGTGTACTAAGAACGTAAATTTCTGTTAAAAAACAGGAAAATGTACTGGCAGCTCATTACACAGACTTTTTACCGTAAATTAAAAACAGAAAACTTCCATTAATTGACAGTGTATGCAGATATTACTAGAAACTATACTCTTGTTCCAGTGTAATAATCAAGAAACTTTGCTGCCGTACTATGGATGCAGCAGGTGAAATTATATTATGCAGCGTTGTTACCTAGTTATCTAGCTGGGGACTATTTTCAGGTGCTGTATAATATTATTGCGGCAGCTGCTGCAGCCATGGTACGCCACTGAAGCTAAGCTAAAAATGCTCCTTCCAGATTACGAGATTGGCAGAATCATTTCAAAAATGGTAAAACTCAACTGTTTCTCTCAAGGGGACTTGTAAAATGAGCTTATTTCCAAAAAAGTGGAGTGTTTGTTTAAGAGTGCATTTGCTTGATTTCTTTCCCTGAAGTATTCATTCATTCATTCATTTTCTTTTCGGCTTAGTCCCTTTATTAATCTGGGGTCACCACCCTGAAGTATTATAATATTATATTAAATATTATTACACTGCTCACAGGAATACTTGATTCTGATTGGTCAATCACAGTAGTCCATGGTATATTGTTCCCAAATAACAACAGCTGTATCTCATAACACAGGCTTGAGCGGGTAATTCAAATCATCTTGACCGTCAGTGAATACATACATATCCATATTTATATGCTTGCCTGTCACACTTTCTTGACAGTTTGGTGCCATCTTGTGAATGAATAAGATTATTTAGTTGTTTTTGTTTCTGTCTGTTTTATGTTAAAGAGTTATTATTAAATTATTACAGGTCAGATTGGTTAGTTTTGTGGCCCTACCTTGTAAAAAGCAGAAATCTGCTTGCTGGGCTGCTGATAAGACTGTCAGGCTTTATTCTGTGATAACAACTGCCTAGATGTACATTATTCCTTATTACAAAAAATATATATATAATTAAAAGTTAGGGTAATTATTTAGGTAATTTTTTTTTAAGTATTTGAATTTTCCAGCATTTACTCCAGTATTTAGTTTCACATTATCCTTCAGAAGTCATTCCGATATATTAATTCAGTATCTAGGAAACATTTGGTATTAATATAAATAGTATTAGTGCTGCTTTATGTTTTTCTTGAATCTACATCTGCTGGAACCAATTCTATTCTTTTCATATCACAGATACATGTCTTAACTGTCACTTTTGATCAAAGCATCCTTGCTGAATATATATTGTGTAATATAATATATATGTGAAGTTTGCAACACTAGCAAAGATACCATATTTACAATTGAAGATCAAATATTTATTCCAGCCAAACTAAAAAGAAGAGAAAATATAAAAGGAAATAAATACTGTGAAAATTATCTCCTTGCTCTGTCACTTGAGAAATATTTAAAAAATAATAAACATTTCACAGGAGGGCTAATAATTTTGTCTTCAACTGTATATCCTAGCGCGCATATTTAATTTGATATTATTTTCTTACTGCAATTGCTTAGCGTGCCAGCAGACATAAATTGTGTAATTTCTTGATCATTTTCTGCCTCTAAAGTGCCACTCAGCCATTATGGTTTGAGCTGCAGTGAACGTAATCTGAAAAGAAGATTTGAATCACACACTCACTGGGAAGTAAAGCAACAGAGAGCCACACAGGATCATCTCCAGCAGCAAAAGCCCTGATGATCGGATCCGCTGAGAGGCAGAAAAACAGAGAGAAGGAGAGGTGAGAAGTGATGAGGGGAAGCAGAGGTAAAATTACTGACATTTGTACACATATGGGACCTGAAGTGTGTTTGAAATTATATATTGATATTTGTTTATATTAATATTTTTACATTTACCAACGGAAGTAATCAAACCAAAAAAAGGACAACAGTATGTAAATAATATGACAATTCCCACATAATCTAATGCAGTACACAACACTATATAAAGTATGGAGAGATTATATATTTATTTATATTAAAGAGTCTCATTGGTAGAAGAACAGATTAAGCCAGATTTTATTTTAAAGGAATAGAGAGAGAGAGAGAGAGAGAGAGAGAGAGAGAGAGAGAGAGAGAGAGAGGGAGAGAGAGAGAGAGAGAGAGAGAGAGAGAGAGAGAGAGAGAGAGAGAGAGTGAGTGAGTGAGTGAGTGAGTGAGTGAGTGAGTGAAAATAGATTACTCTTCTTATTGTGTTCTTATTGTATTATAGTAGCATGGCATTCTGGAATGTTCTATTTTAAGGCAACGCAATAAAGAAAAAACAATTTGTTCATGAACTGGTCAGTTATGAGATTAAGCTTATTGCTTTTACTTTTTTTCTTGCTGAACTGAATTATTTAAAGGGATAATTTACTAAAAAATGAAAAATTACTCTCCCTCAAGTGCTTCCACACCTTTATGAGTTTCTTTTTTCTGTTAAACACAAATAAAGATATTTTGAAAAATGTTAGAAGCCTGTAACCATTGACTTCCATAGCAGGAAAAACAAATAAGGAAGTCAATGGTTGCAGGATTTTAGCTTTTTTCAAAATATTTTCATTTGTGTTTAATGGAAGAAAAATACTTATAAATGTTTGAAACAAGTAAAGGAGGAATAAATGTTAACAAAATGTTCATTTTATTAAAGTAGACGCAAATGAACACAAATTGTATTTGATTATTGTCATTTAGGTATTTAGCATACAGTAAAGCTTGTAGGAAAATGTTTCATATTAAAAAAAATTATGTTGACATCTGTTATTTTTTACACTATTACACTATGGTTTATATTCAAGGGAACAATTAATCATTTTTAACTTCCAATAATGGCAATAATTAAACGAGAGCTTCCCCAGCTTCCTAGGTTGTCTATGATAGTCTGTGTCACAGGTGTCAATTCCAGTTCCTGGAGGGCCGCAGCTCTGCACCGTTTAGTTCCTACCCTAATTAAACACACCTGATCAAACTAATTGAGTCCTTCAGGCTTGATTGAAACCTACAGGTAAGGGTGTTGAAGCAGGGTTGGAACTAAACTGTGCAGAGCTGCGGCCCTCCAGGAACTGGAATTGACACCTGTGGTCTATGTAGACTGATTTTTATTTAAAAGGATAGAGACGTTTTTTCAGGAAAAAATAAAGTAACTTTTATGCATGCCCCTGAGAGCCTCTCTTCCACTGCTTTTCATTTCATGCTTATAATGTTAAGGATAAAGCTGAAAAAAAAATCTGTACTGTAACGCAAAGGTCATGCAAAGAAAATAAAAAGAAAATAATGCAAAGAAAAAAAAATCATGCAAAGAAAATAATAATATTAATATCTAGGCTTACACAGCCAGACCCATATAATCAAATCATAACTGTTGAGAGAATGCAGGTGAGTTGAAGAGCTTGTTGAAACAAATATAGGTAAAAAAAAATATCTGTAAATTCACGTTTTGTTTCGGGTTTTGTTTTTTCATTTATTTTTGCTTTTGAATTGCATTGAGGGACCTTGATCATTTCTCCAACAGCTTGTGATGTTGATAAGTTGACATTTTTAGTTTAAAATATTCTCTTTTCTGTGTTGTACATTACGGTTGATTCATAACCATAAATAAACAGAAAACTGTTAAATAATGGATTTTTTTACAGCGTTCATTACTGCTGTTTTCTTACTGCTTTCATTTCTCATATGTTTTTATTTTATTATTGAGAGAAAAGCACAAGTACATATTTACAAATTCATTTAAATTATTCTCTCAGCAGCATATCCGTAAAAATTCTTCTATTCTAAATGAGGAATGAAAAATAACTTTACCCAAGAATACAACAAGGCACTGAATCACATTCAATCTTCAGAACATTAAAGGGATAGTTCACCCAAAACTGAAGCTTCTGTCACAAATACGTTTGAGTTTCTTTCTTCTTTTTAACACAAAAGAATTTAGAAAAATATTAGAAACCTGTAACCATAGACTTAACTATTAACCATTGTCCTACTATGGAAGTCAATGGTTACAGATATTTTATAAAATATCTTATTTTGTATTCAACAGAAAAAGGAACCTCTTAAAGGTTTTGAAACCATTTGAGAGTGAGTAAATGCTGAGTATATACATATATATATTTGTTTTTAGTCTTTTGAGTGAACCGTCAATTTAAAGCTGCAGTCCGTAAGTTGCCTCTTTTGTTACCATCTCTGTTGTATGTGCAATTGCAGTTGTTTTCAGAGACATATTCTTTACATGGGTTGAGGGTCAGTGCGGAATCTAATCAAAATAATCATACTTCATTTGTCAAAAAATATTTGACCAAACTGACCAGATGCCTTGTCAAATGGCAATCATTTCAAATCCAGAAGTCCAGAAGAGGTTCACATTAGGAGCGAGTGACTTGATCTCTAAGCAACTATGTCTGCTCCTCCATTACTGCTCCTGAGTTATATGTTTTGAATGAAATACAGTTTAACTTATAATTATACTCGACAAAAAGGGCTGACAGAGATGTATTTACAGTTTGTGTGTTTAACATATATGAAAACACAGGCAGGAGTTATTATCAACCTCTGCATAAACTGACAAGTTTTATCAAGTTTATTGCCATTCTTTCACTCAAAATAAATTACAGTAAGAGAATGAACCAAAAAAGTTTTGCAGCTGTAAGCAATAACTTTCTGTCTGCGGTTCACTTAACGGTCAACAGTGTGACTAATAACAACAATTTCTGAATTATACATACAGTATAGCCTCTTTAAATTATATATATATTTTTTCCATATTAATTAATCATGTTCTTTAAACTGACCTTGGTTTTTCTGCACTGATATGCCACCAGCATGCTGATTAGCACGAGGATCATGAAGAGGCCCTGCACAGCCAACACAGCCGTCCTCAGGAGCCAGTCCTCCTGCACCCAACACGGGGCTCCATCCTCACATTCAGCACAGCCGGGCCAGCAGGGAACACACACAGGGACTTCTGGGTAACAAGCTCGGGTGTTATTCTCACGGTTGTTCCCTGTAACAACATATCATCATTTGTTGTTGTTGTTTTTAAAAAAAAAAAACACTTTTTAAAAAAATATGTCAGTGGTGATCAAGCAGTTTATAATAAAGTTCACCTATGATAATCATACAGTGTAATTATTAATTCATTATAGTTAAAAACAACCTATTAGTCTGAATGGTTATGATATTTCTGCCATTCATAAAGAGAGGCAAGGTTATTATATTATGGTAATTAGCACTGTCGCCTCACAGCAGTTGGCAATTCTTTGTGGAGTTTCCATGTTCTTCTCGTGTTCACGTGGGTTTCCTCCGGTTTACCCCACAGTCCAAAGACATGCGGTATATGTGAAGTGAATAAAGTAAATTGGCCGTAGTGTATGTGTGTGAATGAGTGTGTATGGATGTTTCCCAGTAGGCTACTGGGTTGCAGCTGGAAGGGCATCCGCTGTGTAAAACATATGCTGGATAAGTTGGCGGTTCATTTCGCTGTTGTGATCCCTAATGAATAAAGGAACTAAGCCGAAGGAAAATGAATGAAATACTAAACAGAAAATAAAGCATGTTTGTTGCCTTTCTTTATTCAAGTGTCAACCAACTGTATGGTTCTCAATAAGGGCCCCTGCTCAAAAATGATCAACAAAACAAAAGTTTGAAATACACAAAAACAATCAAAAATCGAGATATTCCTTATTTTATTGATAAGGTAAGGTAATAAGATATTTTATTGTACTAGTGTGGTTTCTAAATATATCATTTTAATAGCATTTAATATGAATCCATATGCAGTAATTTACAAAGAACTGGAAAATGTTGGGGTCCTTCAAATATTCTAAGTGTGTCCTCTCTGCAGCATGCAGCTCGATGACATACTGGATCAGGCCCAATACGTAGTAGACGTGGATGCGTGAGTATTTGTTACTAGAAACAAGAATTATTTATATTGATTATTAAATTACCCACTACATTGTGTGTTATTAAAGTCTACACCTACCCCAACCCTAAACTCAACCATCACAGTGGCATAGGTATTACCAAAGCGAATGTTACAACTTCCAATTTATTTGGACCTGATCTAGTACGTCATCAAGCTACAGGCTGCAGCGAGAACATCTTAAATATTCTTGCAGACAATGTGCAACCATTTTTTCAATGCTATTGCTTTCTTACTTTTGTCTGAGATTGGACTGTAGTAGCCCTTTTTACATCGGCAGCAGTACTGACCCATCCGGAAGCCCTGTTGTGGAATGGGCTCACACTGGGAGAAAAAGAGAAAAGAAAAGATGAAGTCATACACTTTTGTCTGCTCATCTGCTTTACTTTCATCAGTAAAGTTGTTGCTCCTAGAAAGGGGGAATGAGCAGTTTTGCTGCCAGCGGCTCTGTGTGATGCTGGTGTGCTCTCTGCTTTCTGCCATTAATTGCATGTGCAGTCTCTCATCAGCGGTTTATCTGAGAGTCGGCTGACCCACACATCAGACTCACTCTGAGTTAATCTAAGCTAAATCCTAAATGGAAGGGTAATACCTCTATTGGCAGAGCTTGATCTTTTTATTCAAGGAAATCCATCACTGTCCGCATACATTTTTATGTTGTTTTCTAGTTTATCATTATTCAATCAGGTCGAGTCACAAAAATGGGCAGTTCAGCCAAAAAATTTAATTTATGTCAACAAAGATTACTCATCCCTAAACCTGTTGAAAACAAAAGAAGATATTTTGAAAAATGTTGCAAACCAGTACCTACTGACTACCATAGTAATTTCTTTCCTGCTACAGAAGTGAATTGTTACAGGTTTCTTGAACATTCTTCAAAATATCTTCTTTCATGTTCAGCAGAAAAAAGAAATTCATACAGGGTTTGGCATAGATACATCACATTATGAGTAAGGATGTATATTATTTATATTACACTATGTGTGGCACTTGATACAATTTACAATAAGATTCATTAACATTAGTGAATTCACAACTAGCAAAGAGCAATACATTAGTTACATTATATATTACCTTTTTTAATGTTAATTAATATAAAATACTTCACAAAGTTTATGATATAGATTATATCTACTAAATTGTAAACATTGCAATAAGGTCCCGTCAGTGCAATGAATAACATTAACTAACAATTAGCTGTATATTTAAGTACAAATATCATTATTAATGTACCTTTATATTAATGGACACACGTTTAGATTTATTTATCTGATAAATGTTGACATTTCTATTAAGATTAATAAATGTTTTTGAGGAATCTTTGATTATTAGTTTATTTAAACTAGTGCAGTTGAGAAATGACTGTAAGAAATGACTGTAATTTCAATGGTTAAAAAACAGTAAAAATGCTACAGTAAAAATCTGTAACCTGGTTAACCATAAAATGACTTTCACAGGATTCCCTGCATGACATTTCCCTTTTCATGCTTTTTTGTTTTATGTCTAATGTTGAAAAATAATGTTTATGGGAACATTTTAATTCTGTGTGTGTTACTATGACGTTTAGTAGTTGTGTGAATGACACCGAGTGTTTTCTATATATTAGTGTGTCTCTGCTTGTGGGAAAGGTTGTTTGATATGAGCATTGGTTATTCAATGACTTTCTCATCACAAGCTACTTATGGTTGTGTTTTTGTCTGTTTAACAAAGGTATGATGTGTAGACGTTCGTACATCAAAACACATGGTGTATAATACGATAAATTAATGAAATACAGTAAAAAAATATGGAAAATTATTTTACAGTAAATCTTACAGATTTCTATTTGTAAAATTCCAGTTATTCTGTACAGTTGCTACATCTGTACATTTCTACATCATTCATGTGAGTAGTTAATTACAAATATTTATTATATGGTTTATGATGAGAGTTATATTTATGGTTAGTTCCACGTAATTGTGCACAATTCATTGTTTTTACTGTAGTAAGTACATGGAAAATGTGTACATTGTAAAATAAAGTGTTATTGTAACTCTTCAGTAAAACTAACACTTGTTTTTTGTATCTGCACTTTACTGAAAAACATGAATAAGTATATGGAAAAAATAATAAATCGAAGAGTGTTGGTAACTGATTTGACTCCATTGACTTGCATAGTGTTTTTTCCCTACTATTGAAGTCAATGGTTACTGGTTTCTAACATTCTTCAAAATGCCTTATTTTGTGTTCAACAGAAAAAAAAAGAAACTCATAAAAGTTTAGAACCACTTCATGGTTGAGTAAACTATGTTAGAATTTTCCTTTTCAAGTCAACTATCCCTTTAAATACCCATGTAAATATATCATACATCATGCCAAATTAATATTTCATACAATTAATGCATCATCAAGCCACAAAAAGGGTTCTATTAATACTCTGCTCCTTTCATTTATAGGCGGATCAAGTCAATTCTCATTAAATTCGTTCAGTGTGCCAAATCCTGCCGTTGTTTAACCTGCCAACACCTGTGAGCTAGTGCTCTGGTAGGTCAGGATGAAAGGGGGGTGGGGGGGGGGGGGGGGGGGGGGGGGGGGGTGGGGGGGGGGGGGGGGTGGGGGAGGGTCTGAGTCTTGTGTAGGGGAGTGTGTTTGAGCTTCTGCTCTCTGTTTGGGGGTCAGAGTTGGGTGGGTTGGTGGTGGGGGGGTTGTGTATGTGAGCATCACAGGATTATCAGTCTAATCCTTCAGATCATCCTGCACCCAGTGCTCACATCTTTAAATAGAAGGTCTGGATGAAAGTGGGAGGATGATGATGGAAAACAGTGGGAACAGGAAATGGAAAATGTATATAACAGGCCAGCAATTTAAGGAGTGAAGCAGGTGATGTATTAAGCTTAATAATGTGCAGAAAGAGAGAGAGAGAGAAACGATAATAGAAAAAATCTGTAATTTTTTACTTTCTTCAGTGGAACACAGACATGCATATTTTGGATGTCTGTTATTTGGATATGACAGAATTAAAGATTTTTTGACTAAACTATATCATTACCATTAACTAAGTGCATTAACATACATATTATCTAAATTATGGCAGTTTATAAAGAATTTGAATCTAAAAACCTGTTGTGTAATTTACAGAATAAAAGCTGATTGCAAAATTCTAAAGCTAACCTAACAGCTACAATGCAGTGGATAATCGAGCATGCTCAAAGAGTTAAAAAAAAAAATCAATTCATGTTCTCTTGACATTTAGTCAAGCGTTTTAAATTGATCTCTAAATGTGCTTTAGCACTGCTTGTCCTTTGGTTAATGAAATTCATCCTCTGAACATATGGCCTATAAAGTACTATTGTATTAATTGTAGATTAAAATTCTTTGTTTCTTCTTCCAGAAGCTAATTTCAAAGCTAATTTTTCATCCTGACTATTTGAAGAGCATTACACCTATAATGTAGTCATTTCTTGAATGACAATTAAAAGATGATTTTTTTATCAGTAAAGTTCAACAGTGATTGACATTATTTGCTGTATTAGCTATAATTAAACATTTTACTGTATTTTATTTAAATACATTATGTTAGGATCTATATGGACTTATTATAACTACTGACTTTTTTGTATTCCACAAAATAAAGTAAGTACAAGATTAGAATGGCATGACTGACTGACTTTTGAGTAATCTTTAGAAATTAAATTTACCAGAATTTTATTGAAACTTGACGACATGCACCTTGGACGTTGACATCATGACCATTTATAGACCCACAGTAAGTCAGTCTGAGGTCAGTAGAATCTCACCTCCATGCTGGTCCGATTACACTGGTGTGTGTTTGCGAACCAGAAATCTCCAGTGGCACATTGATCCACACTGAATCCCTGGATGTTGACGTCGACACGAATCACACCCCTACCACCAAAACACAAAGAGAAGCAACAAAGTAACAGTAAAAACTAAACTTGAAAGAATTCAACTAATGGGATAGTCCACCCAAAATGGACATTATTGTAATAATTTACTCACTCTTGTGTCTTCACAAATCTAATTACTTTGTTTCTTCTTTGATTTATTTGTCTGTGGAAGTCATTGGAGTTCAATTTAGACCTCATTAACTCTCCTTGTATGGACAAAATCATTGAAACACTCTTTGAAATGTATTATTTTGTAATCCACAGACTACATTAAGATAGTAAAAAGTGAGTAAAAGAGATGACAGAATGTCCATTCTTACATGTACTATCCCTTCAGGAGGACACATACAGTTTTGAAAGACATTTTGAGTACAAAAATTAGAAACAATTCAGACAAGAATTTAAAGAAAAAGTACTGACCTGAACTCTGGGCTGAGGTCTGGCTTTAACCCATAAAATGGCATTGAAAGGCTAAGTAACCACCCTGGCAAAAAACGGCCATCAACACACTCAAGGAAAGGACCTTCACCCCACTGGACCCCACTGCTATTGATCACATAACTGTCCCCACGCGCCCACTTGGGAGTGTCTAGGGTGCTTAGGTCATTTAGTAGAACCCGTTTAGACAAGGCATGAAGGGGTGGAGAGCTAGACTTAAAAATATCAAACCAGCTTTGGTCAGGGGCAGGAGGACGGAAGCTGGTCCAGGCGGATGTTAGGTCCTGCAGGAGAATGTCTTGGGTTGTGCCTTTGGAGGCACGGAGCACCAGCTGGGGCTGTTGGATTGTTGGGTCGGCATCAAATGTTAGAAAAGCTCGCCTGACCAAGCCTGGCTGATCCCCTTCAAGCATAGTCCGGACCAGTGCATGGTACCACTCTATATCCTCTCGTACACTGGTTTCTCTCAGCTCACTAGCTTGGAATATTAGGTTGAGAAAGTTGGCAGCATTGGTCAGAGATGCTATGGCTTGGTGCAAGAGAGGGAGAAGGTCTCGAGGTGGAGGTCCTTGCCGAATGGGCAGCTGGAAAGTTCGTGTGCAGGTAGAGGCAGCCAAGGAGGACGAATTGCCATTGTAGAGGTAGTTTTCTGCAGCAGACCGGTCCTCCACTGTTACAGGAGGTAGACTGGTGGCTTGTGGGCTAGGGGACAAGCTTTTTCCTGCTGTAATATTTGGGTCAGAGAGAAAAGGTGTTGGGGTAAACTCCAAGCTGGATGTGTCCTTGAGTTCAGACACAGTGCTGAGCTGAGCAGAAAGTAGTCTAGGCAGTAGCAGAAGTATAGGCAGCACACCAGCAGATGAGCCCATTCTTTTTGCAACTGCTTCTCCAAAGCCTTTAGCGACGGAAAGGATCAGCTTGGCGTTTTGTCACGTCGTGAAAGATGCTTTCAAAATGCAGGCCTCCATTTTTTCCCTTTCCCTTGCTCTCCCAAAGGTGCCTCACTCGCAAAATAAGTGTGCACTCATACATGAACACTCATTTTCAAAGTTGAAGATGAAGCTCAAGAGGGTAGGCAGCACTCAGAGTTCTATGCACCCTGCAATAAGCTGGTCTGGTCCACCCTGGATGTGTTACTGTCCGGGACAATGAAGACTCGGATCTCCAGCCTGTGTGAAGTTAATTAGTCTGCAAGAAACTGAAGAGAGAAACAGAGATCAACTAGAAACCGCCAACATGTGGAATACCCCTGGATCTCACTCTGCTCACCTCTTCACATACTCTGCAGTCTAAATCTCTCCCTTTCTCCCATCTCTCTCTCTCCCTCTCCCAATCTCCCGATAGTGGTGAGTGCTGAGAGAGGCACATCTGTTAATGTTGGATTGTTATGATGAGTGCATGTGCATAAGGATGGGGATGGGCTGATGGATGAGAGGATGGGAGGGTAATCCTCTCTGTTGGGGTATGCATCAGAATCTAACCGCTTTGTGGATTAACCCAACACTCACCGGCTGGGTCAGTCATGAGTGGTCTTTTATGGACTGTGCATGTTTGTGCTACTTTGTGCATCTGTGAACACGCGCATGCAAGTCTGCATCTGTGTGGCAGATGAAGTGCAATGTTAATCTCTGAAAGAACTCTGATAGCAAACATTTAGTGGAGGAGGGGAATTAGACAAATAAAGAAAGAAAAAAACATGTTGCACATGTGTACTACATGAATGAACGTCTGTCAAAGATATGTGTGTGCGAGAGAGAGAGAGAGAGAGAGAGAGAGAGAGAGAGAGAGAGAGAGAGAGATGATTCAGACAAATCCAGTCATACTGGGTAATGCAGGCGAATCCTTGTTTTGGTGCCATGGCAACAGGGCTCTGAGATTCAACACTCATTCCTGTGGGGCCCCACCCCCATTCAGGACTGCAGAGGCTGTGACTGTTTGTGTGCCCCTGTACATATATGTGTATACACTGGCATGCACACTTCTCAAAACCCAAACTGCGTAAATGGTTTTCATGGATGAATGTGTGGATTTGTGTGAGTGCTAAGCAGTGTCCAACAGCTTTGTGTGTGTTTAATTATAGTCGAGGTTTTCAGTGCATGTAATAACTCTCAGATAACGTACTGTAAAGACACATTTTTCTGCTGGATATTTGCGTAACCCATGACTGTAATAAAATTCACAAACTCTTTGTGTTATGAGATGGCAGGTTTTAAAGGGCTCTGTGAACATGTGTAAATGTTTGTGTATAGCGACACCATTCGGTCCATCAATGAAATTGCATTTCACAAATACATAGCAAACGAAAAGTCTTGACCACAGAACAATGGGTGAATGTAAACAATTACTGTATTTTCTCTCCATAGGCATCTATGAGCATATACGTCCTCTGCGGTAATTTTTTAATATTTATAGTTCCATATTATATAACGTGATTTAGCAGAGTGGTAAAATAATTATTGATGCTGATTTATTATAGACTGGCATACAAATGAAATATTATGAATTAAAATATATTTTTTTAAATGTTGTTAATCTTTCGTTTAAATGCTGAAAACCTTTGCATTTGCATTGATATAATTCCTGATGTCTAAAACAGCCCGTGTAATGTTTAATGGTAATAAATCATTAAGTTATACTTTTTACATAGCGATAATAAAATGTATATTTTACGTATATTTTTGGGTGTATTTATAAACATTGTGTTTGGCATGATGCTTTAATTTTAGCATGTCAACATGAGGGTCTATAGACAAATAATGATATCGTGCAAGCAAATCGTCTTTAACTCGTAATGCAAGAATAGTTTCGTTCGTCTGAAAGGCGATGCAATTCCAATTGATGCATCATAAAACATCAGTTGGCCAGGCCATCTTCCAGACAACAGCGCGCTAAATGACATGAAAGCAACATTACAGCACGGTGCACGTCACTAAGGGGGACAGCACATAGCCTGCAGCCAAGTGGACAGCAATGGCACCGATAAGACCAAACACGAAACGCATCGAATTTGCGGAAGTGAGCGGGCGGGTGGGGCCTCGATAGTAATGTGACCACAGACGCCGTTAGGATTGCGTGAAACGAAGCGTTATGTATGACCCTACAAAGACCCGTGGAGATTTTTAAGGCCGGACGCGAAATGAGATGAGGACGTGCGCAATGTTGAAGGAGCGACTGAAATAGAGTTTATATGCACTAATTGTCTGGCGCTGTGTGAGGGGGCTAACTAACACCAAGAGGATTACCATCATCATCATCATCACACAACCGAGATCTCATGACTGGAGCAATGTGAAACGCCGATATCGCTCATTCCTTCAGTATATTGAGGAATAATAATGAACAACGCGCAAGATATGTCTCCCGATTTTGTCTTGATGCGCCTGGTCTCCGCGGCCGAGGATGACCGCTTGGACGAGGAGAATGGGAATCTGTCGTCGGGCACTGGACTGACAGTGGCTATTAAGGGGAACTTTGAATGCACGCAGAATCACGGCCACATCTCGGCCGTGAACAAAGCTCCGCAGGCCAGCGGAATGGAGGCACCTGACGCGGGAGTGATGGCGACCAGACCTGCGCTGTCTGTGCCGCCGCCTCCTCTCCATTCAGCCGAGGCCCACGGGTACGATCTCGCCCACCGAGGTGGAATGGGGCCTCAGCTGTTGGTATTCAGAAACATATCGAGAGACCCTGACGGATTTGCCGAGAATAAGTCGGAGGATCAGCGCAGGGCTTTTGAGGACCAAGCGGTACTCGCTTCCGAGTCTGGCGCTGTGGACGCTCAGCATCCGCCTACATGGACGCTGCATCCACAGCTCAAACTGCCAGCGGTTGCTACGGATACGGATGGAGGCGAGCTCTGCCACCGGCATCGCTTGATCACAGACCAACAGGACTGGCCGCCGGTAGTGGAGCACAAAACGAGCTCGATGACAGCGCAGCGGCAGCTCCAGCTCCCCGAAGGTCCAGTTCTGGAGCTCGCGAGGAAATTCGGCGAGCTGGGAGTCGCTCCGGTCCCTGAATTCCTGCTCAAGGATGGCGAGCTGCAGCACTGCTCGTGTCAAAGCATGCTGGGCTCGGCGGGAATGCGGCAGGGAGAGGACCCGACCGAGACCAGCGATGCTCTGCTGGTGCTGGAGGGCCTTGGGTCAGAGGAGGTGAACGGCCTGGGCATCAGCGCCTGTCAGAAGCCCGAGTCTCAGACCGCGGAGCCCGGCGCGTTTGCGCTCAAGTGTTTTCCTTCAGTTCTGTCCGGGCAAGCTATGGGGGTGTCCGGGGGACTTTGCTCGCCGGCGTGTTGCTTGTTGCGAGAGACTGTAAACAGCAGGCCTCAGGCTCCCATCGCTGACAAGCTGACTCCCGAGGTGATTTCCCAAGCCGAGCCCAGCCTGGACACGCCGTGCTCCAGCCAGGCATCCACGCCGAAGGCCCGGAGCTCGAGCCGGGCGCATCTTTCCGCTGCGAGCGGGGGAGAGAAGACTCTGAAAGTACCAGGGAAATCCAGGAAGGGCTCGCTTAAAATCCGCCTCAGTAAACTTTTCAGAACTAAAAGCTGTAGTGGGTCTAACAACCTTTTGGACAAGAGACCTTCAGTCACGTTCTCCATATCCTCTGCGGGAAGTTTAGTTGACATGTCTGGAGCGAGCGGTGGAGAACAAGACACGAGCAGGTGAGTCTTCTGCCAAAACAAGCATGAATGAAACTATATTTTAAATGTACTTTTTTCTCATAAACAGATCAAATAAGCCATAAATAATAGAATAATATAGGCTACAGCCATGGAAATAAAAACTAAGCCATTTATTACCTTTTAAAAGATAATTATGTGTTTGAGTAAAACAGTTTTTGTTTTATGCTGCAAACTATTGACGTTTCTTCTTAATTTATAATAGAAGTGTTGTCATTTAGAGCATAAAATGACATTTGGTCAAAATAACAAAAGGATGCAATTTTTCAGATGTTTATATTGATTTTTAGACATCACAATACTAATGTTTTTACTTCAGAAGTTAAGAAATCAGTAAATGGTGAAATAACCCTGATATTAAATCACAACAAATAAAACAAAAAACATTTTTTTTTTGAAATTGATAAGAATTGTTCAGTCGTTTATAAAATCAAACACAAACAGTAAATCCAATTTCTTCTTCTTCTTTGCAGCTTTATATATTTATTTGATATTTTCAACAACATTTAGATTTTGATTTGGGTGTTTACAACAGAAGATCTAAAATAATTTTAGTTAAAAATATCCAAGGTTAACTTATATCCAAGGAATATATTTTGTATGATAACCTAACACCAATTGCTTCTAATTTGAAGTTTTATTATACACTCACAGTCATATAAACTGTGTAAAACAGTATCAAATATTTTATTTTTGAAATGCATTGTATTAAAGGATACATTTAGTAAAAAAAAAAGAGAAATACACTCTGTAAACTTAAAAAATTATATTAAGGTGCATATTAATATGGGTAGATAAAGTACACATATTTCCCTTTAAGGCCATTGCTATGAGTGTTTTTTTTTTTACTAAAGCGCATTTCTTTCAAATAGTTAAACAAAAAATATCTTAATTTGCTATTAAACATTAACCTCTTTCTAAATATTCATTGTAGGGGCTTGTTAGCATACTAGCATAATATACATTACTATGTAACATTTTATGGTCTTTAATAGTTCAACCAAAACTGAAAGTTCTGTCATTGTTTACTCATACTTAACTTGTTTCAAACCTGTTTGACTTGATTTCTTCAACTAACCACAAAAGAAGACATTTTGAATAACTGACTTCAATGACTTTATGCAAAACAGCATAAGGAAACTCACTTGGGGTAAATAAACATTGAGTAAATTCCATTTTTGAGTGAACTACTCCTTTAAAGATGCATATTAGTAACTAAAGTGTACATATTACAATCTAAAAGTGCCAAAGTGTACTTTTTGAAAATGTATCACCCCAGTGGCAGCTTGTGTACCTTTATTTCTGAGAGCGTAGAACACAATTTATGCCATGGGAGTCCTTAAACCCCCTGCACTTAAAAAAAAAAAAAAAAAAAAACGCTTTGAAATAGTTCTCAATTTGTCCCAAAAATCTCAGGTGAGTGCACGCTTTGAGCAGTAAGACATTTATAATAACATCATGTGTGTACTTTGAATGTAAACTAATACTACGATAAACTAATGATACAGAACTTATGCAAATGAATGTGTTGTCTTTCTCCAAGTATACTTATTAAAATGATGATTCTCTTTCTGCAGCCAACCTGGACTAACAAGGGCACAAAGTGCTTTCTCTGCAGCCTCTTTTACTCCCGTTTTCACAGGTAAATTTAAGGAAACACAATGGGGTGAAAGCTAAAGGATTTCTTGAAATACATGAAATGAAGACACATTATGAGTTCACATGGGAAATACAGTACCCTCCACTAATATTGGCATCCTTAGGGAAAGATGTCTTTATTGTGTAACTTTTTGCTCATTTTATATATATATATATATATATATATATATATATATATATAATCTGAAGATGCTTGTTTTTGGATGAGAGTTTAGGCTTTTTTCTTTAAACTTTTTAAGCTATTTGTGGTTATGTAGGTGACATTGTATTGTAGTTTAGGAGACTTTCTGACCCCAAAGACTCTTCTAAATTCTGCAGTTCTCCAGTTGTATTCATAGAGATTTTATTGGCCACTTGAACCCTCCTCCTAACAGCATGTTTGGCAACGATAGACACTAGGGCATAAAATCTCATATCACAACATAAGTCATGTCATATTCTGATAACGATATATAGTACCACCTATGCAAATTAAATCAATTAATAGTTTATATACATTGACCATGTAAAGCACTATTTCTTTTTTCTCACTTTTTTTATATATATATATATAAATGTTCTTATATAGAATAAAGAAATGTAAATTAAATATTAATGAAATATGAAACACTTTTTAAAAACTAACGACTGCAGGTCCAACATAAAATGTTGCTGAATAAAATGTAAAATGTAAACATTGTACTTTCGAGATTGCAACTTTCTCACGATGCAGTTATTCATGTTGCTGTCGGCATCTCCATAATGGCGTGCAATATTGCGCTTACATGAATTATGAAAAAGTATTAATCTAAACAATAAATTTTGCAACACCACAATATAAACAATGGAGCATAATATGATAGGCTTAATATGATAGACATAATAGACTTTTTATTTTGTCCATACGATAAATATTTTTATATTACACAGCCCTAATAGACACTCATCCTCTTCCAGGCCAATTCATAACACTTCCAGTTGGCGGGAATTTCTTCAAATATTAAAACCTGATGGTGGACGTTTTCAGTGGGTTTTTTTACTCAAAGTCACAGCCCTATTCTTTGGTTTCCCCGTTATGATGAATGACTGAGTGAGACTGACCTATGTGTTTCCTCATATGTATCTCCAGTGAAAAAGGAGGTCATGGTTGAACAATTTCCTGTTGCTTATCACTCAGGTTTACTAAAATAAGTAAAATATCAATAAGATAATAATAAACTTATACTATAGTGTAGATAACATACTTTTGCTCATACGGGTTCATAGAGGAGATATTTGTTTTTGTGTTTTTTGTGTGTTTAACTTAGCTGTGTTTGCAATTATTTGTTATCAGTGTGGCTGTTTACATGCACCAATTTTCCTTTGCTCGTCTGTTGATCTGTTTACATGTATTTAAAAAATATACAAATCTGATCCAGATATCTGCGTAAATGTGTTTTATATACATTCTGATACCAATATATACATTTCAATACAGAAAACCTTTGTGTTTAAGAAAGATTAGGTTCAATGTAGAAAAATATTTTAGCATGCTTACATTTTTTATTTCCAAAAGTCCATTCCGCATGCTGGTGTTCATTATGCACATTAATAATAATAAAAAAATGAATAGCCATGAATGGCTATTTGTTAAATTTAGTTAAGTGAATGCAAGACTGATACATGCAACTCTTACTTTATACTTCATAAAATACATACAATATGCAATATACAGTATAAAATTTGAAGTCGATCAAAACCTTTCATCAGAGTTGTCCTAAATCTATTGAACAACACCCATTCTTGTCTTGTTTTGAAATACTTTTATGATCCAATTTAAATGTTGACTACTGTACATACATATATACATCCTTTTTTTCATATTCTCCAGTGTTTTTAGTTTAATATATTTCATTATTTCTTTCCAGATTTTCTTAGTTTCATGTCTTGTTTCAAATTCTTCTCTTCTACTGTATTTATTTGATTTTAATGACATTATTTATAGGGCTAGCAAATGTATATTTAGGTTACAGTGCATTTCTAAAACAAAGTGCTATATTAAACAGTCTAATGGAAATATACAGCCAGTGGTTTTACATCTTTTATCATGCATTAATCAAAATATGCGCAGGCTAATGCATGTTCACATGGTCATTCTTTGACATTGGATCGGATTAGAAAAGGAATAAACCACCCTTTCAAATCCATACGAAAATTCATTCAGATCGAGCTCAATCGGAACGATTAAGGTGTTTAAATTAATGTTTTTGATTGAACCATTAATCTGATTACAAATGGATTATATGGGCGCATGTAAACAAAGCTAGTGAGAGCATCGTTTTTTTGTTCATCTTTTGAGTAAATGATTAAAAGGTTAAACAATAATGACATTTTTCTTTTGGTTCATATTTTCCAATTGTGCTAATATTAGAGGAGGGCACTGTATAATGACAGAAACATTAGTAGAATTAGTCTCATTTTAGGCATTTTCTCACGTCATCGATACAGCTCTTGTCCTTAAGTTGTTCTTTGGCTCTGGTCGCAGGAGAGACGGTGTCGTTGGTTGATGTGGACATCTCACAGCGAGGAAGAAACTCTCCTCATCCTCCCACTCCTCCACCTCCCCCTCGACGGAGTCTCAGTCTGCTGGGTGAGCTTCTCTACTGATGTTCATACACCTCTTCATCTCCTCCATTTCCGTTTCACTCTTTTTAAAAACTTCTCCAGTAACCTGTCTCTTGTATATTGCTATTGTTTTGCGCTGTCACTTCTGCTGTGCGCCAGTCTTGCTATGAGTGTGATTTTATATACTACTGTTCAAAAGATGTCTTTAATGGTGTTGAAATAAGTCTCCAAAACTGAAGTTAATGTCCATTCAAATTTCAAACAATGAACAACAGCTATAAATTGATAACTTTTTCTATTAAATTCAATTCATCTTTATTTCTATAGCGCTTTTACAATGTAGATTAACATAGAAGTTCTAGTAAACTGAAACTGTGTCAGTCCAGTTTTCAGAGATTGAATTTCAGTTTAGTTCATTTCAGTGTGGTTTAATTTTCGCTGCTGAAGACCAAACACTGAAGAGCAAACTATGAAAATGCACAATACATTGTTTGTTCAGCATGTGCTGCAGTTTTGTTGTCCATTTTCTTTAATGATTTTAAATGCTCTTTAAAGCAGGATGGACCAGGTTTATTGTATTTAATAATAAAAAAACTATTAAAAAGACATTTAAAAAAACAATTGAAAGACAAAAATACAAAAATTGTTAATATTTTGACAAGTTAAAATTCAATGTTTATTTCCATTTTTTTAAAATTATCTCCATTGGTTTGAATGGGAATTAAACTGTGATAGTTATTATTAAACATCATTAAATATTATTACATTTTAAAAGGACAGTTTTCCATTTTAATATATCTCCAGCTATGTTGTTAAATATTTTTGTAAAAACCAATACGTCTGTTTAGGATTCTTTTAATTAATAGAAAGTTATTTGATGAATATAAATGATAAATATGATCAATTTTATTTAGCAATCAAATGCCTCCTTTCTGATTATATTCATAATTCATTTATTTTTGCAAAAATCTGAAACTTTTGAACAGTAGCATTCATCATTTCTTCTATGGATTAACATTAAACACATAAGAATGTGGTCAGCAGCATAATATGAAATTGAGAAAATATAATCCACAATCATTTGTAGTGTAAATGCAAATCTGTCCCAGACAAAATCAAAGGACCTTTTCATCTGTCAACCAAATAATTCACTAAAATCATGCAAATCTGAACGTAAAAAAAAATTCAAATAGACAACTCATCTCCACTATAGAATCTTGATTTGATATTGACATGCATCATCATGATTTTTTTAGTCCTGTTCAAAAGTATTTAAAAAATGTGTAAATCTCACCTCTGTGATTAAACCAAAGGCAGATGATGTAGGACTTCAGCCGAAAGACATTTTCTTTCACCTTCTCCTTTCACTTCCCCTTTTTTATGTTTGGACTTCATACTTTTCATTTCATGGTTACTGAAGTCTCTGATTGTATCCTGCAAGCATAAAATTCGCAGAAGCGCCACTTAACGTGAGTTATTGTGTTAGTTTAGCTGTGGTTAGACTTCACCAGTTTTAGGCACACAGTTCCGTTTGCAATAAAGAAAAGCCTCATCGCAGTGGTTTTCCAGGTCATCAGCTCAGTGTTGTAGTGTGGTCATACAGAGTGAAGACTGAAATAATCTCAATATTGGAGATTATAGGTGTTAGCTTTGTGTTTTTATATATGACGAAGCGTCCATGAGTGAATGAAGAGAATTAGGTATGTGGGATTATTAAATTGTTGTGCGTTTGAAGCTGATTTTGTTTTGATGATTATGATTATTTGATCATGTTTAGAAAAATGGTATGCATTGCACATTTCCAATCCAGGAAAGAGGTTTTAAAGTCCTTGTGAAGTCAAAATGTACAATATTTTTGTTGCTAGCACACATTGTTATTCCTAAAGTGAACAGTTAAGCTGTGTCAGTTAATCCATTTAAGGGTAATTCCAAGTAACATTTTTTTTCTTGAAATGGAGGTAAATGGGGCTCATTTGTGGAGTTTTTCTTTTTAAATCTTATTACAAACATTTACATTATTATGTTTTTAAACTTCACTGAGGTGTAAAGCTAGCTGGTTAATATTTTCCACAGATATTTTGAGTTTACAGTGTTGTGTCGAAACTAAAAATTGGACACAACTTAAACGGAAAAGGTTAGTAAGTGGTTTTTCCACACTAAATGTTTTATTAGTTTCATATTAGCTTGAAGGGACAGTTCAACCAAAAATGAAAAATGATTTCTGTCATCATCCTTCACTTGCTCAATACCTATTTGACTTTCTTTCTTCTGTACAATACACTAAAGAAGATATTTTGAAAAATGCTGATACACTGAAAAAACAATTCCTTGCATTTACTAAAAAAATTTAAGTTAAGTGCTTGCAAACAATTTATATGGGCTGAATTTAAACTTGAACCTTACTAAATAAATTAAATTAATCGCATATAAATTGTTTGCGATTTTTTTTTAAAGTAGTAAATCCAATGAATAATGTTTTTCAGTGTAGCTGACTTCCATAGTCATTTTTTTCCTACTATAAAAGTCAATGAGCGTCAGCATTCTTTAAAATATCTTCTTTTGTGTTCAACAGAAGAAAGGAACTCAAAGGTTTTAAACCACATGCGTAAGAGATGAGGTCATTTTTTATTTTTGGTTGAAAATCAACAGTTTATAAACTCGAAATGATTGCATTTAACAGACCTGGAATATTCATTTAGAGTAAAAATGACTCAACGTAATTTCTTCTCAGCTGGGAAGAAATTAACTTTCCAGAGATGTGAATATGCTGCGTTTACTCTTACCAGTGTTGTTTCCCCATGTTCAGTTCCTCGTGTCACATGCTTCCTGTCACACTGTCTTAGTCTTCAAGTGCTGTAAGAGGATCAGATATTGTCACATAATTGGAGGATTTGTCCCTGCTGCTTTATGGCTCAGACATGCAAAACAACATATTCAAACTATACTCATGTTAGTTCCAGTGCTACAGTTTACTACATCTGTTTTGGTAATATATATGCAATTCCAGCATCATGGATGTGACATTTGCAGTAAAAACTTGAAACTAAACCACAAATAAAATATATGTTACCAGTATATTGAAACATCCATTTATATTTCACAAAAAAACTATAAATGATCAGAAAAATATGATCTATAAATGTGTTTTATATTTTAAATGAGGGAAATAAACATGGGTTACGGATGTGACCAGAAACATAGAAATTCTGTGAATTTAATTGTACAACTTGAAAGAAATAATACTAATCAAAAGGATAAGAGTTAGCTCTCTATAGCACACATTTATTTAACTTTTCATTCAACTATTTTAAGTTTACTTTTTTGTATATACACTGTAAAAAAAATGCTGGGTTCTACACAAACATCGATTTATGTTGGAACTACATGAGGGAATTACGTTAACTCAGTTTTTTACTAATTTAAGTGTATTGAACATAAAACAATTAAGTTGTCCCCCAAAATTAAAACTTATATTTGATATTTGCATGGAATTGCTCATAAGCAGTAATGAATGCTGTTGTCGTCCTATTTGTTGTCATATTAGGCTTGTATTCAGTCATATTCAGATTCCACTTCATCATTCCTGGCACCTGACTTTAACCTTCTCTTTGTCTACACTTCCATTGCTTTTTTCTGTGCCATCTCCTCCTCCTCGCCCTGGCTCTGAACCCTCCCTCCTGCTCTCTTCCAGACGATATAGGTGGGCCGCAGCCTGGGCCTTTCCTAGTGAGTGTAATGGGGGCATCTCTGCAGTCTCTCCCTCTGCCTCTTCCTCCTCCTCCCCCTCTCCACGCCACCATCCAGCATAGTCTCAGCCTCAATGGTAAGACTTGGGTGCCGTGGAGGGGCGCTGGGTGTTTTTAGGGCATCTTTTCTGGTTCTGAGAGCAGATCTCCAACCACCCCTTCCCTTTCTGTGAACCGTCTCTCTCTTTCTGCCCTCAGAAGCTTCTTTATTCCATGAAACGCAAAGGGAAATGGAATAAAGTGCTCATGTAATTGTGATATTCTTGAGAAAGCAAAAGGCAAAGACAATACATGCCACCCAGAGCATGTATCGCTTTGCTTAACAAAGGCTTTGGTTTGACCGCATGGTTTCGTTTCTCAGTTCTTTTCAGAGTGTGGAGGAAGGAGGCTGTTTGTCTTTAAAAAGAGGAAGTGTGACTGAGAGGGTGCCTTAAGCTGTGTTTTAGTTATATTGCTTAAAGGTGCTATAGAATGCATTGATAAAATCATTGATATCTAGATAGAAGGTATGTGGCAATGGTAAGTGCAGAAATTCTCCAGAAACATGATATTACATGTCTGTTCAGAAGAGTAATGAATATCAATGATGAGCACTGCTCTAATTGTCTGTTTCACAGCGGTTCATACCGCAAAGATATATCTACTGTCAGGTGTGAATGCAGGAGCTGTGATGTACTCTGAAATACTTCAAAAGAATATTTGAAAGGGGACCTATTACGCAAAAATCATGTTTATAAGGGGTTTAAACAGTTATGTGCGTGTCATCAGAGGGGGAAAGCCCCGCCAATTAGTGACGATCTCTCCCTTATTAGCATAGGACGATAGTCTTGTTTTGAATCTGCCACGATGCTGACACATTTGTATATCCGCCCTCTTTTAAAAAAAGTACAGTGTCATATGATTTTAAAGCGACAGTCTCCAAAATAGCACAATTAGCATCAAAGCCTAAAAGGGGCAAAAAGTTACAAAGAGTTATAAAACATTGTTTATTTAGTATTTTGAGCTGAAACTTCACATACACACTCTAGGGAAATCAGAGACTTATTTTACATCTTGTAAAAAGGGGCATAATAGGTCCCCCTTTATGAGATAGAGTAGATGTCTTGACAAATGACATTAGTTTCAACTTAAGTGAAGGTGTATCAGTTGTATTTCCATGTGATCATTGTACAGCGTAACACAATAACAAACCAATCCTGGGCCAGAATTTTAGGCATAGTTCACTGGTCCATGCTGGTAATTGAAAATGAAAGAGTACCTAATAACAGAATTATCTGATCATGATCCATATGGCTGTTTACATTACATGAGTGTTTAAAATGACATTCCAAAGAGCTCCATTATTAGCACCACAGTGGAAAGTGAAACTGTATCCATGGTGACATGGATCTGTGTTATGACAACAAGCACAAAGGATGCGTGAAAGAACCAAGATAAATTGTTGATATCAAAGATGCACCGAATGCAGACTTGAGTGCAATATACGTTTGAAGTCCCAGAAGTCACTGCGGCTAAATTAATGCTGAGGGAAGCACAGCACTTTTCTATTCACTATTATTTACAGGTCAGAGATTGAACTCATTTAGTAGTTTCCCACCGCAAGTATGTGAAAATGAGATGGTGAAAGTAAACATCCACATGAAAGTTTGAATGAAGGCATAAACCTTTGGGTTTTTTTTTGCTGAAAATCTTTCAAATGAGTTTTATTTGTTTTTGCACATATTATATTCATTCATTCATTTTCATTTCAGCTTAGTCCCTTTATTAATCTGGGGTCGCCACAGCGGAATGAACCGCCAACTTATCCAGCATATGTTTTACGCAGCGGATATCCTTCCAGCCGCAACCCATCTCTGGAAAACATCCATACACACCCATTCACACTCATGCACTACGGACAATTTAACTTACCCAATTCACCTATACCGCATGTCTTTGGACTTGTGGGGGAAACCGGAGCACCCGGAGGAAACCCACGCCAACACGGGGAGAACATGCAAACTCCACACAGAAACGCCAACTGACCCAGCCGAGGCTCAAACCAGCGACCTTCTTGCTGTGAGGCAAACGTGCTATCCACTGCGCCACCGTGAGGCCCACATATTATATTCTCACAGCAATTGTTCGAGACCGTTCTTCCAAGGTCACCTGGCTGGCAAGACCGGTCTCAATGAGGACACAAGTGTGTTCTTGCAATTTGTAAATAGGTCATCATAATATTAGTTATCTATGCTAGATAGTAGAAGTTTTCCAGTTATCTAAGGTTAACATTACTACAGTAGTATCTTGTTCGATCTCGACAACACAGGGAAAATGATCAATAATGTTATCTCAATGTTCAATTTAAACAGAAATGTCTGTAGCGTAACTACTTTCTGCTTGCGGTGGTGCGTTGTAATGATAATATACAGTAAAGAATACTCTTAAAGGGATTTTGGCATAGCCTACATAATATTGATCCCAACTCTGACATCACAAACAGTGTTATGTTCTGATTCAACCAAGATTACAGTGATGAGGAAACAACTGTGTTTGAGGCTATTCGATATTCAACTCTTCCTTGTATAAACAGTTTTCCATTCTATGGCACCTTTAATGTTTAGTATGTGTAAGATATAAAGGGTTATGATGGCAATATTAAAGATATGGTAAATTGTATTTATCAACTGTGACACATTTATTTGGTGACAGTTTATTTGGTATTTTATCAGAGATATGGCATGTGGTGAAGGGCATGTTCACACTTAGCATGTTTAGTTCAAGTAAAATTAACTGTTTTTGGTGGCGGTAAACTTGAGGTTAGTGCACTGAGACATATAATTCAACTGATCATGGTGACCCAGATTCAAGGGCCTTTCCTGATCTCGTTCTCCCTCTCTAAACTCTATTCTTTCCTCTATATGATCTATCAAAAGCTGTCAAATGAAAATAATATATAATGTTACTCTGTATTGCATGTTCAGTAAGTTCAGTTTCAAAATATACATCATACAAGCTTTTTCTTTGTTGTATCTTAGTCTTCAAAAATACTGTGTGAACACTAAGCGAATGTATCATTTTCTTTTTGTTGGTCCAAATAAGAACTAAGAGAAGGAAACTATAAGTGTGAACACACCCTTAAACACTTTTTTTCAGAACTCTTAAATAAGATTTTGTTTTGTGAATTCTTCTTTCAAATGTGAACCTTTTATTGTTGTTTTTTGCTCTATAACTGTTGGGTACGTAAGTGAACACACGTCAGGAATGTTCTCATAAAGAGCTCAGTATGCGTTTTGAGAAATCAGGGGTTTTTTTTCCCAGGCAATAATGCTGACATTTTTAAAACGTTTTTTTTGTAGCAAAGACTTGTTCACTCAAACATGTTATCATTAGCCCTGACCTCCATCTAGTTGTGTTTTGAAAGAAATTAATACTTTTGTTCAGCTGGATGCTTTAAATCAATTAATAGTAAGAGTAAAAAAATTACATCGTTACAAATGATCTTTATTTGAAATAAATGCATTTCTTTTTGCATTTTCAGTTCATCAGATAATCTTAAAAATGGATTCTACAAAAAAAATTAAACAGCCAAGTTGTATTAAATAATTAAAATAGCAAACATTTTAGCATCATTTTACAATTTCATACTGAAGACTGGAGTAATGGCTGCGGAAAATTCCCAAATTAAATTTTAATATAATTAAATAAAAAGCAGTTTATTTAAATGTTAACAGCATTCCAACATATTTGATTAAATAAATGCAGCTCCAGAAAAAAAAAATTTCAATTTGTATTTTGCCAAGTTTTAAAGCTTAAAGTAGGTTTACGTAGTCTTTCAGGTAGGATTTTATATAGATTATCAGCCTTAGCTGTACTGTTCTTCCTTACAGCACTAGTTTACAGTATTTATTTCTGCATTCAAATACAAAATGGTCTTTTTTTGTGTCTCAGATGCTTTCTTCCGGGCACTTCCTCATTCAGCCGCATCACCAATGGAGAATCCGGCTCCTGCCAGACTAGCTCCGCCCACAGTCATGTGCCCACTGAGAGGGGCTGATTCCAGTAGCTTCACTGCCAGCCTGAGAGAGCTGGAGCGGGTGAGAGATAAATGACTGTAGAGTACATGTTTGCAACATCATTGGGAATGTTTATCTATGAACCATTTTAAAGGGATAGTTCAATCAAAAATGAAAATGTACTGACTATGTACTAAGTGTTTTCAACCTTTTATGAGTTTCTTTTTTTAATGCTGAACACACAAAAAAATTATAATTAGCCACTGACACCCATAGTAGGAAAAACAAATACTATGGAAGTCAATGGTTACCGGTTTTCAACATTTTTCTAAATATCTTCAAAATAACAGACTTTGTACAAGTGAAAGGTAGTAAATGATTTTTCATTTTCGGGTGAACTATTCCTTTGATTGTGCAATATGACTGTGGCTTCCTGTGATTGTGGGTTTTGCATCTTTTCTCTAGAAGCAGTTTTTGCAGCACTGTTGGTTTATTGGTCATTGTGTGTGTTTGCAGTGTGGCTGGTATTGGGGGCCTATGAACTGGGAGGATGCTGAAATGAAGCTGAGAGGGAAGCCAGATGGCTCGTTTTTAGTGCGGGACAGTTCAGACCCACGATACATCCTCAGCCTCAGCTTTCGCTCACAGGGAGTCACACACCACACGCGTATGGAGCACTACAGAGGTAAACATGTATATATGTAGCCACAAACAAGCGCATACTTTTTTCCCCCGGCTGATCCGACTTTAATGTGCAGTCAAAAGCACATAAAATCTTACGTTTATAAACCACATCCTCATGTGGTTTGAAGTTTGATTGGCCAGCGTTGACTACACTGCCTGACAAACAGATTACTTCATCACTTGCAGAATGACAGTTAAAGAAACACTTCACTTTCTTGGGAAATAGGCAAATTTTTCAAGTCGCCTAGATTTAAATAGCTGAGTTTCACCATTTTTTAATCCATTCAGCTGATCTCCGGGTGGTGGGAGCACTTCTAGCTTAGCTTAGCATAAATCATTGAATCGGATTAGACCGTTAGCATTTCGCTCAATAAAATTAAATAATTTTGACAATTTTTGTATTTGAAGTTTGGACTTTTCTGTAGTAACATTGTGTACTAACTGCAACCGAGAATGAAAAGTTGCTAGGAACTGTACTCTCTTGAAATAACTTCATATTTGAAATCACTGTATTTTTGGAGTTAGATGCTAATGGTCTAATCTATTCAAGGATTTATGCTAAGCTAAGCTACAAGTGCTCCTGCCAGACCTGGAGAGTGGCTGAATGGATTAAAAAATGTTAAAACTCAATTATTATCAAAGGTGACACTCAAAAAGAGTGTTCCTTTAAGTTCATTGCACACTAATCCAAACTTTTTGTCCGAATCACATTGTCAATTATATATACACACTGCCTCCGAAACTTTCGGCCATAATTAAAAAAACATTCAGATTGGGTTACATTTTTTCTGGTTTTTGCATCCATAGCAACTAAGAGTTTTGATCATTCAAAGCTGCCATAGAAGTGACAGGCAAAAGCTAGAACGGCATCTGACAAAAAAATCCACTTTTTTGTCTCGCAGCACATAGTACTTTATGGCAAACAAAGTGTGTAATATAAAGACTGCAATAAAAAAAAATTTTTTTTAAGTATTTGCAACGGATTCATTAATACACATTAAACTCAATGTGCAAGGTTTCTAACAGATACAAAAAACACATGCAAAAATGTCTGACTTTAATGTGCAAAGGCTTTCTTAAAAGTCAGATTGGAAAATCAAAATGAGTCATTAAAACTTTTCATACTCCTATTTCCAACTATTAGACTGAAAAAAGTGAAACCTGTTTAAAAGGATAAAATTAAAGAATAAAATCAATTAATATAAAATGACATCAGAGTGTTGATATGGCAAATGCATTTTAGGTTAACTAATTGCAGATATTATTGGTGGTTTTATAAATATTTCTGTTTTATTTTTGTTGTAAATAAACTGTGATGCATATTTAAAAAGGAAAACAAAATAAATTACAATAAAAAATTACAATAAAGTCTTTTTTAGTCTTCTTGAGTGAAGATTCTACTTTGAGATATCTCATTTATATCTTTAAAATATATTGATATGTTATATATGATGTATTTATAATATCATTTCTATTTATGTTATTATATAATTTATATTATAACAATATAATTTGCGAAATTTATTTGAATAATAATAGAAAAAAGTAATAATAAAAAAAGTCAATATAAACGTTTTATCCTTTTATTTACTGTTTTTTTTTTCCTGGTCTTTAACCTTTCAGGAACCTTCAGTTTATGGTGCCACCCTAAATTTGAGGATCGCTGTCATTCTGTGGTGGAGTTCATCGAGCGAGCCATCATGCACTCGAAAAATGGGAAATTCCTCTACTTCCTACGTTCACGTGTACCTGGTATGACTACAGATATACTGCTCATCTGATAAGACACTGCAGTCAAGTTTCTCAACCACTATCGTTGAATCGTTGAAAAGTAAACGTGCACGAAATGCAAAAATAGTTTAAAAAAAAGCATATCAAGTAACATAGCTGTGGACAAAGGATGAGAAAGATTCGTTTCTAAATTAACTATGATAGATAATGGTTTTCTTTTAAATATAGTCAGTTAATATTTTAATAGTTCTCACACAAAAATGTAACGCATTTTAAAAGGAGTTGGGACACTACTTTGCATCCTGTTCGCTGTAACAAATGTTGGGTTCCACATAATCGATTTGTGTTGGGACAAAATGAAGAAATAAAGATTAACTTATACGTTTTTACAAATTTAAGTGCATTGAACATGAAACTATTTAGTTTTCAGCTCATTTTAAATAAGTAGTTTGATCAAACAGCAAATGTCAATTTTTGAGTGTTTGCTGAAAGGAATAGGAGGCCATTGTAGTGTTTAGTCCACTATTGTTTGAGTTTGACTTAAGAATTATTTAATATTTTGAATTCTCTTATTTTTATATTTAGTTTTAAATGTTCAAATTATATTTTTAAATATACAGTTGAAGTCACAATTATTAGCCCTCCAGTGATTTTTTTCCCTTTTTTAAATATTTCCCAAACGATGATTAACAGAGCAAGGAAATTTTCACAGTATTTCCTATAAATTTTTTTTCTTCTGAAGAAAGTCTAATTTGTATTATTTCGGCTACAATAAAAGCAGTTTAAAAAATGTTCAAAAACATTTGAATTCAATATTATTAGCCCCCTTAAGCAATTTCTTTTTCAATTGTCTACAGAACAAACCACTGCTATACAACGACTTGCCTAATTACCCTAACTTGTATGATTAACCTAGTTAGCCTTTTAATTGCACTTGTAGCTGAATACTAGCATCTTGAAAAATATCTAGTATATATATTTTTTCATTTAGTCCAGCCAAGGCAATGTTTCTTATCTAATAGTTGTTTTATTTCAGCTTTACTTCAATTAACAATATCTTCATTTAGGGAATTTCAGACCTGTGGAATATTTTGTTTCTAAAAACTAGGATTTGAGTTGTGACAATTTAGCATTTTCTTCTTGATTGAACTTGCTTTCGCAATGCAACATTTCAAAGTGCAACAACATATTTTTATTCAAGCCACAAGCGAGTACACTGCCCTCTCATTGGCCAGCGTGCACCTGTTTACGTTCCTCTCTCTGTGTCATCCATCAAGATGGACTGACAGGTTCTTTATCTGTAGCCGTTGTGCATGTATTTTGCCATCTTTCCTGCTGGAGCTGATACGTTTTATGTACAGCTCTGGAAAAAATTAAGAGACCAAAGTTATTATCGTTCTTTGGATTTTGCCAATAATAAGCATGTGTTCTTCTGAGTAAATTGTTCATTTGGGTTTTATTTTTTAAACAACTGATTCTGTGTCAAAACAAAATCTAAATTGTAATATATTTTAGATTTACTTACAGAAAATGACAAAATATACAATAAAACTTTTTTTTAGACCTGAAGTGTTGCAAAAAAATACATGTACATTTACAGTATATGTTAAATGTCTATAAATAGTGTTTTGTCATTATTTGATATCAGAAAACATTGAATGTTCTACACTGACAATTGAGATTTTCTGCAAATAAATGCTCCAAGTGATATTCCTATAAATTTTGGAGACATGTTGTCAGTATTTTATAAAATAAAACACAAATGAACATTTTACTCAAAATACAAACCTATTAATCAAAAGTTAATGTGTAAAAGTTAACTTAATTTGTTTCAGAGCTATATACTGTATTTATATAAACCAGGAATCAAGGCATTTTTAAGACATCATTATTTCGATGCACATAGAAGAGCAATTACACAACACTTTGAGGAAGTGGCGCCTTTTGGTTATCATCTGCAATGTGCTCATGCACGAATAAGACACTGCTGCTCTTTATGTAACATATTCTGCAATGAATAATGATACCCTTGCTTCGTTGGTCCGTTGGTTTGGATTGATTTCTCAGACCAAATCACTTCAGAGTTTTTCACCTCATTCAGCAGAGTGCTTTATTTTATTTTTTTGGTGAATATCTAGTGTGAAAATGCCCTTAACATATATAGTATAAATAACAACTGTGGTTTAGTCTAAAGTGCTTGTGGCTGGACTATGCACAGAAGTGGTAGAGTTTATTTTACTTGTAAAGACCAAATATAAGAAATAAAAGGTCAGAGAACTGAAATGATGTACATGTGTGTTTCAGGGTTGCCCCCCACCCCTGTACAGCTGCTTTATCCAGTCTCACGCTTCAGCAATGTAAAATCCCTCCAGCATCTGTGCCGTTTCTGCATCCGACAGCTCGTCCGCATAGACCATATCCAGGAGCTGCCTCTGCCCAAGTATGACTCACTCACACTTCACATTAATTGGCTGACTTAGATTCACTAGCATTCAAAAGTTTGGTGTCTGTGTATTATTTTTAAATGATTTTTAATTCTCACTGAAGCTGCATTTTAGCAAAAATGCATTAAAACTGTAATATGGTGAAATACTAGTTAATAATGGTTTTCATTTGTAATATATTTTAAAATACAATTTATCCCTGCCAAAGCGGAATGCGATTTTTCAGAAATCATTCTAGTATGATGATTTGCTGCTCATAATACATTTCTTGTTACTGTTGAAAACTGTAATATTTGTAATACAATAATAATGGATAAAAAGTTTTAAAGAACAGCATCTATTAGATTTTTTTTTTATTGGTATTTAACAATATCATACATAGTAGTATATAATACGGAATAACAAAAATTCCGGACTGTCTTGGTTTTCTTGCTTCCCCACTGCCCCCTAC
>CAIGQW010014353.1:4919889-4935481 GCA_903798125.1 Danio choprae | reverse complement strand
AAAAAGAGAAAATCAAATAGCTAGGTTACAAATAAATGAGTAAATAAGAATAAAAATAAACTGTTTAAATATATGAAAAGATCTCTCTGAGGAGTCAATATTCAATATTAGTTTATGGAGTATTAGAGCTGATATCAACAGAACATGATCCTGCAAGTAAATATCTTAACTTCTCAAGCTTTATGCAAATAAATATTTCCAAAAAAATTTTCAAATCAAGTCTTTAACCGCAAAATTGTGTATCAGTACTTTTTTTTCCGATCTACAGGTGGCTATAAGAGAAATGTGTACTTTTTTTTTTTTTTACAAAGTATGTATGCGTAATATGTAAATTTTTGTTATAATTTAAAAATATATATTTTTTTGTAAAAATAAGTTCATAACATGCTAATTCAGAGAGAGAGAGAGAGAGAGAGAGAGAGAGAGGGAGCGAGAGCGAGAGACATATTGTATGTGTAAATTTGTGTTTGTATATTTGGCATCTCTCAAATAGTAGCTATAGTTGAAATACTTCAAACACCAGTGAAGCTTCCAACTCATTGCTAAACTTAAATAGAGAAATTAAAAAAGTTGAAAATATAAAAGGGAATGCTAGTGTTGCAAGACCAAATTAATTTTTATATAATTATACATGTAAATGATATAGAATAGAGAAAAGACAAGTATACATGGGTGTACATAACTAGTGTGCAGGTGCACATGCAGGATTAAAATAAAAAATGCAGACCAGATACGGCACTAGAGAAGTGCTTTTTCATACCAGATTTAATTAATTTGGATGTGATTCAAATGTGATTTGGATGTGATTCAGCGCAGGACATAGCTCATGCAACTTTACCGTTCTTGTAGTTTGGAGGAAGATAAAATAAAGTTGGTCTTTGTGTGTATGGACGGAGTTGAGGTCACATCCACGAACCGTACTCGAAGGAAAATAATTTACATTTTCAGGTGAACTAATGCACATATAAGTTGGTCAAACAGTGTATTTATGCGTTTAATCGCTTGTTTTTCTGACACGCATATCTGACTTGCTGTAAGCAAAGAGAAGGTTTATCAACTTTGCACAACTTAATCAGAAAACAAGTCTCTTGTTCACTTGAACTTTTACGTTACATTTATGATAAACAGATGCATGTGGCGCTCATTGTCAGCACATTAAAAATGAAACTACATTTTTAAAGTTTAAAGGACAAATTTAGGTGTGTTGGTGGGTGGGTGGATGGGTGTGGGAGTGTCAATCGAACTCGGGGGCGAACCACGCAATTAAGCCAAATGTTAAAGCACCAGCTGGTCCTGCATACAGACATCTAAGATATGCCAATGTATGCAAATCACATATTTAAAATACAAGTTCATGTTTACATTTCAAAAATATAAAAGCACAACATACACTCACCGGCCACTTTATTAGGTACACCTGTCCAACTGCTCGTTAATGCAAATTTCTAATCAACCAATCACATGGTAGCAACTCAATGCATTTAGGCATGTAGACATGGTCAAGACGATGCCAGACGGGCTGGTCTGAGTATTTCAGAAACTGCTGATCTACTGGGATTTTCACGCACAACCATCTCTAGGGTTTACAGAGAATGGTCCGAAAAAAATTAAATATCCAGTGAGCGGCAAATCTGTGGGTGCAAATGCCTTGTTGATGCCAGAGGTCAGAGGAGAATGGCCAGACTGGTTCGAGCTGATAGAAGAGCTGATAACCACGTTACAATTGAGGTATGCAGAAGAGCATCTCTGAATGTACAACACATTGAACCTTGCGGCGGATGGGCTACAGCAGCAGAAGACCACACTGGGTGCCACTCCTGTCAGCTAAGAACAAGAAACTGAGGCTACAATTCGCACAGGCTCACCAAAATTGGACAATAGAAGATTGGAAAAACGTTGCCTGGTCTGATGAGTCTCGATTTCTGCTGCGAAAAATGTATGAAAATCGGTGCCAATAGCCTAGTTGTCAGTGTGCCGACATATAGCGCAGGCATGCTGTGGATTCAAGTCCCAACTTGTTCCGCATCCCATCCCTATCTCCAATTTCACATCCTGTCAGTATATACTGTCCTATCATAACAAAAGCAAAAATTCAAAAAATAAAAGGTTCCAGAGCTAAAAACTCCATCCATTTGATACATAGAGGAAAGTGACTACCCGATAAACCTTTAAAGACAGGCCTGTTGTAAAGTTTGATTGAATATGACTTTGTGTAACCATAAATTTGCATGTTTTAGTCAGTCATTAGCCATGTTTCTATCCAAAGATGTGAATTAAGTTTATGCACAAAACTGGAATAATGCATAAAAGAAGTGCGAATAAAGCACCGTTTCCATCCAATGAGTCAAAGGGAACAAAATCCTAACTTGATGCGCATATTCGCCTTTCCATCACCGTTTTTTTATGCGCATATTCAAAATGAGCATGAAAATATTTGGATAGAAACAAAGCTAATATGTCTATAAAGACTAACTTGTCTTATTTTGTTTCAGACCGCTCATTGTCTACTTGAGGAAGTTCTATTACTATGATCCAGAGGAAGAGATGTACCTGTCAATCAAAGGCATGCGCCGGGCAGCAGGAGTGGAACAGGAAGCAGAGTCTGAAACATAGCCAGCCGGATCGCTCCGTTTCACTGTAAGCGCCTTCAGCCATGACTGTTCCACGTTACCCAATGCCCTGCAGACAACAAAACAAATAACAAAACACAAATGAATTCTTTTGCAGGATTTCTGTGTGTGGATATTGGATGGAACAGCGCATGGACACTTCCTGGTGCACAGTTCTGCTCCAACTCCCTGCCAGTCTTCCAGCAGACGCCAATGAACATCAGCCGACTGGCATCTCCTCTTTGACCAATAGCGGACAGAGGGAGAACAGAGGAGTGCTGGAATACTGTCTATGTTGAGCAGGCAAATCAAATTCAGAGACTTTGACTTGATCGACAAAGGACTCGAAAGGTCACCGGACTGCTAAAAGTGGACTTCAAATATTAAATTAACTAAGAAAAGGACTGAGGACATTTGACTTGGGGTACTAGCAAACGCCTTCATCTGTAGGTTATATTACACTGGAGTTTTTAAAAACTGGCCAGTTTGTGAATCCATCTCTGTTTGGTTCTTCTTTCTTTCCTCATCAGGCCCCCTTGCCCTGGGTGGAGTGTGTGACCCCTTTATTTGTCCTTTCCCTGATTGTAACTCCTTCAGTCTGATCAGGCCACATGAACTGTATTTTGAGTAAAAGACAAAGTAAACTTGAAAATAAGTGCTGGTATATTTGATTACTTATTCTACGTTATTTATAATTTGGTCTTTATTTGAGCTGGATTGGATTGGATGGATCTGTTATTCCTAAGAAAACAGTCAGGTTCCAGAGATTAAAAAAACCCCCAAAAAACTCCATTCCATGGAGGAAAGTGATGTTTAACACTACCCGATAAACCATTTAAAACAGGCCCGTTGTAAGGTTTGATTGAATATGATTTCGTTTAACCCATCTGCTACATAAACTTTAAAAAACTATATTACAGAAGAGAAAATTACATTAATCACAGTTGCAGGAAGCAAAGTTTGTCAAACAAGTTTTAAATTAAGTGACCGCTTGAAATGTATTGGTTTTACTGGCAATATTAGTTATTATTATTATTATTATAACCTATATTTTACCTGGAAAAAAGCACATTGAAATCTCTTTTAAAAGAGTGTCCTGGCCGAGATTATGCAGTATACAGCTCACAAAAGTCATGGGTGTGAGTACAATTTTTATACTCATTGGTAACACTTTACAACAAGGTTGTATTAGTTAATGCATTTAAAAACATGAACAAACAATTAACAATACATTTATCACAGTATTTGCTCATGTTAGTTAACGTTAGTTGATGAAAATACAGTCGTTCATTGTTAATTCATGTTAACTCAGTGCATTAACTAATGTTAACAAGCATGAATATGGATTTTAAAAATGTATTAGTAAATTTTTAACTATAATTAATAATTCCTGGACAAGTATTGTTCATAATTTTTTAATAATAATGAGTTTAATAATTAACTCATGTTTGTAAATACATTAGCCTTATTGTAAAGTGTGACCTACTCATTACGTAAATGTCAAGATAACATTTCTTCTCAATTCTGTATAAAAATATGGTCATTTATAGCATTTTTATTTTTCCCAAAAGGACAATTGGTAAGAATAACGATGTTTTCAATGTTTGTTGTGATTTTATATTGAGGTTATTCTGCCAAATATATCGATTTCATAAAACATTGGGATTAAATTCATTTACGCATCTAAAAGATTATATTAACGTGTCTGAAAAGATGGCATCATTGTCACTTTATGCCAAAAAGAGCTATAAATTACAAACAAACCAAATTACAACAATAGTTTCTGCAAATCTATATTGGCAAATGAATGGGAAAAATACTTCTGGAACCAGCCTGAAAATAAGTGGACGGCCTCTAGACTTGCTTTTTGAATTACCGTTTGTTTGTTTGTTTATTTATTTATTTTTATTTACTTGGATACTTTTTTCTTTTCTTTTTTGGACACATACAATCATGGTGATTCCAGGAATTTTTGAAATAACATGGGTTTCTGTAGTAATACTTTTGTAATAATACTAATCATTCGTATGACTATTACTTGTTGCTACCATCACTATATATTGGTAATATCACACATTTTACTTGAGGGGGGTTATCCTAAACATTTTCATTGGACAACACACACAAACAATTGTGTTCTCATTACATACAGTTAACGTTAAGAACGCCTAAACACTAAAACCGACTAACATTGGCATGACAAGCAAAAGTCTCCGTTTACAGATATAACAATTTCATGTTGGAGTATCAAAGCATTTTGGTGTTTGTCCATCACCTTTAGGTTGTGTAACTCTTTTCAGAAGACGCAGCTGCCGGCCACCTGCGTTCACAGTGCAAAAGAAAACTAAGACAGACCGCACAGGTTGATTAATATCGATTGTTATCAATTACTTTTGATTGATATGCTTTCTCCGTTTCTGACTGGGTAAACGAAATGTCAGTAATATTCAAAACCGGCGTATCATTGGTTCGCTTCATTATTTTGATAGCCTCACAACGCCCGCCTCTCTACTAAAAACTCGACAACCCATTGGTCAAACATATATCCTTCAACTGTCATAGAAAAACGACTTTATCTCATTCGTCGGAGCAAACGTCAATCGAGCAAATGTTGTTTTCTGATTGGTCATCATTGTTAGCTCTAGATGATTGACAAGTAACCTGATTGGCCAGTGGACCCGGGTGGGGCGGTATCTTTTGTGGGCTCTTCAAGGCTTCACGGAGAGTGAATGTCGTCATGAGCGGTGGGTAGGAATTATAACGTTGATGTTTATATTACAATGTTACTTTCTTAAACATTTTTACGAGCGAACGAACCGATATATGTTTTATATCGTAGCTCGCACGCGTGAGTTTTATCAAATCAAGCGCATCACTGCGATTCAAATAAATGCACACTTCCGGAATCACTGTTCTTTTCCGCAGCGAAGAGTTTATCTGGCTAGTTAGCACTTTAGCATGCTAAACCAGCAGTTTCCTCCTCCATCAGCGCACTCTTGAGTCTGTCTGCACACAGTCAGAATAACCCTTACATAGCGGTCTGCATTCTCGTAAAAAAATGTTGTAAACACGTGATCGACTGATAAAAGCTAAATATAAAATCAAACTAAAGAGATATTTTAAAGCACTCAATTAGCATAGCTCAACCACTTGCAGGCTTCTGACGTTTTAGCCTGTTAGCGTTAGCGGCTTATATCAAACTGTATTTTGCATTATATGCATTAAAACATTTTTTTATTCTGTGCTGTTAAAATTGTAGTGTACATACGCAAACTTTGTCTGTTAACGATTGCGTCGGGATTTTCATACTGATGATGAAAATGTTATGAGAACAAGTTTTAAATGTAGCGAACTTGCAAAATATTGCAGATAAACCGTCTATTAAATTGATCGAATTCAAATACATGCACGCATTGAGTGTATTTTGTTAGCTTTCCTATACATGAACGTATTAAGTTTATTTTGTTCGCATTGACAGCCGTCAGAAAGCATCATAACAGCAAGTGTTTGTTTTGGTTGTGGTCTGAGATATTTGTACACATATGGGGTCAGTTCAGGATGTTTACCATAGATGTACATATACTAAAGTTGTGCATCTCAGTTCTAATTCTGGAGTAGCCCAGCACTCGAGGACCAGGATTGAATATATTTTACACTGTGAAGTGCCACTGTGTGCTATTAGTGGACTGAGTTTTATACCCTGTGTCGCTGAATCACTGCACTCGGGAGTTTAGATTATCACAGGTAACGCCTCCTTAGCTACACTTGTCGTAACTAAAAAAAGTGCACGCTGTTCGTGTTTATATTTATTTTTAACACAACAATCAGATCATTTAATATTTCATTTTAGTACATTTGATCGAAATATTGTGGTGCTTTGAAAATTAAGGGAACTGCCGAAGCACCAAATTAATATGATTTCATCATTTTAAACAAGTCTTGCATTATTTCGTTCTCACAGATGGAGAGTTTTGATCTTTTCTTTGCATGAATAGATTTACCTTTTTCTTCTGACAGATCAAAAGGACAGTATGGCCACCACTGTCGCAGTCAGTCCCAGTGAATATCTTCAGCCCTCCACCACCACTTCTCAAGTAAGGTCTCACTGATATTAAGTCCTTCTTAAAAACAATAGTAGCTTTCATATTTCTGCCAAAATTATGATTTTAGATATACAGTTAAAGGCAGAATTATTAGCCCTCCTGATAAATTCTTTTAAATATTTTTCCGCCAGTTTATGTTTAATGGTTAGAAGATTTTTTTTAACACATTGCTAAACATAATAGTTTTAATAACTGATTTCTTTCTTTTGCCATGTTGACAGTACATAATATTTGACTAGATATTTTTAAGATGCTAGTATTCAGCTTACAGTGCAATTTAAAGCCGTAACTAGGTTAAGTAGGCAAGTTAGAGTAATTGGACAAGTCAACAGTGTTTTTTTTTCTGTAGACAATCAAAAACAATATTGCTTAAGTGGGCTAATAATATTGACCTTAAAAAGTTTTTTTTTTTTATTATTATTAAAAACTGCCTTTATTTTGCCCTAAATAAAATAAATAAAAAAAATCTTTCCTCTGTTAAACATAATTTGGGAAATATTTGAAAAGAAAAAAAAATACAGGAGTAATAAATAATATTTTATTGATCAAAAAGACACAAATGTTCAGCTCTTGTACAAAATGTGCCTGTCAACATTTGGAGTCTCTTGACCTGAAATATCAGTGTGTTGATACAATGTAGTTTGGTTGGAAATTATGCTTGTTTTATAACTCTCCTGTGACCTGAAAAAGGTTTGAGTGATTTTAGAATGTGGTAATCATCATACTGTTTGTAATGTACCAATTTAAAGAGTAATTTTAAGTGATTGTTTGGTGACAGTAAAGATTGTTTTAAGTCATTTTAATGTAGAATAATACTATACAAATGAATGAAATCTGCTCCGGTTTCCCCCACAAGTCCAAAGACATGCGGTATAGGTGAATTGGGTAAGCTAAATTGTCCGTAGTGTATGAGTGTGAATGAGAGTTTGTGGGTTTCCCAGTGATGGGTTGCAGCTGGAAAGGCATCCGCTGCGTAAAATTCCGCTGTGGCGACCCCAGATTAATAAAGGGACTAAGCCGAAATGAAAATAAATGAATGAATGAATGAAATCTGATTGCTTATTTGCTGCAGTATTAAATATATTTTGGTATAATTAAACAGTGTATTTGACAGCTCTCCCAAAAAACTTTTTTTTTTTTACATAGCTGTACTGGTGTAATGTATACTTCATGGTGTGTCTGCCTAGATGCTTAATGAACTATTGCTGTATTTTAGTCATACTTGCATTCTTGGAAGAAAGTTTATCAAAAGTTAAGCATTTCTGTTGGTTTTGGTTGTTTGTTTACACAGTTCAGAATGCTAGGTCTTCAAAACAATGTTGTTGATGTCTCCTTTAAAATAATAAAAAATTAAATTTTGTGTAAACATTGATTTGGTTTACACATATTACATGTTCATTCTGTGTGATGTCATTAAAAAAAAGTAATCATGTATCAACACACTCTCACATAGGACTCACAGCCCTCCCCGTTGGCGCTCTTGGCAGCTACTTGCAGTAAGATCGGGCCTCCTGCTGCCCAGGCTCCAGTCAGCACGCCGTCATCCCAGCCAACCACACGCCGTCTGCACCCCATCAAACCTGCACCCATCGCTCCGGCTCCACCCAAAAACCTGGGCTTCCTGTCAGCGAAAGGGAATATAATCCAGCTGCCCGCGGGACTTGGCTCGTCGGGGGCCAGTCCCATTGTCTTTACTTTTCAGAGCCCTTCACGTCCAGCAGGCACATCCACCGCTAACATCCAGTACCAAGTAATCCCTCAGTTCCAGGGCTCTCAGACCATTCAGATGATGCCTCAGGGAGGACAGATCCAAATCATCCCAGGAACCAACCAGGCCATAATCACCTCGCCCGTCACAGTTCAGGCTGCCACACCAGCTGCTCCGCATCTTGCCCCAGCCCCGATCCCCCAGCAGAAAACGGTGGCGATCAAGCCGTCCACCCAAAAACGGCGGCAGAATAATGCTAGCGTGAATGCTAACGTTGTGCGACTCCCCAGTGGACTAACGCTCCCGCTCAATGTGACCACTGGTGATGTCGGAGGAGCGCAGGTTCTAACGGAGACCGCAGCGGCTCCGGTGAAGTCCAAGAGGGGACGAAAGAGACAGGTGGCTATAGCTGCGCCAGCACCTGCCCCGCAACCAGCTTCACCTCCACCTGTAGCTGAGCAGGTTGAGGCCTTGCTGATAGAGACCACGGCCGACAACATTATTCAGGTATGAGCCTTTCTGTGATTGTACTTTGGATTACTGAAAACCTTTTTTTTGTTTGTTTTAATTCAGTATGTAAGTTAAACATTATGTCAGTATGTTTATTCACTATGTAACAAAAATGTGACTATAATACAACACAAACAATCATATTTACATCTTTGTTTTTAGTTTGAAAAGAAAAACAACAACAACAATGCGAAACAAAAAAGAGATGAGGGGAAAAAAGGGCGCACATTGTTTTTAGGTTCCAATCTTTTATTGCAAAAACCAAACAAATACTATTACAATACAAATTGTTACATATCGTTAAGGCAGATTTATACTTCTGTGTCAAATGCACGTGAGTGGTTCGGTGCATCCTTCGCGCAGACGCATAGCCCTCGCCGTGGCTGATGCCAATGATGACGCAAACCTCTCAAAAAATATAACTACACGTCGCAACGATGCATAGCACAAGCTCTGTGATTGATCAGGTTGGTAGCAATGACGAGCCTGATGGAGCGAGTGTTTACAAGTGTCGAGTCCCGTGAAAAAGCTCCAAATGGAAACTTTTGTTTTGTGTTTACCTTATTATTAAAGTTGTTGCACGTCCACCGGTTCACGCCTCTGAATGAGCGAGCTCGAGCTACTTGTAAATTAAGGAAGCATTCAGAAAAAACAAAACGCGCGAAAAAACTCGAGGAACATAAAACCCCACTGCCAGCTAGCGTTTCGGAAGTGTTATTGCAGAGCAACACAAACAGCACGCAGAAGTATAAATGCACGACTACGAGCAAGGCATGCATCGTGGGTCACGCCAATCACAGAAGTATAAATCAGCCTTTATTTTTGTTTGTTTTTTAACGAAAGGGAATAAAAAAAGGAAAAGTAAATAAATAAATTAGGGAAAGAAAAAAATGGAAAAAGAGTAATAAAATTGTACAGAAAATATGCAGACATTCAACAACCACCCACAATCAAATGTTCAGATACGTTGTCAATATTGAAAGTAAATATGTACTATTAAACAGTATAAGATAATAATAGTTAAAAACAAATACAAATTAAATTACTTAGAAACAAATAAATTAAAAGGAATGAGAGTGCATCTATTAAATGGAAGGCAGGATGTTAAGAAACTTAAAATAAATCATAAAACATCGCCACTTTTTAAAGAAATTAGTTTTCCCAGAGCATCTAACCTTTTACAACTTTAGAAAAAAAAACATGGTATCCTCAAGCCACTGGGATGTAGTTGGAGGCTTATTTGATTTCCAGCAGAGTAGAATACAGCGCCTAGCTAATAATGAGGTAAAGGCTAAAATATCAAGTTGTTTAGAATTTAGAGTTAAAAAAAAAACCCAAAAATGGCTACATCAGGGGATGGGTCTGTATTTACCTGCAACACCTTAGACATAATTGTAGAATAATTAATCCAGTAATTCGGTAACGACCCAGGATTCTGGATAATAATACATTATATGCATATCATCCATAAAAGGTATGCATCAGATCATTATTTAACTATTAAGTTTTTTAAATTAATATTTGGAAATGAGGGGAATATGTAGATGTGGCAAGTTATTTTGTCTTTTCCTGTTTCATTTAATAAATTGCGGAAATCCAAATTTAAAATAAACTATATAAAAGGTGTCCACATTTGCTCATATATGTTACATATGTAATCTTTTCTGTCTCTAAATAGAAGTACATATTGTTGATACAACTATCCTAACAGTACGTTAAACGCTTTACTAGGAGTATACATATATCAACAGGTTTTTACGAGTGTTGCTATGGCAACCAATATTTTCAGAAATAATTCCCAGAATAACAATTCATAGGTTTATGGATACTATCTGGAAAATAAACATAGCCACCTCTTTGGGCAGTCCCACATACAGTACAAAAGTGTACATTTATCAACTGAGATTTTGGAAAACCTTTTTATTTTTAATTGCTGGTTTAAAAAAAAAAAAAAGACATTGTTGAAACTGACTTAAGATTACACACACAAAGAATGCAATTTTTCCAATAATCAGAATAAGGGCTTAATCGCAATATAATGTTGACACGTCAGGAGCAAAGCTCTTAATCCTGTTTACATGCAATTTCCGTTATTTATTTTATTTCCTAAGAATTGTGGTTCTCCCAATTGCAACAGAGAAATACTGTAGACTGTAATACTGTAAGGAGATATCTCTGTAGACGGATGGCATTTCATGCATTGGTTCAGCCGTATAATCTTAAAATGTCAGCAAAATCACCTGTTTTGTCATCACCTCTATACATCATGCAGGATAATCATTCAAATACTAGCTCTAAAGTGACGTTGGTGAATTAGTAACGGCTGTTCTGCTGTTCTGATGTCAGCTGCAGATGTGAATGAATGGCGAAAGAAAGTAGTTCCTCATACAAAAGGGTTTTTAGACTTTTCGTATTTGATTTTCTTTTTTATATACACGATTATGCCGTCGAACTGTTGTATAAACGCAATATCACACTTGTAGCAGTGCGATGTGGCTGTATATTGTCACTGGTGGGACGCTAAGGCACGCCTCCCACCAGTGCTGATATACAGCCTCATCGCACTGCTACGAGTGTGATATTGCTCATGTATTCCATAGAAATGTGATTTTAGGATCACTTCAGATGGGTTTGTTTGAGCTTCAGTCACATTCTGTGTGCTGTTTGTAGATGAGGGAGCAGAGGTGGCAGTGAGTTGTGTTTAACAGTATTGAGTGGAGTGAAGGTGTCAGAATGTGACTGATATCATTCATACAGTGTGAACTTCTTTGTCTTTGAATGAGTAAAGTTTTTCGTTCGTGCATGTGACCACTGGAGCAATAAACCCCATTGAAAGCGCATTCCATAGATGGCACACTGTACTGCCACCCTCATGCACACTTTGTATGAATGGCATTAATATGACATGTGGCGTCATCGTCAATGCTTCCCTTTCACTTTGAATGGGTGACGTCAAGCGTTGCCGAACTGAATTGTGAATCCATCGGTGTATCCCTTTATGCAAATACCCCAGCTCAGACAGTAGCCAATTGTGGTCTAATTTCATTGGGTGACGCTGCTATGACGATTGCATCAGCACCCAGCTTCAGACACTGTGAATGTACCATGTCGGCTGTATACTCCAATTAAAATCAGCCTACTCCACATATGTTACTTTGATCATGCTTATTGCAATTATGAGCTTAATGACATTACTTAGATCAAATGATTGTTTACATGAGGTAAAGTTTAGTTGCCAAAATGTCATTGTAACCACATTATGATGCTCTTTGTAAATGCACTGAGTTGCCGTTTTGGCTTTTGTGTCAAAAGTTAATTACTTGCTTGCCACTTTCAGTGTGATGAATATTGTATCCCAAAATGAACAGTTATGTCAGAAAATAAGGAATTTGAAAGATTTTATTTGGATTGATAGATGCTTAAAAGGATAGTTCACCCAAAAATAAAAATGTGATCGCTATTTACTCATCGGGCCTCACAGTGGCGCAGTGGGTAGCACGTTCGCCTCACTGCAAGAAGGTCGCTGGTTTGAGCCTCGGCTGGGTCAGTTGGCGTTTCTGTGTGGAGTTTGCATGTTCTCCCTGTGTTGGCGTGGATTTCCTCCGGGTGCTCCGGTTTCCCCCACAAGTCCAAAGACATGCGGTACAGGTGAATTGGGTAGACTAAATTGTCCGTAGTGTATGAGTGTGAATGGGTGTATATGGATGTTTCCCAGAGATGGGTTGCAGCTGGAAGGGCATCCGCTGTGTAAAACATATGCTGGATAAGTTGGCGGTTCATTCTGCTGTGGCGACCCCAGATTAATAAAGGGACTAAGCCGAAATGAAAATGAATGAATGAATATTTACTCATCCTCAAGAGCTCCATACCTTTATGAGTTTCCTTTATCTGTTGAACACAAAAGTTATTTTGAAAACTGTTAGAAAACTGTAACCATTGACTTCAAATACTATGGAAGTAAATGGTTCCAGGTTTCAAACTATTTTTCTAAATATTTTCTTTTGTGTTAAACAGAAAAAAATAAAGAAGTGAAAGTTGAGTAAACGTTGACAGAATAAATTTTGTGTAAAAAAATGTGTATATATGTATACAGTCGTGGCCAAAAGTTTTGAGAATTACATAAATATTGGAAATTGTAAAAGTTGCTGCTTATGTGTTTATAATAGCACTTTGCATATACTCCAGAATGTTATGAAGAGTGATCAGATGAATTGCATAGTCCTTCTTTGCCATGAAAATTAACTTAATGCTGAAAAAAAACTTTCCACTGCATTTCATTGCTGTCATTAAAGGACCTGCTGAGATCATTTCAGTAATCGTCTTGTTAACTCAGGTGAGAATGTTGACGAGCACAAGGCCGGAGATCATTATGTCAGGCTGATTGGGTTAGAATGGCAGACTTGACATGTTAAAAGGAGGGTGATGCTTGAAATCATTGTTCTTTCATTGTTAACCATGGTGACCTGCAAAGAAATGCATGCAGCCATCATTGCGTTGCATAAAAATGGCTTCACAGGCAAGGATATTGTGGCTACTAAGATTGCACCTAAATCAACAATTTATAGGATCATCAAGAACTTCAAGGAAAGAGGTTTGATTCTTGCTAAGAAAGCTTCAGGGCGTCCAAGAAAGTCCAGCAAGCGACAAGATCGTCTCCTACAGAGGATTCAGCTGCGGGATTAGAGTGCCACCAGCACAGAGCTTGCTCAGGAAAGGCAGCAGGCAGGTGTGAGCACATCTGCACGCACAGTGAGGCGAAGACTTTTGGAAGATGGCCTAGTGTCAAGAAGGGCAGCAAAGTAGCCACTTCTCTCCAAAAAAACCATCAGGGACAGATTGATCTTCTGCAAAAAGTATGGCAAATGGACTGCTGAGGATTGGGTCAAAGTCATATTCTCAGATGAAGCCCCTCTCCGATTGTTTGGGGCATCTTGAAAAAGGCTTGTCTGGAGAAGAAAAGGTGAGCGCTATCATCAGTCCTGTGTCATGCCAACAGTAAAGCATCCTGAGACCATTCATGTGTGGGGTTGCTTCTCATCCAAGGGAGTGGGCTCACTCACAATTTTGCCCAAAAAATACAGCCATGAATAAAGAATGGTACCAAAACACCCTCCAACAGCATTCTTCCAACAATCCAACAACAGTTTGGTGAAGAACAATGCATTTTCCAGCACGATGGAGCACCGTGCCATAAGGCAAAAGGGATATCTAAGTGGCTCGGGGATCAAAACGTTTAAATTTTGGCCCCATGGCCTGGAAACTCCCCAGATCATAATATTAGTCAGGATTTAGCCCAGAAGTTGATTGAGAGCATGCCGTCTGACTGACATTCGATGGATTAATAGTGTGTTTTAAAAAAAAATCAAACACAGAGAGTCTCAAAACCCTTTTGCAAGAGGAACTACTTTTTTCCGCTGTTCATTTACATCTGCAGCTGACATCAGAACAGCAGAAACCGTTGCTCATTCACTAAGGTCACTTTAGAGCTAGTATTTGAATGATTCTCTAGCGTACTGTCTAAAGTGATGACAAAACAGGTGATTTTTGCTCACATTTTGAGATTATAAGAAAAATTCTTAGTATTTCTCTGTTGCAATCGGGAAATCACAATATTACTATGGTATAAATGCAGCGCTAGAACATACAAAAGAGAGAGATCGACTTCGAAAGTCTTTTACCTGTTTAAAAATGATTTGATCAGATGTAGTTTGAAATTACGCTGTTTTTCTCTTAGGGCTTATTATGCAGTCTCTGTCGCCATCTTGTGGATGAACATCGTCAACCGTCTTTCCTCAAAGACAGGCTAATGGCCGCTTACGCGCTGTCTTTCAGAAATTATAAATATTTTAAAATAGGCACTATCCTTATAAATAAACTGCATGGTTGCAATCTAAACAACTACATTCTCGACTAAAAAAAAGCCTCAAAAGTACATTATGTTGCCCATTAGCAGCAATATTTGTCAAACTGTGGAGTGTCCTCTGCTTGTCACTGTATGTGGGCGGAGTAATACCATAGACTGTAAAAGATATCGACGTAGTATCCGTTTTTCTTTGGGAGAAACACAATACTTCATTACTTGCAACTCGTTTGTGTTTTGACCACATGTGCTTGGTTGTGTACTATATCAATAAAGTGTTTAGTCTTTTAAAAACACTGTTGTAATACATCAAGCTACTAAGCATTGTTCTTATGATGTTTTTCTACAGGAGGAAAACGTGAATTGCTTCCAAATACTTCAAATAAAGTCTGTGTTAGTAAATTGCAAGGCTATTTATGAAATCCAGGCATAACACTGTACGACCACGTTTCAGATGACTGTTGTATAGCCTACAACTAATCGATCTGTTAGATTTTACAGTGCATTACAGGTCTAAATAAAATTATAAATGATAATTTATAGATATGGTATATAATTTTACTCGCCTATGAAACGGAGGCAACTTGAATGATCGATGAATTGCAGTTTCAGTTACTTCCATATTGGCTTCACGAGGGAGAGCGAGAGGTTGCCGCTTGAGTAATACACAAGGGTGAAGGGTTAAGAGGCTGGATGAGTGCTTTTACTGGTAGAATATCGCACGGCTATCAGCCAATCAGATTCAAGAACCAGACAGAACTGTTATGTATGTATGTATGTATGTATGTATATATATATATAT
>CAIGQW010014353.1:4908068-4919789 GCA_903798125.1 Danio choprae | reverse complement strand
TATATATATATATATATATATATATATATATATATATATACACCTGCAAAGTTTTTAATTTAGTGAACAAAACTTAGCAAGTGATTTATGACTTTCAAAGATATACATTATTCATTTCAGATTTATATATAAAAAAATATGACATTTAAAACAAAAGTAACATGTTTCATGTTTGGACCATTTTGAACCTGGGATGGGAATGTATGAAAACAGAATGCATTGCAGTATTATTGATTTATATACTACAATTTTTATATATTTTTAATTTAGTTAATGTTTAGATTTTTTTTATTAATTTTTTATTAAAAAAACAAACAAAACATATTTTAGTTTCCATGCCAACAGTTCAAATTTTTCTTTTCTATCTAATATATGTGCATAATGTGACTAAAATTTGTCCTATAATCCAAGCAGCTGTTTTTTTTTTCCTGATTGCATCTGTTCATAATAATGTCTTCCTGTCCCAGGCAGGAAATAATCTCCTAATCGTGCAGAGTCCAGGGGGGAGTCAGCCTGCTGTGGTGCAGCAGGTTCAGTTGCTTCAGCAGAAATCCGACCAGCAGGTCGTTCAGATCCCCCCACAGGCTCTAAAAGTGGTACAGGCTGCGTCTGCTACACTTCCCCCTGTCCCACAGAGACAAACAGTCACGCCCAGTGTGCAGGTGTCTTCTCCAGAACCCACACAGGTACTATTTTACTTTCTCTTTTCATTTGAAGTTTAGCAGTGAATTTAAAGTTTCTTGAAATGCAGAGTTTTGTTTATGTTCATTTTGGGGTGGTAAAAAGTCCAAAGAGATTTTAAAGTATCTAATGCATGTGCTCTGCTCTTTCAGGTGCTAATTAAAACAGCTTCGGGTGAATGGCAGGCTGTACAGATACAGGAAACAACTGTTACAACTCCAACAACACCCACCAGCACACTCACACCCACAGTGGTCACAAAAAAAGTTCAAACAGGGACGCGGAAAGAAAGGACTCTACCCAAAATCGCCCCGGCTGGAGGAGGTTTGATAACACTGAACGCAGCTCAGTTAGCATCTGCTGCTCAGGCCGTGCAGACCATCAACATCAATGGAGTCCAGGTACAGGGTGTTCCTGTGACCATCACCAATGCTGGGGGTGAGTGACACACACATAATTTGTAGGGCTGTTATGAAATTTGGCGGGTAATTAATTGCATGAATTATAATTGCGATTGTGGCAAGTAATTATCTGTTTATGGGCTCTGTCATGCTGTTTTCTTATTCCTTTTCTTAGTTAAATGAATTATAAATAAATTATTTTATTTTTGAGGTGAACTAACTATTAAAAAATGTTACAAATCATTATTGCGATTAATCTTTTGTAAGTTGTCACTTTGAACTAGGGCTGCACAATATATAGTTTCAGCATCGATATCCCAATATGCAAATCTTCAATAGTCATATCGCAGGATCTGCAATGTCATGTTGGGATTAATAAAACTTGACCTAATCTAATAGGTTCAAATAATGTGAAAGATTTTCAATGTATTTTTAAGGCCTGTGACTGTAAGATTTCAAGAGAATTTGAAACATTTGGACAGACAAAATTCTAAAGTTTACCACTATAACAGATTAAATGTTTAATTATTTCTTTAATAAAGACTATACAGTGTTAATTTACATTTGATCATTGCATTTCTGAATCTCAGTGCTGTTACTCCCCCGAAAACCATGAAGCGCTGTTTATTTCATTTTTATCTTTGTTGTTTTCATCTGTGCTTTATCTTATTTTGTTTACTGTTGTATATCCACTCCCCTAAAGTTATGAATTCTTTCCAAATAGTTGCTCAAGTCATCTTGTGAAATTATATCCATATCGCTATATATATATATATATATATATATATAGTAGAAAAAAATATTGCAACGTCAGTTTTTTTTCCCAATATTGTCCAGCCCTACTTTGAACTTTTAGATATGAATATGCTGCATACTAAATGCTAGGAACAATCACAACAATCTAGACTTCTGCCGCTATCAGATTTTCTGGTTTCAATTAATTGCAGAAACGTTTATCATGGTATATATGGTATTATCCCAAAGTTGACCAAAAAAGGTTTCTTTAACAGTTATAATTACAAAAAATACTTAGTGCATGGATTTATTGTATAAACATGTATAGAGTAAACAAATGTTTCATCCAAATTAAATTGCAAAAGGATTATAAAATACAATAGGCAACACTTTAAAATAAAGCTTGATTAGTAATTATAAGTTATATATACTCTCAACATTGAGAAAAAGCTTGATTTATTTTATTGTTATTACTATGTTAATATTAGTTAAAAACACAGCTGAATTATATTAGTTATTAACTGCATTTAATAAAATGATTTTGACTTGTAATCAGACTAGGATTTTAACATGATTATAGGCTTTAACTAAGAATATACATTACTTATGATTAAGACAAGCTTTTGGTTTTATGGTGAATTTTTGAAATAATGTAAATTATTAACTTATTAATTAACTCATGTTAACTTTTGAAGCCTTATTGCACAGTGTTAATGTACAGTAATACTATAAATCACAGAATTCCCAATCAATATTACAGCATGTAGTAGCAAAAGTTTCAATAATAATAAATTATTCACTGTAATTTGCCCACAATATCAGTATTGTGCATGTTCATTATCGCGACACACGAGACTCACTCATGGACATTTACTCAAAGAAGAAAGTTCCCCCAAAATGTCAATATTGCAACAGAAACCAAAGTGTTAAACGTGTACTTTTGCAATGCCCTATTTTGTAATGTTATCAGACAACGATTTTTAAATGCAAATCCTTCAAATATGGTACAATTTTTATCCAAAGTACGATTTTAGATGTTTATCTTGTGTATTATTTATTGCTGTTGATGTCTTTTTATTGCAATGATTTTTTTTATTTTATATAAAAGTGATATTTATTAAAATAACTGGTTTTGCTGTGATATAGCCAGAGAAGCTGAAATGGCAATAAGTTCAAAACTCTGTCTCTCTCTTTATCATTATCACGATATATTGAATATCGGCATATGTCTACAACAAACTGCCCCAGCATAGAAATAGCATATGTGCAACAGATGATTGCACACGCTAGAGTTGGGAGAAAAATAGATTTATTAGCCATGTTTTCATCCAAAGATGCCTATGAAATGTATGCGCAAACCTGGAATATCGCATTAAAAGACGTGCAAATAAAGCAGCGTTTCCATCTAATGAGTCATAGAGAACAAAACCGTCACTTTCTAATTAACTGGCACCAAATATCAAAAATGGCACTAATACTGAAATGATAAAGGCGTTTTAGAATGACTAACACGACATTTCAGATGTTTTACAATGTGCTCAGCCTGCTGGTTTGTCCATTCACGCACATTTTTGATCATCACATGATCTCTTATAACAAAATGATGACTTTTTTTAATGAGCATAGTGGAATTTGTTCGGTAAAAGTGTTTCCATGCGCATTTTCTAAATTCAAGCACATCTTGCAATTTCCATCGGCCATTTTTTATGCGCATATCCAAAATGTGCATAAAAAATAGGTGGATGGAAACATAGCTATTGATGCATTGTGATCTGTTTTCTGACAATTCTAATGCAGAGTTCACACTGATTTTAGCCCTGATTTTCAATTGTCAATCAAAGTATGAATTATTATTAGATATTTGGCTAAATATAACTAATTAAAATAAATTAAGGAATATGTTATTTATATTAAATTATTATAAATAATTATAATAAAATAATTAATTATACAGTGACAGTCAGATTGAAATGATCAGTGCTGGTAAATGACTGCTGCATAATGTATTGGGGATCAACTATACCTGGAGGAATATGAAAGTGCGTTTCACTTTGTCTCCCCCTTCTGCCTTCTAAAGTAATTGCAGCAGTCACAATCATCTGAAACGATTGTGGTTGATTGAAATAACAATGAGACAATTACCTAGTTAAGTTGGCCTATTGGTTTGTGGTTTTTACATGGGGTTAAAAGATGTGTATTCATGTATGTTTTTTGTGTGTTTTAGGCCAGCAACATTTGACAGTGCAGACGGTTCCCAGCGCGGGTCTGCAGCTGGGCAGTGTACAGACGCAGACACAGACCATGCAGGTGGAGCAGACGCAGACTCTCGCTCTGGAGCTGCAGACTCAGCCAGGAGAGAAGAAACGGCGCATGGCCTGCACATGCCCCAACTGCAAAGATGCAGAAAAGAAGTAGGAAAGCTTTCATTTCAGAATTTCATTACAAACAAATCTAAATCCATGTTATATGTGCCAGGGCAATATGGCTGAAATATGTCAATAGTAAGTGTGGAACAACTGTTCATAGAATCACCTTTTCGGTTTGTATCATGGTTCTGTGGTCACGGTTTTCAGTTTGATGCGGTAGATATTGTAAAAAAAATATGACTTGGGGCTGAACGATTTAATGAAATGAAGTCCTTCTGTGAAATGATGTGTCTTCTTACACATAATATGTATATATTAGCATTTTAAGCAGTGACAAAGGCATTGCATTATTACCAGTGTTGGGTAAGTTACTTTAAAAAAGTAATAGATTACAAATTACTGACTACTACTTGAAAATTGTAATCTGATTACATTACTAATTACTTAATGTAAAAAGTAATCAGATTACTAAGTTCTTTACTTTGAAGTTACTATTAAAACGTGTAAAATATACATATAAAAAATACAAGATAAACTGCAGCTTTTTCAGCTTGATCACGGCAGCTTGACATATTCAAAAGACTTAGAGTTCGCCCAAAACTTACAATTCTCTCATCATTCACTTCTTCCAAAGCTTTTTGTCTTTTCTTTTCTTTTTTTTGGAAAACAAAAGAAGACATTTATAAGAAAACTGGATACCTGTAACTATTGACATCCATAGTATGAAAAAGCACTGCAGTGTTTGGGTGTTCTGTGTTTGTCTGAAGTAATTAGTCTACCGAAATGTATATATTCCATACAAAGCATGAAACTGATCAGTCAGTTCTAGTCACGTGACCTGCGGTATTTCAACTGGGGCTCCTGGAAAATGCGAGCACTCCCAATATGCAAAAGATGCAATATGTAAACGGCCTCATACGCAGCTACACTTCTCTTCACATTCAGAAGATACCTTCACTCCAGATCCTGCACAAAAATCCAATTTATCCTGTTAAGGCTGAGTTGGACCACTGTGTTCACTGTGCCGATGTCCTTTTTGGCAATGAGTATTGTGATAGAATGCTTTCTGTTCAAGTGCTTGAACAAGTTGCTGGTCGAGTTAAAAGCGGTCGAAAGTTTATTAGAGACTGGACATAGACTGCATTTCACAGCAATATTTTTGTTTTACGCTCAGTGAAATCAAAGTAATGTCTGTATTTCCACTTGAAGAAGCAACCACTCTTGTCAGCAACCATTTCAGTTCGCGTTCTCCAGCAATTTAAAGCGCATGCTTATTAACTGATGTTGCAGAGGAAACTGTGGTTTAAAAGAAGCTTTTGTTCCGTAACGTAATTGCGTTTCTTACATTACAAATTGGTCATGAGCTTTGGGTCATGACCGAAAGGACAAGATCTCGGATACAAGCGGCCGAAATGAGTTTCCTTCGCAGGGTGGCAGGGCGCACCCTTATAGATAGGGTGAGAAGCTCGGTCACCCGGGAGGAGCTCGGAGTAGAGCCGCTGCTCCTCCACATCGAGAGAAGCCAGCTGAGGTGGCTCGGGCATCTGTTTCGGATGCCTCCTGGACGCCTACCTAGGGAGGTGTTCCAGGCATGTCCCACCGGGAGGAGGCCTCAGGGAAGACCCAGGACACGCTGGAGGGACTATGTCTCTCGGCTGGCCTGGGAATGCCTCGGGATCCCCCCAGAGGAGCTGGAGGAAGTGTCTGGGGAGAGGGAAGTCTGGGTTTCTCTCCTAAGACTCGGCCCCGGAAAAGCGGTAGAAAATGAATGAATGAACATTACAAATTACATCGACTTTAGTAAAGTAATCAAATTGCACAAATTCATTCATTCATTTTCTTTTCCGCTTAGTCCCTTTATTAATCTGTGGTCGCCACAGCGGAATGAACCGCCAACTTATCCAGCATATGTTTTACGCAGCGGATGCCCTTCAATCTGCAACCCATCACTGGGAAACATCCATACACACTCATTCACATACATACACTACGGACAATTTAGCTTACCCAATTCACCTATACCGCATGTCTTTGAAATTGTGGGGGAAACCAGAGCACGGAAGGAAACCCACGCAAACACGGGGAGAACATGCAAACTCCACACAGAAATGCCAACTGACCCAGCCGGGGCTCGAACCAGCGACCTTCTTGCTGTGAGGCGATTGTGCTACCCACTATGCCACCGTGCTGCCCAAATTGCACAAATTTAAAATGTAATTTGTTACATTACTGTGTTCCCCAAAAATGTAATTAGAATATAGTAACGGGTTACAGTGTAACGTGTTACACTCAACTCTGATCATTACATACATTATTATGAGGAAAATAATGAAAAGAACTTGGATAAACTAGATGTTGTCGTGGTCTTGGGTTGGGTTTCCATGAGAAATCAATATTTACAATGTTTATTTTACTAGCACACATTGTTATTCTTAGTTATTATAGTTCAAGTAATCTTCAATTAAAATCGGACCGTTTGCTTCTGCGTTTCGAGTGGCAGTCCATCTCTCTTTATGTCTGTTTGACAACTTCAGCCACAATATTTTTAACCACACCCCCTTTATTGTTAGTCTGCTACAAGGGAATAATGCCCAAAAAGAAAGCCCCGCCTCCCTACTCAATATGCGGTTTCATTTGGAAGTACACCATCATACTGAAATAAAAGTCTCAGCAACTTCTGGTTCACAGGGACTTTAATAAAGGAAACACTCTGGCAGTCCAGACATATCTCATGTTTGTTTTATATGCTACAGGCCAGGAGAGGTGGGGAAAAGAAAACACATCTGCCACATAGCAGGCTGTGAAAAGACCTTCCGAAAGACGTCCCTGCTACGAGCGCATGTCCGACTGCACACAGGAGAGAGACCTTTTGTGTGTAACTGGGTTTTCTGTGGAAAACGATTCACACGCAGCGACGAGCTCCAGCGGCACGCCAGGACACACACGGGTATGAAATCTCCAAATATCAGGGTTCCCACAGGTTATGGAAGTTCTGGAATATCATGGAATTTTAAAAGGTCTGCACTGTAAAAAATGCATTCCACATAATTCCTTCATGTTGTTCCAACACAAATTAAAAGTAATTGTTTTAACAAAGTGGATTGAACATAAAACAATGACGTTGTCCCAAAAAATCCTAAAGAAGAAGCTCATTTTAAATAAGTAGGTTGAACGAGCAGCAAAAATATATATATTTTTAATGTATTCCAGAAATTTTAAGTCAGGGATTTTCAGGAATGTTTCATGCCTGTTATGGTTGGTCTATTTTTTTAAGCTCCATTTTATTTTTGCCATGCTTAATAACTGAAGTCACTGAAGTCAAATGCAGTCATCAGACTAAATCTGTTGATTAAGGCTAACGTGTCAGGATCAAGTTTTTTTTTTTAGGAATTCTCAATTCAAAATGACGAAAAAATGACGAAAAAAAAAATCTGAGGTGAATTATCTATTGTTCTCATAGTGGCTATTAAAATCCTGAGATATGATATTCAAGCTAAAAACATTTTGATGTACATTTACGTTACGTTTGTTAAACACTATAAAAAAATTATCAACAAATTTTTGTTGCTTTAACTTATTTTAAAAAGCGAATCAGTTTTCAACTCATTTAAGTTATACAAAGTTTAACTTAATATTTGTAGTTGTAAAAAAATTAATAACAAGAAGTCAAGTCAACAAATATTTTTATGTTGCTTTACCTTATTTTTTAAAGATCAGGTTTTAACTAAATTTAAGTTATACAAAGTTTAACTTTAATATTTGTATACATCTGCTTGATTGATGCAGTTGGGATGACTAAAAAACTAAAAAAATTAAGCCAGCAAGAATGTTTTTACAGTGTAGATCTTGGAAATTATGCTTTTTAGTTGGTGAAAGTCAGAGAATTTGATATTTGGCTTAAATTGGGAACCCTGAAATATAGACATGCGCAAAACACAAATATGATGAGTTGCCATTAAACACACTTTTTCTTCTGCTTGTAGGAGACAAACGTTTTGAGTGCAATAAATGTCAGAAACGTTTCATGCGGAGCGACCACCTCACAAAGCATTACAAAACACACATCAACACAAAGAGCCTGTGAACAAGGTCTTTCGTGAGATTTCAAGAACTTCGTGGGGGGATGAAAAAAGAAAAACAAGTGTTCCCCGGGCTTGAGGGATGGGCGGAAACGGAAGTAAATCCCCATTCGCGTGTACGACGTGGCCCTGGAAATTCACCTGTTAATACCAAGACCTTTTTACTCGCCCTCATCGTCAGAGCAAGGCTGGCAGGCCGGAATGTGCTGCCCGCACTTAAAATTCATGAAGAACATGGACGCCAGTTGTGTCTTGGTGGATTCCTCTGATATACGGAGCAGAGCAAGCACCAACAGATACTCCAGCCAAAAAAAAGGAAGAAAAGAAGTTATCCCCCCCCCCCCTATTACAATTCTTTTCTCATTGTTTTAGCTTTACCATCCCCCTTCACATGAAGTGTAGCAGTTATGGGCAGTGTTTCTTAGCTTTTATTGTGTAAATGTTTGTTTTCATACATACAAACATACATTTGTACATACTGTGGACAATTTGTATACAAAAGCGATGCTTTGGACAAACTCTTTTGACCCAGTTAAATTATTTTCAGTTGTTTTTTAATTTTTTTTATTATTTAAAAATCTGCTTTAGAATTTTAAATGGACGCTTGGATTTGGTTTTAATAATAGTAGAGGTTTTGGATTTGACATGCTTGTCTATGGTTTGACAATCATGTTGTGTATAGAAGTGAGAAACCGGAGAGTGAATATCTTCAGACTTGCTACACGTTTAAAGGAATAATTTATTTTAAAAAGATGTCGTAACGTATGCAGAGTGTGTGTCTGATGAAGTTTGCTTGTGTTTGTCAAAATCCCAAAAAAACAAAAAAAACGTTTATGTTAAGAAAATCTCACAAAGAAGGATGCAATGTGATTGTGGCGATCTTATACCATGTTTTTGCGATTTATTCAAGGTACGTGTAAACGAAATGATGAATTGAATGGTTACTTGCAGTCAGTCATTCCATTTCAGTTCTCATCCAAGTTTTTGTCCAAGCTCTCTTAAAGAGGCCTTAAGAGGAAAAAGAAAGAAGCCGTGCTTATGTATGTTTGTATAGTGTCCGAGTTGATTCTGTTGTATTTGGATGTAAAATGTAGGATTATTGTTACACAATTGTGTATTGGCTGTTGTTGCCAAACATGAAAGATGCGGACTGTGTACAGTGTAAATGAGAAGGAAGAAAACAACAACAACAATGTATAGTTTCATTCCTATAATATGTATGTAAGACTAATAGATTACCCTTTTTATTGACTAAAAGTTGCCTTAGTCTGCAGCACCCCATATTTAAAGAGAATTGTCTTTTTTTTCCCAGGGAACTGCATTTGTAGACCTGCTTTATTTTATTTTAATTTGTTTTTGTCTAACTTATAAAGTGTTAAGAAATGCCAATTTATGTGCACTGACCAAATTCAGGGTTTTCGCTGAGTGGATAATTTAATTATTTGGTTTATGTGTCTGCGTTTGATTTGACAGAATAAAAAAAAATCTATCATTGATTAAAGCCCTATTTAAAGAGCCCTGGCTTTGAAAATCGGTATATAGGTAAACCCTGTGTTTGTATAAGTTGTGTTGAGGAGCTTAGACCAGAGAACTTGCTATCTTTTTCTACAGTCAGACCACTTCTCCCACTCGCCTAATAAAGCATAACACAAAACACACCGTTTCTTTGTTTTTCAATGCAGTGGTTCAATTAAAATAACATGATTTCAACCTGTTCGACACATACTTTGCTGTGGTGACCATGATATGAGAAGTAAAATCTATGGTTTATTGTAGACTTGAAAGATACGTTTTCTTTGTTGAAATGAGTGATGACTGTGTTCTTTTATCTCAATGTTTATACAAGGTTATTTGGGACCCTGATCACAACATTGAGATTCATACATCATCTGAAGCTGATATAATAGGCTAGAATTGGCTAGAAATTACCATTTGAAAATCTAAAATTCAAAGGCTCTAAATAATGAGAAAATACTCTTTAAGGCTGTCTAAATTAAGTTCTTAGCTTGATAATTTTAACTATTGTCTAAAATATACTCGTGCAACAGAAGACGAAGTTTTGTGGGGTTACATTTTGGAGAATTAAAATGATTTTTTCCAAAATAACATTGTCATTAGCTGAAATAAAACGAGAAATTCACAAATGAAGAACTAAAACTAGATGAAACTAAAAGTTACTGACTGAAATAAAATCATATTTATGCTAAGAAGCATTCATTCTATGGTGGAATGCCTGTAGGGGGCGCTTTCACGGCCAAACACATCAGTCAAAAAACGTTTAAATATTAAAACAACTTTATAAACATAAAACATCTGTTCTTCGTCTGCCAAAACATGTAAACTAAGTTGTGTTTATATTATCTTTACTAAAAAGTTTCTCTAAATTCTTCATATTTATACGTTGAAGTTATATTTGTTTGGTTTTGGGTTCACTGTCTGTTCAGTTGGTCCTATTTTTTATTACTAATGTTAAGGATATTGTGTGGAGAAAAAGTAGTGGGCAATAAATAATGATTATTTAAATGGAATCTGTTGATTAACTTTTGAAGTACAGCGCTCGCATCAAAAACACATCAACCGAGGACTCGATGGACACTTCTGACACAATGCAAAACGAACACGTGAATGAACCGGATCGAAAAAAGTGAGGCTTCATTAGTGAACAGTGCTCATTACATAGAAAGGCCTTATTTAATATACAAATCTGTATATTCAACAGCGGTAAATGTTAAAATTATATCAAACAGCTTACAGAGCAAGAAAGGTTTCAAGATTTCAATTCTAAAGTAAAGTAAATAGAGCATTGCTTTTGAATGACAGAGGACATGACCAGTTTTATATTATTATTATTTGCTTGGAATGTCCCTAGAATACAGAATTTTATTAAACAAGTGGTCCATTTGTATAGTCCCACTGAGTTCATTTCAGATGTTCTAGGGCGTGTGGAGGTTTATGGGTGTTTTGTTTACTGCACTTAAGACTTAATGGACTCCCTGTCACTTCTCAGTTGAAACCACACAAATATGAGGAATAAACAGTCCCATTAGATACGTTGTAATTGATTGACTTGTTTAATTTATTTCATGGAATAACGTTGCAAAAAAAAAAAAATACAATCTACAAAACTCACACAAACATGCAATGAAGTGACAATGACAACAAGACTTCAAATTGAGAAAGAAATAAAAAGGAATGCATGTCCTAATTATTAATTGTAAATATTTCCTTTTATTACATAGGTCACATCATGTTTTTGCATAGATGTGTTATGTTTTTGTTCACATGTAAATCAAAATGGTTAATGGATTGTTTAGAATTAAGACAAAATGTATTGTCCTTATTCTACACTCGTTTTTGCAATTGTTTTAGAATTTCCAATTCAGTTGCCTATGGGAGAAATGACTATTAATAATAAATGGCAGAAAACGGTCAAACTACTTGCTCAACAAACAAGTGTGT
>CAIGQW010014353.1:4888794-4899134 GCA_903798125.1 Danio choprae | reverse complement strand
TATATTATATTATATTATATTATATTATATTATATTATATTATATTAAACTGCTTTAAAAACAAAAATTTATAGATTTAAAAAAAAAAAAACCTTTAATCGCGAACTTTAAAAGATTGTCGTTTTAAAAATTGAAATACTAGGCTATCTCTTATGGCCAAGGAGGCACCCTGACAGTTCACCTCTGTGATGTGGACATGTATTTTTATTATAGACTGTATAAAAATAATATTTTTACCTATGATTTTACTTGTAGCATTATGGTCCCGTGAGGAAATTTGCATTCGTAACAAAATAAAAGCATTAATAAGTATTTGTAATTTATTTCTACATGAAGCTCAACACGAGCTTAACAATATTAAAAAAACAATTTTAGAAATACCTGAAAATAAGTTTCATTTTTAATATTTTCTTACTGTACATGCTGTTTTACTAGGTGCCGTGGGGACCTTTATTTTGAAGTGGAGTTAGACAGGCAATTTTCCGGTATTTCGTTTCACGCCCTGCGCTGACGTGCAAAATGCCTGGATAATAACAACATTACCGGTTGCTCACAGGTAACTTTAGCACTTCCACCTGAGTATAATGTCACACAAATAAATTATCAACTGAATGCATTGCCGTCTGCTTAAACACTACATTCAAACTGAAATTATTAAGACGTGACATATCTGTTTCTAATAAACTGGAGAACTGAGTAATGTTAGCGCACATTGTTCAAAAATGCTACCTAAGTATGCTAATTACTACGTAAACACGTATTGTTTGATAAGGTAAAGTACTGTCAATGCACATTTTATATCCTGTAATTTACTTTCAGACTTCGTTTTTCATCCTAGGGCAGTAATTCAGCCCTTGGGGGTCTTCAGGAGGTCATGGGGGGAGATACAGGAGCAGCTGAGTTCATTTCAGAGCTCTGTCATACTGATGTGGACAGTCCATTCCCTGTGTGGCAGAATGGCACCATCAGCCCTTGTGCTAACCAGCTTCTGCTGGGATCTCTGTCACATGCGGTCATTGCAGTCATCAGTGCCTGTTATATTAGTGTGCCCAGGTGAGTGGACAGAAGTGCAGTTAAATAGGATATGCTGAAATACATTACCATTCAAAAGTTTGTGGTTGGGATTTTTTAAGTTAAGTGTATGCTTTTATTCAGTATGAATGCATTCAATTGGTTGAATGTGATATTAAACACATGTATAATCTTGCAAATAAAATAATGTTTCTAATACATTATGTTTAAAAAATTCTAGAGCACTAAATTAGAATATTACAATGATTTCTGAAGAATTGTAACACTGAGAAGTAATGGCTGCTGAAACTTTCTTGAATAGTTTACTTAAAAATATATAATTTTTTAAAAACACTGTTATTTAAAATTATATTACTAGTACTGCTGTTTTTTGATCAAATAAATGCAGCCTTGGTGAGCATAAAAAAACATAAAAACCCAAAACATTTGATTTACACGGCATTTTTCAGACCTGGGGTCCGTTCTTCGTACGTGGATTACTCAATTAGCTGGATTTGGTTACTGATGATTTGATATGATCCAGGATAGTTTTATTCTTCAAAATCCGAGAGTTGTTGTCATAGCAATAGGTCTGGAAGCTCAAACCTGCTTGGGAGCAGGCTTATTTCATATAAACAGGATTAAATGGTCATTTTCAAGCAAAGATGATACTGAAAGTAGCCTACCAACTGAGGATATTGTCTTACAATAGTAACCTATAGGTTTTATATACTGTATGAACTTTAGAAAAATAGCAAAACAGTAAAAAAATATAAAACAAATATTAAAAATTATTATTATTTTTTAAATAAAGCTTATGTAACCTACACTAAAATAAGGGTGTCACGGGGTGGTCCACCCTAAGAGAATCAAAGAGAGCATTTATTGGTGACTTTGTAGGCCTATAGGCTAATTTTAAGTTACCAATATGGACTTTTTAGATACAAACGAGTACTTTTAAAAGGTACTGACCCAGCTTTATTACAATTTCTATATGACAATAGACATGGCCAATATTCTTACTTTTTAAACTAATAATAGGCCTAATTTATGGGAGTCATCCACACATTTTGGCAGCTAATATTTGATAGCCTTATGCCACAGGATTAAGAAACCTGGTTACTATTCTAACGAAAATCCAGTTTAAAATGAAAACAAAATAAATTGCTAAATACCCTTGACACAAGTGTAAAGCCTGCAGACAACAACAAATGTGGAAAGTCATTGCGTATCATATTTAACAAACCATTTACTATGAATTTTGTGTAATTTTAGTTACATGGATAATTGAATATTAATCAGATGATGTCATTGCGCTGCTGTGTCGTTGGCCAATCGTTTCATTTCTGACCATGATTTCGAGTATCGATAGATCTGTCCTTCACAACAAGCATGAGCACACACAGCGATCTCAGATCAGTTCATCCAGATATTTTTATCTGATTTGCAAACTTGTTTGAAGAACCAAATTAGCCAGAGATCAGTTATCACGTTTAAAAGCTCCAGGATCTGCCAAATCATCTTAGATCAGTGTTTCTGAACCATGTTCCTGGAGGACCACCAGCTCTGCACATTTTCCATGTCTCCTTAATCAAACACACCTGATTCAGATCAACAGCTCATTAGCAGAGACTGAAAGGCCTGTAATGGGTGTGACCAACAAAGGAGACATCCAAAACATGCAGTGTTGGTGGTCCTTCAGGAACGTGGTTGAGAAACACAGTCTTAGATCATTTAAGCAAGGTACAAAGAACGGACCCCCTGTTTGAAAAAACAAATAAACCTACAAAGTTTTGGAAAGTAATGGAAATTTAACAAATATCTGCGTACTATTAACTAATATATTTTCAATTATAATATTGGGTCAATTAAAAAAAAAACAATTGCGCCTCTTCACTTTCATTCACTGTAATTCAGGCAACATTTTGAGTGTCGTGTCCAGAAATCTTTTAACTGCAGAGGTGAGATGATGTGGGATATGAGATGATTTAAGATATGTTCAAACAGACAGCAAGATAGCAGCTAGTTTTGCATGTGGTGAATGCAAAGCAAGTGCACATATTTATCTAGGCCTACTTCAGGCCATGACAGAGAGCATATTAATTATCATTTAAATGTTTAATATGTAACCTATTGAAATCATTTCTGGTTTCATTTTAACACACGTTTTTGAGATGACACTCTCCCTCGGCAGAAATTACATTTGGGTTATTTGCTGTATAGACTAACTTATCATTTATAAGTCAAGCAGGAATAAAGTGGAGCTGCTGAACCCACAGCATCCTTCAGTTTTTACAATAGACAGTTTTTTGCTTTACATGTTTTGCTGAAAGTAATTATTGCTGATATAAAGTAGTGAAGTGATGCCATCATGTTAATCATATTAATATCAGCATAATGCAGTTAACCCACTGATTTAAGTACTGTAAATTTATTTTTTTAAACTTTAAGTAAACCTAAAATTGCTATTCATATATGAGTAAACACTTATTGTTTTGTTTTGTCAAGTGTGAAACATTTATTTTCAGAAAATATTAGTTTATAGTATTTTTCCTCCTTCAAATGTTTACGTACGATTAAAATTGGTATTTTTTCTATAATTGATATATACTTTATATACGTTTATTATTATTGTTATGTAACATTTGTCATGTTTTCCGATTTCCGATCTACGAGTCGCAAGTTCAACCATTAGTTTTCAGTAATTTTCTATTATTATCAAGTTTTTTTGTGTAAAAATGATGCTTAAGGGTAGGGTTAGTTGTACTTCTTTTCTGTCCTTGGCCAATCATATACTCTCACATTATTAGTGCTGTGTAAGCATTATCTGAATAAATTATACATAGATAGAAAATAAATATAAACATAAACATAGATTGTCACGTATTTTACAATATGCTGTAATAAAGTTGAACATGCATTTTCTTTTCTTATTATTTAGCACGTATATGTAGATATTTCATGAAACATTAAGTCATGAATATTTAACTAAAAGTCTTGGAAAAGTCATGTAATTTTAGTAATAAAAATGTGTATTAACCCTCTTAAATTTGGGCATAAATTCCTAATAATTTTGGTAGCATTTTTAACCCTAAGCCCCTGTTAATTTTACACTCTAGTGTGTGCAATTCCCTTTCAAGCTGAGGCCCATTCCAAGTGAAAGTAGTATGGCAAAGGTAATACTGGGATTACATTTAGTGAAGATCCAATCAATTATACCTGATAAAATCAAGTCCCTTGACTCCCAAATTATTCTCATTTGAAATCTCTCAGGAATGCATCAGATTATATATTCATATGTTAAGTTTGTTAATATCAAAACTCAAAATCTTTACATTTTCAAATGATCTTTGTTGTATTACCCACAGGCTTACCCATATCGTATCCTCCCTTCCCATTGGCTGGGGCTTCAGGGCTGCATCGACCTTATTCATATTTCTCTTATTTATTGGAGACTTAGTCCTGGTTTTTGAGCTCCACCCCCCGGACATATATCTGGACATCTTAGCCGATGGATGTGGCGTACTAGCCTGGTTGGTTCACTTTGGAGCCATTTTGTCCTTACAGAAGTCCATGTACAGAAGGACTCGAGGTCCTGCTTTGCTTCCTTTGGTGCTTATTCTCTCCATTCCTAGTCTCGCTTTTAACCTGACTGCCTACACCCAAGAAATCATTCACCACGGAGTCTCAGAGCCTCTGCAGGCTATTCGTCTAGCTTTCACAGTAACCAGAGCTGCTCTGGTGTTGGTCTACCTGCTTGGGTATATCTTTCCCTGTTACAGAACTCAAAGAGACCTTCTGTCATGTAATGCAGAAGATGAAGCTCCTTTAATTGTTACATTTGAACCCTTTGAAGAGGTGACTGTTGCTGAGGATGGCAGTAGCTGGCTTTCCAGACTCCTCTACCTGTGGCTCAACCCTTTGCTAAGGCGAGGTAAACGTGGAGAGCTGGAGAGACCAAGTGATGTCTTTGAACTTCCACGTCGACTGCGTACCAAATCAGTCACCCACCGGTTCTACCAGTGCTGGCAGAAATGTCTCCATTCAAGATCTCTGGAAAGACCTGAGAGACTGGATAGACGTCCGAGAGGAAACCTGCAGGACAACTCTTGGAGTGAGGCTCAACCGGAAAGGATTTGCGAAGGAGCACAACATGACGTCAAGCTTCTCCAAGTGTTGCACAAGGCCTTTGGTCTACGCTACTACCTGTTGGGAGGGTTGAAGCTAGTAGCTAGCATGCTAGCTTTTGCAGGCCCTCTTCTTCTCGGTGGACTGGTGAGGTTTATGGAGACTGAAGGGGCACCACTCAGCAAGGGTGTATGGTGCGCAGTAGGGCTATTTGCTAGTACTTTTCTTGCTGCCCTGCTGAGAAACATCTTTGTTTATGAAGTATCAAAGGTTGCCTTGGAGGCTCGGGCTGCTGTGGTTTCCACCATCTACAGCAAAGCCTTAAAAGTCAACGCCCCCTGTCTGGCTCGCTTCAACATGGGTGAGGTGGTCAACTTCATGAGCACGGACACTGACCGCGTGGTCAATTTCTTCAACAGCTTCCATGAGGTGTGGAGTCTCCCCTTCCAGTTTGTTCTTGCACTTTACCTGCTCTACCTGCAGGTGGGCGTGGCCTTTTTAGGTGGAGTGGGCGTGGCTTTGCTGCTTGTGCCTTTGAATAAAGTCCTGGCTTCTCGAATTCTGGAAAACAATAAGCATATGCTGCAGCACAAAGATGGCAGAGTGAAGGTGGGACTGCATTGCATATATTTGAAATGATCTGTAATAATTATTTTTCCTGTTAATAATTTGGCTTTGTGCAAATATATTATTGTTTATGAGTGAAATTAGCAAGGGTGCATGAAAGGCAAAGTATGTATGATTTTTCATTAAAATATCCACTAGAACAGTATTATGTATTTTGCTGCCTTATGTACTTACTTTATACCAAATGTTTTGAAGATTCAAATTTAGATAAATAAGCTATTTTTACTAGTGGCATGGACTGTGTTCTGTGTCGCCATGCTAACACACACTATCACACACCCCCTCATTTTGCGGTGTGGTGTCAAAGAAAATAGAGAAACACCATAGACACTTTAATATGTTGTGTGCTTTATTAGACTGCACAGAGCAGCATTATTACAGAACCCTAAAATATAGTATGATAAAACAGCTGCTTCTTCCCCATGTGATAACGACTGAAAGAATCAGAAGCAGTGGACTGTGGCATAATAAAAGCTCCTCTGTTTTTGTGCCATGTCACGCTTGTCTCATCAGCAATTGCTTCAACACTCTCATTTTACTTTGAGGGCTTTCAGCCTTACTCTGCTTCATACCATGATAAGTTTTGAAAACTTTAGCTCATCTATGAGCATGATTTCTGCACGAGTCCCGTAGGATGTTAACCATGTTCTAGCAGTAAAACTTACATACTGTGCCTTTAATGTTTTTCTTTATTGATAATAATAAGAAATGTTTTTGAGCACCATTTCAGCATATTTTAATGATTTCAGAGGTATCACATGACTGATGGCTGAATAAATGGCTGAAAAATGCTTTTTAAAATATGTGATAGTACAAAACAAAGACAAAATTGTTTTGTATTCAATGAAATGTTGAAATATTTTACCGCCTGTTCCTCAATGATCAGAAGGCACTTAATTGAAAAACATTTAAAAATGTAGGAAAAGCCTTACTCGCCCCAAGCTTTTGAACCGTTCCAGTGACTAATTTAATATCTAAATTTTATTATTATTATTTTTTTTGACTGAAGTTAATGACAGAGATCCTCCTTGGAATTCGTGTCCTGAAGTACTATAATTGGGAGGAGCACTTCACTCAAAAGATTGAGGAGGCCCGTAAAAAAGAGGTGCATCACCTGAAACTTCTGAAGTACCTGGATGCGGTGTGTGTGTACACCTGGGCTGCTCTGCCCGTGGTCATCTCTATCCTCACCTTCATCACATATGTTCTGCTAGGAAACAATCTCACTGCTGCAAAGGTGCGTAAGACACCTAAAGGTTTAGTTCACCCAAAGATGAAAATTCTGTCGTTATGTCATTCTAATCACCTGAGACATTTGTTCATCTTCAGAGCACAAGGTAAAGATATCTGAGAGCTCCTTTATCCTTCATAAACAGCAAAGATCTTTGGATGTTCAAAGTCCAGAAAATTAATCAAAAACATTGTCATTGCAGTGGGTAGCACGTTCGCCTAACAGCAAGAAGGTCACTGGTTCGAGCCTCGGCTGGGTCAGTTGACATTTCTGTGTGGAGTTTGCATGTTCTCCCCGTGTTTGCTCTGGTTTCCCCCACATGTACAAAGACATGCGTTATAGGTGAATGGGGTGAGCTAAATTGTCCGTTGTGTATGTGTGCGAATGGGAGTGTATAGATGTTTCCCAGTGATGGGTTGCAGCTAGAAGGGTATCCGCTGCGTAAAACATATGCTGGATAAGTTGGCGATTCATTCCGCTGTGGCGACCCCAGATTAATAAAGGGACTATAGATTAATAAAGCCGAAAAGAGAATGAATGAATGAATTGTCAAAATATTCCATGTGACTTGGTTCGCTGAGGATGAGTTCGCAGAGGATGAGAGAACTCTCAGATTTCATCTAAAATATCTTAATTTGTGTTTTAAATAAAAATGAAGGTCTTAGGGGATTGGAATGACATGAAGATGTGTAATTAATAACAGAATGCTAGAGAACTAACCCATAAAGTCACAGCATTATTAGCACTATATTATTTAGTATGCATTTTTAAAATGTAAAAGTCTAATTTGTCTTTAATAAATGGCTAAATATTGTTCTCCACCTTTTGTCTGGCAGGTGTTTAGTACTCTGGCTCTCGTGGGGATGCTCATTCTGCCGCTCAATGCCTTCCCCTGGGTGCTAAATGGGACCCTGGAGGCTAAAGTGTCTTTGGATCGCATTCAGCGCTTCCTCGCAGTACAGGACCAGGATCTCTCTGTCTATTACAGTCAAGGTACCTGACTTTTTTAATGAAAGAGAGTCCATATCCAAGCATTACTCTGAATTCAACATGTCTGGTGTTATTTTACATTATTCTTAGAGACCTTTCTAAAGTAATAAAAACAATTATATAATGAATTAACATAAAAGAATGATTCATTACTGTATTATTACAGTATATAAAACACTACTGCTACTACTACTAATTATGATGATTATAATATTAATAATAATAATTCATTCATTCAATCATTTCTTTTCTTTTCGGCTTAGTCCCCTTTTTTAGGGGTCGCCACAGCGGAATGAACCGCCAACTTATCCAGCACGTTTTACGCAGCGGATGGCCTTCAAGCCGCAACCCATCACCGGAAAACACCCATACACTCTCATTCACACACATACACTACGGACAATTTAGCTTACCCAATTCACCTATAGCGCATGTCTTTGGACTTGTGGGGGAAACCGGAGCACCCGGAGGAAACCCACGCGATCACGGGGAGAACATGCAAACTCCACACAGAAATGCCAACTGACACAGCCGAGGCTCGAACCAGTGACCTTCTTGCTGTGAGGCTACAGCGCTACCCACTGCCCCACCATGCTGCCAATAATAATAAAACAGTTTTTTTATATTTACATAAAAATAGTACACTCACTAAAACATTTTAAAGTAAAACTATTTTACTTCTTTTATTCACAATCATATCTGACACCAGAGAACAACACCAAAGAACAGTTAACATGATATTTAAATAGCTGAAGTAAAATAACTGAATATTTAAATAAAAAAATACTGAAATAACATAGGTTAAAATATCATGGCATAAACATTGTTATCAAATTCTTTCTATGTACAGCTGAAGAGAAAATTATTAACTCTCCTGTGAAATTGAAATTCTTTTTCAAACTTTTCCCAAGCGCTGTTTAACAGAGAGAGATTTTTTCTCAACATATTTTTAAACCTAATAGTTTGAATGACTAATTTCTAATAACTAATTTCTTTTGTCTTTGCAATGATGACAGTACATTTTCCTCCGCCCCAGCGGAATGAACCACCAACTCATCCAGCATATGTTTTACACAGCGGATGCCCTTCCAGCCGCAAACCAGTACTGGGAAACACCCATACACTCTCATTCACACACACTCATACACTACGGCCAATTTAGTTTATTCAATTCACCTATACTGCATGTCTTTGGACTGTGCGGGAAACCGGAGCACTCGGAAGAAACCCAAGCGAACACAGGGAGAAAATGCAAACTACACACAGAAACGCCAACTGGCCCAGCCGGGGCTCGAACCAGCAACCTTCTTTCTGTGAGGCGACGGTGCTAACCACTGCTCCACCGTGCTGCCCCAGTACATCATATTTTACTAGTTATTTAGAATTTTTTTGAATTATTAAATGAAATAAGGCTTTCTCCAGAAGGAAAATATAAAATTTTCTTGCTCTGTAAAACATCACTTTCAAATTTGATTTCAAATTTGACAGGTTGGCTAATATTTTCAGCCACTTGTGAGACTGTGCATCTTTATGTCTGGCAGATTCATATAATTAATAATATGCACAAAACATTGAGTAATAATTTTATTTCGTGCATGTTATTCTTTTTCTGCAGTGTGTCCTGAGGACGCTCTTTCTGCTGTTCAGATGGTCCAGGCGAGTTTCTCCTGGAAGCAGTCAGAGGAAGCAGATTCTGTCAGTATACCTGATGACATAACAGAGGAAGGGTCACCACCTCACAGCTTTTACCTTCACACACTAAATCTCAATGTTAAAAAGGTGTGTGCTGCAGATGGACCAATTAAGCCTTTTACTTTCCTTCCCTCTTTAAATATTTTGTTGCCGGTTTAAATAATGGAAAAGTATGTTGTTTTGTAAATGTCTTTATGTTCTGGTTTCAGGGCTCTCTGGTGGCTGTAGTGGGAAAGGTTGGCTGTGGGAAAAGCTCCTTGTTGGCCGCTATAACAGGAGAGCTGACCAGGTACTGATTCAAGATATCTCCATCTATAATACAAAGTAAAACATAAAAATAATGCTATAAAACAAGTATAAACACTATTGTTCAAATCAAATGTGATGACAAAGAAAAACAAATTCTCCATTTGTTATTCTAGTCTGTCACGTGATCCAATTGAAATCATTCTAATATGCGGATTTGGTACTCAAGGATGTTGTAGAGTTATATAAAAAAGTTGTACAAACAAAATGTTATAAAATATAAATATGTAAATAGAATACTGTAATATATAAATATTTTTGGATTCTTAGGTTTATTGGCTATAATAGTATTTTGCAACCTTATAAATGGCTTTATTAGTCGATTTAATAAAAATACAAAATAATTGGCCTACTG
>CAIGQW010014353.1:4834527-4883794 GCA_903798125.1 Danio choprae | reverse complement strand
TTAACATATTCTTATAGCTTCATAACATTACAATTGATCCACTAAAGACTCATGGACTCAAGACCTTGTGTGGACTTTAAATGTCTTGTGACTCTATGAAGGGACTGTATTGTATATTTTTGTATTGTGATTCAGTTCCTAGAGAAATCAAATATTAAATGAGAAAACAGTGGGCGTGGCTTGTTTTTTCTACTATGAGCTGATTGGATGTAGTAAGAGTAGGCATTTCATTCAGAAAGATCGGGAAAAGGGTTTCGGAAGAGTTATTACAACTTAACCTCCTCCTCACCATTTCTGTTTGTTGTCAAACAGTTGGAGGGGCGTAGTTAAGTATGTTGGCCACGCCCAATACCTTACGGTTCGCGTGGGTTTCCTCTGGGTGCTCCGGTTTCCCAAAGACGTGCTGTATTTTAATTGGGTAAGCTAAATTGTCCGTAGTGTATGTGTGTGAATGAGTGTGTATGGATGTTTCCCAGTGATAGGTTGCAGCTGGAAGGGCATCCGCTGTGTAAAACATATGCAGTTCATTCCGCTGTGGTGACCCCAGATTAATAAAGGGACTAAGCCGAAAAGAAAATCAATCAATGAATGAAAATGCAAATTGTCATGAATAAACTGAAAAAAAAAAAAAACAGACCTGAAGAAGGCATGGAGGCAGTGGTTTTTATATTTATGTAGAAAATAATAATTTTTGTAACATTTTAAATTTTCATATGTAAAGATATTTGTGTATTGCTGTACATCCTGTGTGTCTTAAGCAATGTGTAAGCATTTTGGACCTGCATAGGCGCATAACTAATGCGCTCTGTGCTGGACTTTAGACCAGCTTTTAGTTGGTCAATGGCGCAGTCTATTTCAGTTCTTAAAAATAGCAACACGCCAACAATGCGCTTTAACACACCTCCTTTTTAGACTGGAACACCCATGAGTCCACAAAGTGGGGGTTTGCAAGGACATGAGGGTGAGCAATTACTGACAGAATGTAAATTTTTTGCGTGAACTAACACTTTACTTTAGGTTTGTGTTTTTGTGATTTAAGGGACGCCAAACGAAGTCCTGTCTCTGGTAAAAGGCCATAAAGACAGCAAGAACAGCAGCAATGCTAAGGAGAAAGGTACTGATGCTCTTAAAATAAATCACTTACTGCCATCTGATGTTTTTTAGTGCACTTGAACTATGATTAATAAAAACAAACCTTCAGATTCTGCAGGCAGTGAAGAAAAGGAAGCAAGTGACTCAGAGCTGGAGGCAGAGCTGAAAATGTTTGGAGAAGAGCAGAAGCAAATGGGCACGTTGTCCTGGGCTGTTTATCGCTCCTATTGGAGAGCAGTTGGTGGATGCATGGCTGTGGCCGTTCTGCTCGCCCTCTTCCTAATGCAGGGTACTAACATCTCTTTTATTATTGGCTGTATTGCTGTAAGATAATTGTTGCACTACGGTTAGTATTTTGATTTGTCTTATACAGCCTCCAAAAATGTGTCCGACTGGTGGCTTTCTCATTGGATATCTCATATGAAGGAGAATATGACTGAGCTGGTGTCAGTTTCTGCCGATTCACTCTTAACGCTGACTTTCCTTTCTTCTGGCAGACTTGTGTAAGTTAGACATCTCTTATTATTTACATTCATTCATTCATTTTCTTTTCGGCTTAGTCCCTTTATTAATCTGGGGTCGCCACAGTGGAATGAACCGCCAACATATCCAGCATGTGTTTTTTACGCAGCGGATGCCCTTCCAGCTGCAACCCATCACTGGGAAACATCCATACACACTCATACACTATTGACAATTTAGCTTACCCAATTCACCTGAACTGCATGTCTTTGGAATTGTGGGGTAAACCGGAGAACCCGGAGGAAACCCACGCGAACACTGGGAGAACATGTAAACTCCACACAGAAATGCCAACTGACCCAGCCAGGGCTCGAACCAGCGACCTTCTTGCTGTGAGGCGATTGTGCTACCCACTGCGCCACCATGCTGCCCCATTATTTACAATATCATTCAAAAATATTTGGTTGTATTTTTTAGTTTATGAAGTTTGGAATGCTCAAAGGCTGTTTTTAAAAAAAAATAAAAATACAGTAAAAATTTTAATATTGTGAAATGCTGTGTTCTAGTTTAAATACATTTTAAAATGTAACCTATTGCTGTTATGCCAAGCTGGATTGTCTGCACTCAATATGCTGATTTGTCACTTAATATCTTCTGGAAACAATGATATAATATTATAAATCATTTTTATTTTTATAATGTTATTAAATTATAACATTTTTAAACAATGTTTTAATAGCTAATTTCTTTTGTCTTTGCCAAGATATTTTATTAGTCATGATGCAAGATACCAGTATTTAGCTTAAAGTGCAATTTAAAGGCTTAAATGCGTTAAGGCAATTTAGGTTAATTAGGCAGGTCATTAGAAAACTGGTTTGTTCTCTAGCCAATCTGAAAAAAAGATCTTAATAATATTGACCTTAAAATTGTTTATAAAAAAAATCTAAACTGGTTTTATTCCTGCTAAGCAAAAAGAAATAAGACTTTCTTCAGAGGAAAAAAGAAATACTGTGAGAGTTTCCTTGCTCTGTGGGAAATATTTGAAAAAGAATGAAAGACATGAGGGCTAATTGTTTTAGCCTAAAATTAAATGTCGAAAACAGTTTGCATGTACTTCTCTAAAGGACATGACGTTGATACAAAACAGGATATCTCAGGAGAGAAGTTCAAGTTGTCACAGAGTTTAAATACCTAGGGGTTTATCTGAACTTGGTTTCAAAACACATATATAAAAAAGGTATGTAACACGGTAAAATTGATTATAGTTCATTTTAGGTTTATTAAAAATTCTCTATCAAATAAGGCTTCAAAAATGTATTTAAATTCTATGATCCTCTCTCATATGTATTATTGTCTGATAGGTTGGTCTATCACAAAATCTAGTTTATAGACTAGCACTTAAATTTGAGATAAAAAACAGTTTAGTTTTCATCACTGTACTATTTAAAAAACTCATAGCCTGCTTAGTTGGGAAAACATCATTAAGTTTAAAAATGGTTGTGTTGCTTACAAGATTATGCATGGTTTAGCTTCTCCCCTTCAATCTGACTTTTTCCTGTTTAAATCTGTAGAAAACAGAATGACTCGGGGTGCAGCTAGAGCTGATTGTATTATTCCACTAGAAAAACGTCTTTTGGTCAAGCTTGTTTTTTTTTTTTTTGAAAGCCTCACATCAGTGGAATTTGATACCGCAATCTGTTAGAGAATGTGTATCTTTTAAGTATAATTTTAAGAAATGGCTTTTTATTAATCAACATTGTGAACACTAGGCTTTTTGATATTGTTGTTGTGGTTGTTTTCTGTTTTAGTTTGAATTTGTATTTTTATTGGTATGGCCTTTAACATCTGGCAAAGGGACCACCAATGAACTAGTCTTTGGGTTAATTTGGGTATATTTACATTCTTGGTGAATGTTGATTAATGTACACTGTCCCTTGTTGTGAAATAAAAATAAACTTTTGCCTTCAACTGTATATATTTTAAAATATTGAACCCTTTTTTGTTTTTTTCCTTCAACAATATTAATTTAAAAATGTGTAAAACTCATATTTTTTATTTTATAAAGTCATTTTAAAAGTAAACGTTTTATATACAAATTTAAAAATCTTCTATTGTAGTTCATTTGAGAAATATTTAACTGGTTTTGAATAAATTATCTTCCTCTACTCCATCACTTTTACCAGGTTTAATGCACCAGCCAGAGGTTCAGAGGGTTCTGGGAATATGAGCTCAGATCTGAAGTTTTATATGACAGTGTATGGATCTCTGGCAGCAGCAAATACAGTCTTCACCGCTGCTCGAGCATTTCTCTTCGCCTATGGAGCAATCTGTGCTGCTACTGTCGTTCATAAGAGACTGCTGTCCAATGTGCTTAAGGTATTGAACCATAACATTGCTTAAATAAAAAAAAAAACAAACAATGGTATTTATTTCCAGAAGTCAGTTAGTTTGATATTTTTTATGTGCACGCATTTCATTAAAGAAGCCAAAAATACAGTAGAATTGGGAAAAAACTGTTTGTTATTGAGTGTGGTTTAAATGTTCATTTATTTATGTGATTTAAATTGTAAATTGTTAGCATAATTTTCATTATATATTGTCTTCCTTCAGATCTGCTGATTAAGAAACATTTATTATTCTTACCAATGTTGAAAAGTGTTGGGCAGCTTCATAATTTTTGTGGAAACTGATAAAGTACCATTTAAAAGTATCGTTAAAATATATTTACTTTTATTCATCAAGGACACATTAAATTGTTTAAGAGTAAAAGTAAAAACATTATAATGTAAAGATTATTAAATTTCAAATACATGCAGTTTTTTTTTCATCAAGAGTCCTAAAAACCAATTAGTAATTGAAAACCAATTAGTAATTGATCATAAACTAGGTTAATAATGCTGACAATTCATTCAGAAATAAATCATTTTTTGCCTTCAATACACAAACAGTTATTTGAAATTGTAATAATATTTCACAATTTTCCTGTATTTAATGCAGCCTTGGTAAGCAGAAAAAAATATTTTAAGAACTATTTATAGTAAAATATATAAATACCAAAATTTTGACTAGTAGTGTACATATTTTAATAAACAATGTAATATATTAATAATATATTTAATATTTTTTTATTAAAATAATTTACATATTTTTTCTTAATATGCTATTTATTATTTACTTGGTAAAAATAGATATTGTTGTTGCTGTTATTATTATTAATTTAAAATATTCACATTGCATGCTTTTTCTATTCTAGGCCACTATGACGTTTTTTGACACAACACCCTTGGGTCGCATCCTGAACCGTTTCTCCTCAGACATTTACAGTGTGGACGACTCTCTACCCTTCGTCTTAAACATCCTCCTGGCCAATGTGTTCGGTCTTCTTGGGATGCTCATTGTCATGAGTTACGGGCTTCCTTGGGTTCTACTTCCTTTGGTTCCACTGGGGGCGCTTTACTACCAAACCCAGTGTTTTTATCGTTTCTCGTCCCGTGAGCTGAAACGCCTGTGTAGCCTCACACTCTCTCCAGTTTATTCACACTTCTCTGAAACCCTCAGCGGCCTGTCCACGGTGCGGGCCAGTGGACACACTACCAGGTCTGAAAAACAGCTGTACTTTCACTCAGATAAATTATTTTGAATTTAAAATATTCTTGTTTTAAGAAAAAATAGGAAGTAGTATTTTACAAAAAGAGCACATAAGCTTATTTATTTTGTTGTGTTTGCATTGTGACATTAATTTCATGACTCTTAAAAATTACATATGCTAAAAATATCCTAATTTCTGATGAGAAAAAAATCATATCAACATAGCAAATGAAATAATTTTATATTAAAATATACATTATAGAGTAATGTGATATGTTGTTTACATGTGATAAATTGTTGTGTGTAATCTATACAGATTTTAATCCTTAAATCCAAAAATAATTACATTCATGAAAATTGATTCTGTAATTAGTAGATATTGTGGTTATTTGTGGTTACATATGACCTGGTCTTTTCACTGACTGGAATGTACCTATTTTACAAGAGAGTAATACAAACTTTTCTGCTTGTTTTTAAAGAAACACTCCACTTTAAAAAAAAAAACTGCTCCCCTAAAGTTAAAGAAATGAGCTTTACCATTTTTGAATCCACGATTCTGCCAATCTACGGGTCTAGTGGTAGCAATTTTAGCTTAGCTTAGCGTGGATCATTGAATCAGATTAGACCATTAGCATCTCACTCAAATTTGTAAAAAAAAAAAATCTCAATAATTTGATAATGTGAAAAGCTATTACGCAGATTCTAACAATATCACTAAAGAAGAGTCAAGCTTTAAATGGAAAGTTATGTAAACTTTTTGGCCATTTTTAAGCAAGATGCTAATGGCCTAATTTGATTCAATGATTTATGCTAAGCTAAGCTAAAAGTGCTCCTGCCAGACCTGGAGATCAGCTGAATTGATTTAAAAATTGTAAAAGCTTCTGTTTAAATCTAGGGAACTTGTAAAATGAGCCTTTGTCCAAAAAAGTGGTATTTCTTTAAAAAAAAAAAAAACGATGACACTGAATGTTGAATGAATTTAAATTTTGACTGCATTTCTGTGTTTGAGAGCAGATTTGAGGAGGAGAATGAGAGGCGTCTTGAACAGAATCAGCGCTGTCTCTTCAACAGTAATGCTGCCATGCAGTGGCTGGACATTCGGCTGCAGATGATCGGTGTGACTGTAGTAACAGGCATCAGTGTGATCGCAGTGATCCAGCATCAGCTCAGATCCATTGATCCAGGTTTACCTCTTCATTTACAAATACATATTTAAAGCATTTAGCAGATTTTTAGAAGGTTTTAGTTTCTTTTCATGGTCAACAACATATTTAGAATGTTATCTAACAGGAAACAAGTGCTACCTTTTAAGAATACAAATATGTTTACAGAATCTTCATCTGACCAATCAAATGCTCTTTAGAATCTGAACCACCTTACGCTATAAAAGAAAAGACAAAACTTACCTCAAAACATTTCTCACACATCTGAATCATATACAGAATGTTGTGTAGAATTATACAAACTGTATAAAAACCTCTGAATCCTAACTAAAACTGATGAGGGGAAGAGTCCCATGCACCAACATACAAACACTTTTCCAACTGAACATTGTTGCATAAATAATAAAAAAAGAGTTTTCTATTAGTAACAGTTCCATGTTTAATCCAAAGGAGTTATTTTTTTTTAAATAAAACTGCCGCAATTTGTCAAATGCAGCTTTAACATACATAAAATGTGATTGGCTGATTTTAAAAACAAAGTTTTCATTTTAAACCAATCACACCATAACTATTTGCTCCAGTGGAAATAAATAAGCTGTGCGCTCCAATGCACTTCAGTGGATTCATTGTCCAGCTCAGGTGGTTTAAAGATACTAAAACAGCTCAAATCTTGGCTCTTCTCTGTATTGCCAGGTCTGGTGGGTCTGTCTCTGTCCTATGCACTGTCTATCACCAACCTGCTGTCAGGCCTGATTTTCAGCTATGCACAGACAGAGATGCAGTTGGTGAGCATTGAGCGCACAGAGGAGTATTCAACCATCATCCCGCAGGAACCCCAAAAAGCCAGCCTTGAGGTTACATTTCTGATATATTTCTCATGTTTACCTTAGAAACTCAATCTGAATGTGATTTTGTTTAGTGAGGGATAATATTCATCCAGCAGGTTGCTCTCGCAGAATAAAGCCTGACAGGGGTAGTAGCAGCCCAAAGCTAAAAGATGGCTGTTGTATAAGTCTGAAGAGCTTTATTCTGCAAAAACAACTAGCTGAATGTGCATTATCCTGCTTACTGCACAGTTGCTTGCCACAAATATAAACAATTAGACACATAACATTGATCTGAGCTTTAATAACTTACTAGCTCTTTAATTAAATGTAAAGCTTGCAGAAAGCATTAAACTGTCAAGTGTGACTATACTAGTATGGCAGATATCGGCACTGCTGGGAGGCGTGCGTTGACCGTATCCTAGCAGTGCCAATATACAGCCATATCGCACTGCTATAAGTGTGATATTGCATTTATACAACAGTTTGACGGGGTAATCGTGTATATAAAAAAGAAAATCAAATACGGAGAGTCTCAAAAACCCTTTTGTACGAGGAACTACTTTCTTCCGCCATTCACATCTACAGCTGACTATCAATGCTGCTTTGAAAAAAAAGAAAGAAATATGTATGTATATATGTGTATATTTATATATTTATTTATATATTTAAAGCAGTATTGGGCGATATGATTATTGAATTGAATCATATAGAGATTTTCTATAAAGCTCATCTATAAATATATCCTTGCAGCGCAGTAAAGATTATGCATGTTAGAGCAGCACAAAGTTAATCAATTAGAATAAAATGTATTAGAAAAAGTGGAACCCATTTGAATGAATTGACCACTGTCTTTTATCAGCGACAGCGCAGAGAGAAACTTCTTTCTCGGTTCAGTTCACTCACAGTTCATTGCTGAAAAATACACACGCATGAGTCAAAATTCACAGTTTGATGTTTATTCTCAGAACACTAATATATCTAAAATGAAAGTGAACAGTTTGTCATTATGATTTTATTTATTACAACCACTAATTCATTATTTAGCCTAATAAATATATATATTTTTTGCAAACGCAGTGTTCAAATAAATGTAAAAGTTGCAAAACAATTCTTATAAAAGATAAAATTACAGCAAAATATCTGCAAGATGCTTTGTGATCTGTTTATGAATTTAAAAAAGCATATCAAAACATTTCCCCTTCTGTTGTTTTCCACAAATCGCACCCTGTGTAATATGTATTATTTATTTCAAAAATTATCTGAAGAATTCCATATGTTTCTGTTGCCAAGTCTAACTCAAAATCTCTTCTGTACATCTGCAGGTTTCAGACAGGTGGCCTGAAAGAGCTCGTGTTGAGTTTGTAGATGTGGTGTTGTCATACAGGCCAGGTTTGCCCAATGCTCTTGATGGGGTCAGTTTGGAGGTGTTGCCTGGTGAGAGGATTGGCATAGTGGGCCGTACAGGATCAGGGAAATCCTCATTGTTCCTAGCGCTCTTCCGCATGGTGGAGCTCAACCAGGGTCAAATCTTGCTCGATGGGGTCGACATCAGCTCGGTCAAGCTCAGTGACCTGCGGTAAGAGTTATTATAGTCACTGTTGGTTTAACACACTTCTATTTTGTAAACCAGATACACTGACATTGAAAAGTTTGGGATAAGACCAGTAAGTTTTTTGTTTTGTTTTGTTAGATTTTAAGCAAAAAATGTATCAAAAGTGACATAAAATAATGTAACAAAAGATTTTGATGTGCTTTTAATTTTAGTTTAAGGCATTTAAGCATAAGAAACTTCTGTAACACTTTCTATGAAGCTCATACTCATAATGAATTTTAACTCTGTTTATAATTATTTATAATCTATCAAAACAATTCTATAAATGTATCTATAAAGACACGTTTATAATGACATAATTTATTATAATGACAGTTATAGCTACATTTATAATAGTGTTATGAAAAATATTTATTAGTGATGCATTTACTTTTTCAGTGTGAAATATGTTCATAACACATTATACATGATTTGAAGTACTACTTAGTCATGATTGTATTTATAAAGATGCAGTTTATCATAACAATTCTATAAATTCTGTAATTCTGTTCTGTATATTTAAAAAAATTAAATGGTTAAGTTTTGAGATATGAGTTGGAGGATCAGTTTAACTTGCAATAGACCGTTTTTAAATGCATAATGAGCACATCTTTATATGGAAAATTAGCATTCTGTTTTCACTTTACTTTTAAAGTAATATATAATAATATATTATTCATAATATTATTAATAAACGTTTATAATAGTTCATTACAATTATGAGCTTCATTAAGAGTGTTATTGAAACTTCTTTTTTGAAATGTTAAAAAAAAACTAACTTGGCAACCACAAACCTTTATATGATGTTTCACATACAGTTGAAGACAAACTTATTAGCCCTCCTGTAAAACGTTTATTTTTTATTTTTTTCCCCAAGTGCTGTTTTGTGAAGAGAAACTTTTTTTCAACACATTTTTAATAACTAATTTCAAATAATTCATTTCTTTTGTCTTTGCCACGAGGAAAAGTACTTAATATTATATTGTCATGGAAATTAAAAAAAATAGTTTTAGGTTCACGAGTCCAGTGAACTTAACAGTTAAGAGAAGTCCACAACCAAGTGAAGTTCAACAAATGTCCAATCCTTAATTCAAAGAACGGCTAATTTATTCATTTCAGTCGAGCTGTGAAAACATCTTCACCCAATGGCTGTAAACCAAGGGAAAATCATTCCTAAAAAGGCACCTTAGTTTAATAGTTTCAAGTATTAAAAAGAAACACGTGTTAGGGGTTTCAAATAGGAAACACATTTACTCAAGAACAGAAATTCAACTTTCAGAAATTTGCATCCTGTTTGGCTGTTTAACTAGAGAACTGCAGCTCAAGAAAACAGAGATGTAAACTTTTCCAATAATAGATATAATTCTACAACACAATATGCTAGTATTCAGCATAAAGTGCCATGTAAAGGCGTATGTTAATTGGCTTAACTAGTCAAGTCAGGTTAATTGGGCAAGTTATTAGATAGCAGTGGTTTGTTCTGTAGCCAGCTGAAAAAAAATGACTAAGGGTGCTAATAATATTGACCTTAGCAGTTTTTACATTTTACATTTGCAAGACTAAATGAACTTTGTTAAACAGCACTTGGGGATATAAGCGAAAAAGAATTACAATTTCACAAGAGGGCTAATCATTTCAGCCCAACGTTGTGTAAGTGCATCCTTTCATACATCTTAAATTATTTAGTACATCTTATGATTTCTGTTGTTCTATTAGCAAGCATTTAAAGTGAAATCCATACATGAATTTTAGAACTTTTTTTTTTTACAATGTTTCACATACAAAGAAATCAAAACAACAAAGAACAGATAAAAGAACAAAAAACAATAGTCAGGTACTGGCAGGTGTGTCCGTGTCCGTGTGTGTGTGCGTGTGTGTGTTTGTGTTTGTGTGTGCATGTAAAGGTAACTGGTAAAAGGGGACAGGTCAGAGTACATACATAAGAAAGATGGAAAAAAATATTTATATTTATATATATCATGCATAACAGTCAATAAATGAAGAAAACAGATATAAATAAAACACAGATAGAAAGATACCAATCAGTGGTAAGGAGTGACTACAATTATAGTAATGTAATAATAGTAATAATGACAGTAAAAAAACAACAACAATAAAACAAAATTTTTTACCAATCTTGAATGCTTCTCTCTAAAGATTTGGTTTGGGGGCCCCTAGCATGAGAGATGTGATGTTTTTGAATATTTGTGTTTATTTCCTTGTCTTGTGTGGGAAAAGTACGGCAGGTCTGTCATGTAACCTTGTCACACTCTGCAGCAGCCGGTGTTTCTGTGTGACTGTCTGACCCTCTTGCAAGAGAATAAAATTTTATGTAATGGATCCATCATTAAAGATTAAAATCTTTAATGATGGAGTTTTAATATTGCCACAACAGACAAGTGTTCGAATATTTCTCATATATTTCCATCATAATTTTTCGTTTTTGTCATAAATCTTACATTTTTTTATGTTTCCTCTAGTTGCCCTCTTAAAAGTAGAATTTGAAACTCAAATTTGGTTTCAAATTGTTCTCAATTTGATCTTAAAGGGATAGCTCACCCAAAAATTCTGTTCAATACAAAAGAAGATATTTTGAAGAAAGCTGATACTGGTTACCATTGACGTCCATAGTAGGAAAAACGCATTATATGCAAGTCAATGGTTTCAGGTTTCCAGCATTTTTCAAAATATCTTCTTTTGTGTTCAACAGAAGAAAAAAGAACTCAATGGTTTGAAACAAGTAAAGGGTGATTAAATAATAACAGAATTGTCATTTTTGGGTGAACTATCCCTTTAAATTTTAATCTGTACTGCGACATCATAAGTATTTTTTTTATTGATTTTTATCGCCCTCTATAGATCAAAACTGGCCATCATCCCTCAGGATCCCTTCCTTTTCTCCGGCTCCATGCGAGAAAATCTTGATCCTCAAGGCTGCCATCCAGACTTCAGACTGCTAGAGGCTCTTGAGCAATGCCACCTGGGAAATGTAGTTCAGAGGAACGGTGAGAGTTCATGAACTTTTGATTGTTTTGTTTAGCTCTTGTTTATCTTCCCTGAAAGGAATTATCTTGGACATGAGAAAATACTTTCAGGATTTATATTAATTAAATAGTTTTTTTTCTGCTCGTGACAGGTGGCCTGGATTCGGAGGTTGGAGAGAGAGGGAAGTCTCTGTCTGTGGGCCAGAGGCAGCTGTTGTGTCTCGCTCGTGCTCTGCTAACAGAAGCTAATGTATAAAACTATTGTTTATTTAAAGCAACACACTGCAGGTCAATAGGGTAAACAATTATTTCAAAAGATGTCACCATATTTTCCCAGTTGTTTGATTTCTTAAAGAATCGCAAACATTTTTTGTATTACAAGTTCTCTAAAATCATGTTTGAATATGCAAATGAGGCAATGTGCTATCAAATAAGCTCTTATTTACATACATTACTAGCACAAAAATATGAAATTTGAATAAAGTCAGGTTCCAAATTCTTGTAAATTATTTTTACATTATATTCACAGATGGGATTTTTGAGTATCTCTTGGTATAATTCAGAAAATACTGTGAACATTTGCATTTTTTTTTGTAGCATTAAACTCTATATTTAATCAGACATATTACGTATGCTGTTTTTGGGTATCTCCTTGTATTATTCCATAATTCAGAAAATACTGTGAACAGCCAGAAAAAAATAACATAACAAAAACATGACATAAACATTAAAATAAGATTAACAAAAACGTAGCATTAACATACAATAAACATAACATAACATAATAACCTGACATGATAAACATAACATAGACATGACATAAACATAACATTGACATGACATGACAAACATAACACTGACATTATATAACATTGACGTATAACAAAACTAACAAACATAGCATAAACATAACATTATCATCATTTTTTGTATAAAACATTATGTATTCTAACTGTGCTCTTATGCATGCTCTATATAAACATAAACGTCTACTCTTTACATATCATAAATATAACATTGGCATGACATGACAAACATAACAATGACATTACATAACATTGCGTATAACAAAAGTAACAAATGTAGTATAAACATAAGATTATCTTTTTGTTTTATAAAATATCTATGCTAACTGTGCTCTTATGCATGCTCTATTGAAAAGTTTTTTTTGTTTAAAAAAAAAAAGTTATGACCTGTTTTATGACAACCTTTAGAATATTTATAGTAATTGAAATTTACAGACAACAAAAGAAACACCTACAATTGGTGAAAAGTGTATTATTGATTTAGATTACTTTGACTGACAGGTGCTTGAAAACCCCCCCACTATATTTGCCTGCAGTGTCTCGCTTTTAAAGTAGAATATAAACAATTTCAGACAAATATTCCCTTTTAACTATGCACTTTATTGTTCATTTATGCTCTGATAGATTTTATGCATTGATGAGGCCACAGCGAGTGTCGACCAGAAAACTGACATGCTGCTGCAGAAAACCATCAGAGAAAAATTCAAGGATAAAACAGTCCTCACCATCGCCCACAGGTCACAAACTACTTCAGCATTGACTCGAAAATTCTTTCCTTATTTACTCGCCTGTTATTCTGGAAACCCAATAGAAATAGGTTTATCTTCGGAACAAATGAAGATATTTTTATTCAAATCTATCAAGAGATTTCTGTCTCCAAACTCTGACGCTTCAAAACATTCATAAAAACATTAAAAGATACGTTTGTACAACATGTATCTTCTGAAGAGATATAATCATTAAATATATTAGATTAACAGATAACATGGAACATGTTTAAAATGGTCTTTTGTGACATAAAAATATCACTGGTCAGCAAACAGTGTTTACAGTATAGCATTCAGGTTTCAAACCAACACATTTGAGCTTCCACAAAAATCAATTTTAGTTTTACATCTTTAAAAAAAAAACGGATAGTTCACTCAAAAAGGAAAATTTATTCAACATTTACTCTCCCTTGTGTGGTGTCAAACCTGTTTGAGCTTCTTTTTGATGTTGAAAACAAAAGAAGATATTTTGCTAAATGTTAGAAACCGGTAGCCTTTGACATCCATAGGAAGAAAAATACTATGGAAGTCAATGGCTACCAGTTTCCAACATTCTTCAAAATATTTTCTTTTGTGTTCAACAAAAGAAAGAAACTCATGCAGGGTTGGAATGAATGGATGTTGGGTAAATGATGAATGATGTAAAAATGTTATTATGCCTATTAATTCATGCTAATTATCCCTTTAATTTATATGGATTTATTTTTATTTTATTTTATATTTTGATCTCTACATAAACATTTTAGTGCTTCAAAGTTTTGGGTGAATAGACTGTCAATGCAGAGCTAGACATCTCCTATTTGTATATAATATCTTCATTGAACTTTACTTATGGTTTTGGAATGACATGAGGACGTGTACACTGCAAAAATGCTTTTCTTACATTGAGCTTTCGTCTTTTAGTAATATTAAATCAAGGAGCATTTTCTAGACAAGTAAAAATGTTGTTGTTTGTTTTAGTTTTTTTTTTTTTAAATAATAAGTTAAAATTAAGTGAAATTTTCCTTAAAATGTGCATGATAATCTCCCAATGGGGTAAGTAAAATAACCTTGTTTATGGTTTAAAAAAAAAAATAAATAAAATAAAATATATATATTCTTTAATTTTGACTCAATATTTCTGAGAACAAAACTTTTTTACTTGATTGAAGAAATTTTTCGATTTTTGGACTAGAAATGAGACACTAGAAAACTGTAAGAAAAACATTTAGCAGTTAATAATTTGGGGGTGTACTAATCTTTTAAATGGAACTTGATATTGTAGTTTTATGGAATTAAAATGGGGGACAAACAGTTAAATGATGCAGAATTGTTTTTCAAACTTAAAAACAAATGTTAAATGTAGTAACACAACCAAGTGCAAAGTTTATGAGGTGTTCATTAAATAAACTGACAACTCTGATTGATGACTTCACATTGGAAAATTATATTTACAGCTCTTTTTTGACCCACGTTATACTGAACAAGTGTATAGCATTTTAGCATGCATTTTTAGGTCATTTCAAAGGGATAGTTCACCTAAAAATGAATATTGTCATCATTTACTCAGCCTCCATTTGTTCCAAACCTGTGTAAGGTACAAAAAGAAGATATTTTGACAAATGTTTGAAACCAATTGACTTCCATAGGTTTGTTTTTCTATTATGGATGTCAGTTATAAACGGTTTGCAACATTTTCAACAGAAATAAAGAAAACCCATAAAAGTTAGGAATAATTCAAGGATGAGTAAATAGTAACTAAATGTCAATTTTTGGATGAAGTATCACTTTAGTTAGTTCACACATAAATGAAAATTATGTCATTAATCACCCTCATGCCATTCCAAACCCCTGAGACCTTCGTTCATCTTCAGATCATAAATTAAGATATTTTAGGTGAAATCGAAGAGATCCCTTATCCTTCATAGACAGCAGCGGCCCTGAGACGTTCACAGTCCAAGAAAATACCAAAATAAAAAAGACCAAATATCTTCAATGGTTCACTTGGAATATTATCAAGTTACAAGAAAAACTTTGTGTGCACATAAAACAAAAACAAGGACTTTTTCTGCGATATCTGACAAGGAAGAGAAAACATAGTAAACAAAGTCATTTTACAGATTTTTTGGTGCACAAAAGTGTTCTTGGAGCTTCATATGATTACAGTTGAAACACTGAAGTCATGGAATGTTTTAGACTCTTGCTTTTTGAAGAGTCAGAGAACTTTTTTTAATTTGTGTTCTGAAAATGAAAGAAGGTCTAGGGGGTTTGGAACGATATGTAATGAGTAATTAATAACAGAATTTTCATTTTTGCGTGAACTAACCCTTTGAGAACATTTGTGTTACCTCACAAACTCAACTAGCCTTTTTAATCCCCACAGACTGAATACAATTATGGACTCCGACAAAGTGTTGGTGATGCATGCTGGGAAAGTGGTGGAGTTCGACAGCCCTGCTGCTCTGTGCCAAAGAGAAGACTCTATTTTCCAGAAACTTTTACGTGGAGGGGAAGACCAAGTTTAAAATATTGAAATTCCAACTAAGAATGTAGTTTGATTGTAAAGCATGACCACTGCATGCGTGATACGTGCAGTTTATATCATGCTGTACAATACAGAACACTCTTAAACTCAGGAAAATTGGTTTTGTTGTTTTATAAATGTCATATTTGTATTTAAATGTGAATCTGCCTTAGAAGTAAATAGTGTTTTTTTAATTATTGGTAATTATTGTTGTTTTTTTTTAAAGAATCGTTGCTATTGAAGAAAGTACACACTGCACAAAATGTTTTTTCTTACTTAGAGTGTTTGTCTTATTTAAAATAATATATATTTTTAAATCAAGTAAAAAATTTATATCAAATATGTTACATCAATAGTACATTTTTATATAAAAAATTTTGCTTTTTTTCCAGAAATAATAAGTCAAAAATTTATGGGTTTTTTTTCATTAAAACAAGCTAAATAATCTGCCAAAGAAATTTTTTTTTGTTTTTAAATAAGATTATTATTCTTACTCCATTGGCCCATTTTTAAAGGAAAAACTTACTTAATTTTGACCTATTAACCTATTAGTGTAAACACTTTTTTTTTTTACTTGTCTATAAAATCTTTATATATTTGGACTAAAACACTCCAGGTAAGATTTTATTTTTTTTGCAGTGCATTTAATTCTTTAATCAAGAGAAAGGGTCTTATTTTCATTATTCAAGGTGTGTCCCAGAGTGTTCTAATATGCATTTCTGACGTTTAAACCGCATTGTCTTTTCTCAGAATGCTTAGTGCATAATTGGTTTTATTAAAGGTGTGAACGCTCGTTATAAACCGTCTCCACCCAGAACCACCTAGGTGGAAGTGCCTACGCCTTGTACAGGTAGTCTTTTCCCAATGGGTATGACTCATTTGTGTGCATAGTTTAGTTTTTTTCACTATTTCTTTTGATTTTCTTCAATCAATCAGGAATTAGGGAGAGGTTTATTATTGTTATGTCACCCTGCCTCCATGAAGAACAAGCAGTGATGCTGTACTGAGGCATGTGTTTGTACCTTAAACCAGTTATTCCGCTCTGGAAATGTATTACTTGCTGCAGTGAGAGTTTCATGAACAGTAAGAAGAGGACAGAGGTAAACACGGACTCACCCAGAGGAAACATCCAGTCATCAGCATGATATATTATTACTAGACATTGATACTGAACAAGGATATAAAAGCTCATGAGATGCAAGGTAAGGCTTTTCTTTTGCTGTTCATATTTAAACATTACCTTGGACTGTTTTTAAAAAAGGTATAATCCTATAGAAAGTAAGATCTTGTATGTTTAGCCAACGTAGGTGTCCAGTTGTTATGAATTACTATGCAGCGAATGCTTGTTTACATTTATGTATTAAAACATGAATTATTGCACAGGGATGTTTATTTAAAGTTGTGAATAAGAACGTGTACTGTATTTTTGTATACCACGTATTACAACAAGAGTGTTTCTGATGCACATTTTCAGATTCTGTACCTTTAATTTGTGATTACTATAAATACATGGTAACAGCTTTGTGCATGTTCGTAAAATGATCATATACTGTAGATTGTACCTTGTAATCAGATGTTTTTGGTAGATTTTTATGATGAAATAGCTGACATTTAAGTCATCACAGTTGAACAAGTTATGAATATGTCTTTACAGATGATCATGGGATAATCTGGTACCTCTGCGATTGCGCATGTTTAAAACAGGGTGTGGTCAATAAGGTTAGGCGTGCTCACAGTTTCTTTTGTCTGGCCTAACCTGTTCCTAACGCCCTCTTGTTACACTATCCTAACAATTCTTTGAATACCTCACAGTTTCGTCTGTTTGTTTACTCACCAATGCGATAAATGCTGACTAAAAAAAAAAAAAAAGCATGGAAGTTTTTTCCGTTTTCTTTCAGTCTGAGAGAAGTGCTTCTTTTCATTGACTGATTGCGATTGATATGCTATTGCGTTGTGACTTAACATGCATTTGTAATATTTTGCATTGAAACGTGGGTCTCATGAGTGCTAAATTCCCTTTGCATTAACAGGTTTCAGTTCTGGAGAATTTTGTGTAAATCTAAACTAGTGAAATGGTATGTTATCAGTTTTTAATCTTATTTGTCCTTCAAACATTTTGATTATGCTTTTTGTGTTTGTTGCTAAGTTGTGTTACTGTTATAGTTATTAATACAAATAAATGAGTGATGAAATGTTATTTAGTGCAAACTGCATATGTTGGTCATCAATGTTTTATTCATATATGCATGAGATTAATTTAATGATCATCATGTTTTGTAATTTGCAGGCTCTTTACCGAAGAAGCCTCTCCGACAGCCTGCTGCTTGAAGATAATGTCTCTGGAGAGTACACAGACCTGCACTTTCTTGAAGGTACAGTTGCATGACTGTTTGATTATGAATTTATTTATTTTTGCTCAGGGTCAGGGCTGACTGAATAATCATAATAATATTCTGTAAAATCACAAATACAATTGAGCAAATCTGGGATATGTAATAAATCTTCTCCAAAGGCCATGGGGCTCTCTCGCCAGCTATGTCTACACTAATACGGATAATTAAAAAAAACTGTGTTTTCGCCATAAGTCCACGCGATTTTTAATTCTTTTTGTCATCCACCCTAAAAGAATGAAACTGCTTTCATTCATGTACTACGCACAGACATAAGACTCTTTTACCTGCTTCATATCCACCTGGCGTTTATTTACTTTCTGTCTCTTTGAAACATTGAGGCAAATGTTACAACTGTCGTCTGCTTCCACCGCTGAACAATAGCTCGCAGTAAACATTCCATGTCCTTTGAAGAGAGGCAATATGGAGCATTAATCTTTAAAAAAGATGTCAAAACCGACAGCATTCAAAACTGAGTTGGTCACATGACTACATCACATGATTAAATGCATCATCGTTTTCAAAATCCTCCGTTTTGCAATTATTTGTAATTATTTATTATCTAATTAATAATCAGACAACTTATTTCAAATACTTATCTGAGCTTATGGGGTAAGTTTGGAGTAAAACCATGTTATTATATGTGGTAATTTCATATGCTTCATTTACCACACAGAGCCATAGTTAATTTAGAAGCTGTCATTATCACAGAATGATTATCTCAATGACATATAGACCGGTTAAATTTAATTAGATTTTAAAAACTGCATAGAGTTTACTACACAGCTCTATGTAGTAAACGCTGCTCCATCTGAACCCATGTGCTGAAGGTTTACTAGAACTGGTTTTACTGGCAAAATATGCATGAAAATTTCCTTTCAGTAATCAGCCAACCCTGATACTATCACTATATGATCACTATAACGTTATTGAGCATCATAGCATCACTTCTTTTACAAAACACTTATTGGCCTTATTCTTTGGTGTAAGAGTGGGTGCAGCCATTGAAACCCTATTGGTTTGAGACTTATGGTCTCATTCATTTTTATTGATTTTTAGCAGAAAAAACAGCTTGTTATGCTGCTTGATGTCATAAACTTGTATTTTCTTATTATATTGTTTTTATGATTATGTATTGTCATAAACAATTGTTTGTAGAGCAAGTGATTTGGCCATTTATTATTTCAAGTATTTTTTTTACTTTATTTTTCCTAAAACAGCTTACTTTCACATTGCAGAATAAGATCAATACAATAAACAAAATAACTTTGACATGATCATCTAAAAATGCAATTCTTTAGGGGAAGAAATTGTTGGGGCCAATGGTCAGTTTGAGGTAAAAAGGAATGAACAAAAGAAGAATGAAGCTGTGGACATTTTGAAGTTGATTGGTGATGATAAGGAGTTGACAAAGCATGGTTTGAAATCCAGCAGGAGTTTGGAAAATCTGGATATCAAAGCTCCAGTTGAGGTCTGTTTTTTTTTTTTCTTTTAAAACCCTGAATCATATGTCCAGCAAACACATTGATTTGTTCTAATTAAAATGTTTCAACAGGTGTGGAAAGATTCATATGACAAACTTTTCAATGCTAAAGTCAAGAGATTTTTAAAAGGAAATCAAGTTGGAAAGGATAAAAGACATAGCAAACATGACAGTGGTCCAGAGACAGCTCAAACACTTGACCGCAAAAGCAAGGTAAACATTGGAACTTTGCTTCAGAATGCAGATCGGATGAGTCTCACACCATATGAAACAGAATTTGACGAGAAAGCAAGGTCATCCATCAGCCATAATGATCCCAAGGATTCTACAGGTGACCTGATGAGAGCAAAGCTCAAAACCAATACTGCAAGAGATTTTCCATCGCTTCAATCCAAACTGAACTTGACCGATGTTGAGCATGAAATCAACCTAAGGGGTGGAACATATACAGATTTTGAAAAAGATGTTGGTATTAATACACCAGATCTTACATTGTCACATGGCCAAGGATCTCCTGTGATGCACCTCACAAAAGGACATTTTAAGACCCCCAAAGCAGTGTTTAATTCCTCTGATATGAATATGGATGTACCATCAGATAAAGTAGAGAAATCAAAATTTAAACTGCCAAAATTTAGCTTCTCTGGAAACCACAATCCAGACATCAAATATGATGCAAGTATGAAAGGGTCACCTGCTGAAGTAGCTGCAGGTCTAAATGGTTCTGATATACAAATTGATGGACCAAAGATTGATTACAAAGGTCTGAAAACAGACTTGGACATGGACATGCCATCTGGAACACCAAAAATTGCTCTGTCAGGGCCCAGGATGATGAAACCTGAAATGAATATGTCAGCTTCAAAGTTTAATGCAGACTTTGATTCACCTGACATTAAAATTACAGGTCAAAAACCAGGCATGGATGTTGATTTCCCTAAAGGTAAAATTAAAGGTTTAAATTTAAAAAAAAACAATGACTTGAATCCATATGATCTTGATGTTAAGGCTCCTTCAGGACCTAATCTTAAAATAAAGTCTCCAGACCTGAATCTCAAAAATACAAAAGTTAAGGGGGAAATTGATGTCCTTGATATGGATCTGACTCTTCCTCATGCTGATCTGAAAAACCCAAATGACTTTGGCCTCACAGGCCCCAAAATAAAAACACCTAATTATGACCTGAAGACCCCTGAAATGGATCTTTCAACTTCCAAGTTTAAGACCGGATTAGATTCAACAGATATCAACATTAAATGTCAGAAACCTGAAATTACAGACATGAATGTTGATTTACCTAAGGGTAAAATCACAGTACCAAATTTAAAAACACCCAGTCATGACTTAAATGCACCTGATCTTGACATTAATGCCCCTTCAGGTAAACTGAAACTGCCCAAATTGGACATCTCTGGTAACAAGCCAGAAGGACCTGGTCTTAAAATCAAGTCTTCAGACCTGAATCTCAAACCCCCCAAAACTAAGGGTGGAATTGATATGCCAGAACTCAATCTAACTCTGCCTCAAAGTGATTTAAAAGCCCCCAACATAGATGTCAAATCATCTGATATTGATGTTAATGGCCCATCAGGTAAACTGAATATGGCAAAACTAAAGACTCCTAGGCCACATATGAATGTTGATGCTGACATTGAACAGCATGACCTTAATCTGAGTGCATTAACACCCAAACTTAATGCAGGGATAAAAAGCCCTCATATTGATATTAATGGAATGAATGCTGATATCAATGGTCCAAAAACAGATCTTACACTACCGGACATGGACATGCCTTCAGGAAAAAAGAAAATGCCGACTTTCAAAATGCCTGATTTTGGTCTTTCAGCACCCAATATAAAAACGCCTGATGTTGATCTAAAGACCCCTAAAATGAGTATGTCGGCTCCAAAGTTTAAGGGAGACTTTAATTCCCAAGATCTCAGCATTAGTGGTCATAAGCCAGATATCACAGCACCAGACATGGATTTTAAGATTAATTCCCCTTCAAGTAAACTGAAGCTGCCAAAATTTGGCTTCTCAAGTAGCAAGAAAAAAGGACCTGATTTTAAAATTAAATCTCCAGACTTGAATCTCAAAAGCCCCAAAATGAAGGGAGGAATTGGTACCCCAGACATGGATCTCACTTTGCCTCAAACTGATTTGAAAGCTCCCAACCTAGATATCAAATCTCCTGATATTGATCTTAATGGCCCATCAGGTAAATGGAGTATGGCAAAATTAAAAATGCCCAGTTTAGGTGTGCCAGGTTTAAAAGAGCCACATATGAATGTGGATGCTGACATTGATCAGCCGGACCTAAATCTGAGTACATTAACTCCCAAGCTAAATGCCGGGATAAATGGTCCAGATATTGACATTCATGGACCTCATACTGATCTTAAAGGTCTGAAAACAGACCTTAAACTTCCTGACATGGACATGCCATCTGGAAAAATGAAAATGCCCAATTTCAAAATGCCTAGTTTTGGTCTATCCGGGCCCAAATTGAAAACACCAGATTACGATTTGAAGACCCATGAAATGGATCTTTCCCCTCCAAAGCTTAAGGCAGACTTTGATTCCCCAGACATAAACCTAGGCCATTTGAAGACACCCAATCTTGACATGAATGCACCTGACCTTGACATAAATGCCCCTTCAGGTAAACTGAAGCTGCCAAAATTTGGGTTTTCTAGCAAGCCAAAAGGCCCAGATCTTAAAATTAATTCTCCAAAGTTGAATCTGAAAAGCCCCAAAATTAAGGGTGGAATCGATACCCCTAACATGGATCTGACTCTACCTCAAACTGATTTCAAAAGCCCAAACCTAGATATCAAATCTCCTGATATTGATCTTAATGGCCCGTCAGGTAAATTGAATATGGCCAAACCAAACATGCCAAATTTACGTATGTCAGGCTTGAAAGGTCCAGATATGAATGCTGACATTGATCATCCTGACATTAATCTAACTGCATCAACACCCAAACTAAATGCTGGGATAAGTAGTCCAGATATTGACATTAATGGACCTGGTCTGAAAGGTCCAAAAACAGACTTTACACTTCCAGACATGGATATGCCATCTGGAAAAATGAAACTGCCCAATTTAAAGTTTCCTAAATTCGATCTATCAGGGCCCAAATTGAAAACACCAGATTACGATTTGAAGACTCCTGAAATGGATCTTTCCCCTCCAAAGTTTAAGGCAGACTTTGATTCCCCAGACATAAACTTAGGTCATAACCTTGATGTCACAGCTCCTAACTTGAATGTTGACTTACCAAAAGGTAAAATTAAAGGACTAGATATGAAGACACCCAAACTTGACATGAATGCACCTGACCTTGACATAAATGCCCCTTCAGGTAAACTGAAGCTGCCAAAATTTGGGTTTTCTAGCAAGCCAAAAGGCCCAGATCTTAAAATTAATTCTCCAAAGCTGAATCTGAAAAGCCCCAAAATTAAGGGTGGAATCGATACCCCTAACATGGATCTGACTTTGCCTCAAACTGATTTCAAAAGCCCAAACCTAGATATCAAATCTCCTGATATTGATCTTAATGGCCCATCAGGTAAATTGAATATGGCTAAACCAAACATGCCAAGTTTAGGTATGTCAGGTTTGAAAGGTCCACATATGAATGCTGACATTGATCATCCTGACATTAATCTGACTGCATCAACACCCAAACTAAATGCTGGGATAAGCAGTCCAGATATTGACATTCACGGACCTGGTCTGAAAGGTCCAAAAACAGACCTTACACTTCCAGACATGGACATGCCATCTGGAAAAATGAAACTGCCCAATTTAAAGTTTCCTAAATTTGGTCTATCAGGGCCCAAATTGAAAACACCAGATTACGATTTGAAAACCCCTGAAATGGATCTTTCCCCTCCAAAGTTTAAGGCAGACTTTGATTCCCCAGACATAAACTTAGGTCATAACCTTGATGTCACAGCTCCTAACTTGAATGTTGACTTACCAAAAGGTAACATTAAAGGACTAGATATGAAGACACCCAAACTTGACATGAATGCACCTGACCTTGACATAAATGCCCCTTCAGGTAAGCTGAAGCTGCCAAAATTTGGGTTTTCTGGCAAACCAAAAGGCCTAGATCTTAAAATCAATTCTCCAAAGCTGAATCTAAAAAGCCCCAAAATTAAGGGTGGAATTGATACCCCAGACATGGATCTGCCTCAAACTGATTTCAAAAGCCCAAACCTAGATATCAAATCTCCTGATATTGATCTTAATGGCCCGTCAGGTAAATTGAATATGGCAAAACCAAAGATGCCAAGTTTAGGTATGTCAGGTTTGAAAGGGCCAGATGTGAATGCTGACATTGATCATCCTGACCTTAATCTGACTGCATCAACACCCAAACTAAATGCTGGGATAAGTAGTCCAGATATTGACATTCATGGATCTCATCTGAAAGGTCCAAAAACAGACCTTACACTTCCAGACATGGACATGCCATCTGGAAAAATGAAACTGCCCAATTTAAAGTTTCCTAAATTCGGTCTTTCAGGGCCCAAATTAAAAAAAGCAGATCACGATTTGAAGACTCCTGAAATGGATCTTTCCCCTCCAAAGTTTAAGGCAGACTTTGATTCCCCAGACATAAACCTAGATCATAAACTTGATGTCACAGCTCCCAACTTGAATGTTGACTTACCAAAAGGTAAAATTAAAGGACTAGATATGAAGACACCCAAACTTGACATGAATGCACCTGACCTTGACATAAATGCCCCTTCAGGTAAACTGAAGCTGCCAAAATTTGGGTTTTCTGGCAAGCCAAAAGGCCTAGATCTTAAAATCAATTCTCCAAAGCTGAATCTGAAAAGCCCCAAAATTAAGGGTGGAATTGATACCCCAGACATGGATCTGACTCTGCCTCAAACTGATTTCAAAAGCCCAAACCTAGATATCAAATCTCCTGATATTGATCTTAATGGCCCGTCAGGTAAATTGAATATGGCAAAACCAAAGATGCCAAGTTTAGGTATGTCAGGTTTGAAAGGGCCAGATGTGAATGCTGACATTGATCATCCTGACCTTAATCTGACTGCATCAACACCCAAATTAAATGCTGGGATAAGTAGTCCAGATATTGACATTCATGGACCTGGTCTGAAAGGTCCAAAAACGGACCTAACACTTCCAGACATGGACATGCCATCTGGAAAAATAAAACTGCCCAATTTAAAGTTTCCTAAATTCGGTCTTTCAGGGCCCAAATTAAAAAAAGCAGATCACGATTTGAAGACTCCTGAAATGGATCTTTCCTCTCCAACGTTTAAGGCAGACTTTGATTCCCCAGATCTAAACCTAGGTCATAACCTTGATGTCACAGCTCCTAACTTGAATGTTGACTTACCAAAAGGTAAAATTAAAGGACTAGATATGAAGACACCCAAACTTGACATGAATGCACCTGACCTTGACATAAATGCCCCTTCAGGTAAACTGAAGCTGCCAAAATTTGGGTTTTCAGGCAAGCCAAAAGGCCCAGATCTCAATATCAATTCTCCAAAGCTGAATCTGAAAAGCCCCAAAATTAAGGGTGGAATTGATACCCCAGACATGGATCTGACTCTACCTCAAACTGGTTTTAAAAGCCCAAACCTCAATATCAAATCTCCTGATATTGATCTTAATGGCCCGTCAGGTAAATTGAATATGGCAAAACCAAAGATGCCAAGTTTAGGTATGTCAGGTTTGAAAGGGCCAGATATGAATGCTGACATTGATCATCCTGAACTTAATCTGACTGCATCAACACCCAAAATAAATGCTGGGATAAGCAGTCCAAATATTGACATTCACGGACCTCATGCTGATCTCAAAGGTCCAAAATCGGACCTTACACTTCCAGACATGGACATGCCATCTGGAAAAATTAAACTGCCCAAATTAAAGATGCCTAAATTTGGTCTATCAGGGCCCAAATTGAAAACACCTGATTATGATCTGAAGACCCCTAAAATGGATCTTTCAACTCCAAAGTTTAAAGCAGACTTTGATTCCCCAGATCTAAACCTAGGTCACAACCTTGATGTCACTGCTCCTGACATGAATGTTGATTTACCGAAAGGTAAAATTAAAGCACCAGATTTGAAGAAACCAAATCTTGACATGCACATGCCATCTGGAAAAATTAATATGCCCACATTAAAAATGCCTAAGTTTGGTGTTTCAGGACCAAAAATAAAAACGCCAGACTATGACTTGAAGACACCTGAAATGGATCTTTCTGCCCCAGCGTTTAAGGCAGACTTTGATACCCCAGATATCACAGGACCAGACATGGATCTTGATATCCCAAAAGGTAAATTTAAAGGACCAAATTTGAAGACACCCAATCTTGACATTAGTGCACCTGACCTTGGCGTAAATGCCCCTTCAGGTAAACTGAAGCTGCCAAAATTTGGCAAGCCAAAAGGCACAAATATTAAAATGACTTATCCAAAGTTGAATTTCAAAAGCCCCAAAATTAAGGGAGGAATTGATATGCCTCAGACTGATTTTAAAAGCCCAAACCTAGATGCTGACTTTGATCACCCTGACCTTAATTTTAGTGCATCAACTCCAAAACTAAATGCAGGGATAAATAGTCCTGACGTAAATATTCCTGGATTTAATGCTGATCTCAAAGGTCTGAAAACAGACTTTACAACTCCTGACATGGACATGCCATCTGGAAAAAATAAACTGCCCAATTTAAAGATGCCTAAATTTGGTCTATCAGGACCCAAACTGAAAACACCCGATTATGATTTCAAGAACCCTGAAATGGATTTTTCAGCTCCAAAGTTTAAGGCAGACTTTGAATCTCCAGAATTCAACATTAAAGGTCAAAAGCCAGAAATTTCAGGAGCAGACATTGATGTCAATATTCCTAAAAATAAATTTAAAGGACCAAATTTCAAGAAACCTAATATTGATATGAATGCACCTGACCTTGACATAAATGCTCCTTCAGGTAAACTGAAGCTGCCAAAATTTGGTTTCTCAGGAAGCAAACCAAAAAGCCCGGAATTTAAAGTCAAATCTCCACAGCTGAATCTCAAAACCCCTCAAATTAAGGGAGGAATCGATACACCAGACATGGATCTGAATCTGCCTCAGGCTGATCTGAAAACCCCAAACCTAGATATCAAATCTCCTGATGTTGATATTAATGACCCATCAGGTAAACTGAATATGGCAAAACTAAAGATGCCCAGTTTAGGTCTGTCAGGTTTGAAAGGGCCACATATGAATGCTGACATTGATCATTCAAACCTCAATCTGACTGCATTATCTCCTAAACTAAATGCAGGGGTAAAAAGCCCTGCATTTAGTTTAGGAGATGTTCCAGATATTGATGGACCTAATGCTGATTTCAAGGTTCCAAAAACAGACCGTACACTCCCCAATATGGACATGCCATCAAGTAAAAAGAAAATGCCTAATTTCAAGATACCTGATGTTGGTTTCACAGGACCCAAAATCAATATGCCAGACTATGATAAGCCAGCTAAAATGAATCTTTCAGCTGGAAAGTTTAAGGCAGACTTGGATTCCCCAGAAATCAACTTTAGAGGTCATAAGCCAGAAATCACATCACCTGACATGAATGTTCATGTCCCTAAAAGCAAAATGAATGTACCAAATTTCAAGAAACCTAATGTTGATTTGAACACTCCAGAGATTGACATTGATGCACCTTCCGGTAAAATGAAACTACCAAAGATTGGCCTCGCAGATTTAAAAGCAGAAGGACCTGATTTTAAAATGAAATCTCCAAAATTGAAACCCAAAAGCCCCAAAATTAAGGGAGGAATTGATACTCCAGGCATGGATTTGACTGATCTGAAAACCCCAAATTTAGATTTCAGATCACCTGATATTGATGTTAATGGCCCTTCAGGTAAATTGAATATGGCAAAATTAAAAATGCCCAGTTTGGGTCTGTCAGGTTTGAAAGGCCCACATTTTGATGCTGACATTGATCATCCAGACCTCAATCTCAGTTCATCACCTCCCAAACTAAATGCTGGGATTAATCATCCTGATTTTAACATTCATGGATCTAATGCTGATTATACACTTCCCAATGCAGACGTGCCATCTGGAAAAGTGAAAACGTCTACATTTAAGATGCCTGATATTGGTTTCTCAGGACCCAAAATTAAGAGACCTGACTATGATTTAAAGGCCCCTAAAATAGATCTCTCAACATCAAAGTTTAAATCAGACTTTAATTCGCCAGATTTAATAACCAGAAGTCAAAAGCCTGACTTCAAAGTCCCAGACATGAATGCTGATTTTCCTAAAGGCAAAATAAAGGGAACCAATTTCAAACCCAATCTCGATGTCTACACACCAGAAATTGATAGCCCTGATTTTCAAGGCCAGGGGTCTAATGTTGATTTCCCTGACTATACAAAAATGCACGCCAACAACTTTGCAGTTCCAAGAGGTAATATAAAGGCAGGCAAAACATATGATCTAGATACTCCCTCAAGAGACATCAGAATACCAAACAATCAGAAATATGGTACCTCAAACTTCACCATGCAGGACCCTTATTTTGATTTGAACAGTGGCATGAACATTTCAGGAAAAGCCCAAAGGCCTACAATGACAAAACATCTCCCCGACTCACCCAATGTTACAATGGCTTTACCAACCCCAAGGCCCAGAACCTCTGGAGTAGTTCCAACATCATCAGATGTTTACTACAGTGAAATGTCTGGTGCACACAGGTCAAGAGATCATAAAACAACAGCGCGTAACTTTGATATTGATGACAGCTGGAACAAAATATCAGTGCCTACATTTCAAGCCCCAAACAGAACAGAGAATTTTACTGTGAGAAATTTAAATATGGGAATGAGTCCAAAGCAAAAATCACCCCATATGGGAGGTAATCCAAGTTATAATAGGAAAACTCAAATGATTCCTAGACGTCATTACACTACTGATGACATTTGCTACACTTACAAGGGGATGCCTAGAAGAGATGGTTGGGGAAACGGGCAAAGTGACTATAGTCGCAGACGCACAATGAGACATCTGCAAATACAAGCAATGGATCTGGAGGTTCCAGAAAGCACTTTAAAAGGGTCAAAAATGAACGTTCTTAAACTAATGTAGTAGGAGAAGTTAAAAAAAACTAAATGAGCGAGACATGGTTGAGCTTGTGCTTGCTAATCATGTTCATCAGAACTGACAATTTGTAGTGGGTTGATTGCGGTAGCCTTTATGTATAAACTACTTCAAGTAGATACTGTAAATGGGTTTAAAAAAAGTTTATTTTTTCTCCTTTTCATAAACAAGGTGTTACATTTTAACTTGAATAGTATCCCATGCACTTACTAAAGATTAAAAAATGTTTTACTAAAAACGTATTTCTTTATTTTTTTATAAAGCATGGATATTGCAAACCATATATTGTTGTACATCCTACAAACTGCTATATTTTTGTGTACAATATGGATAAGTTGTACATATGTAAAAAGCTTTGTTGTGTCTTGATATATTTTCTTTTCCTTTTTAAGTTCCTTTACTTTTGTGCCATCAATGATCCAGTAAGGTACACTGTTTTGAAGGATGTATATAAATGTTTGTGAAATATTACTGCTAACATTGTTGCAAAAATGTACAGTTGTTGTTGTTGTTGTTGTTGTCAGTTGTTTTCCAACTTAAAATAATATACCCTTGGCTGAGGCAGTTATTTAGAAAACATTTTTTTAATAATTATAAAAAGATTAATGTGTTGCTATATCAAACATATTTGCACATTTACAACATCTGCATGTCAGTTGTTATATTTTGATTCAAAAGTGTTTCCAAAAATCATCATTGCTTGCAAGTTTCATTGTTACAACGTAGTTCAGTAATTTTGTATTTCCCAAAACCAACCAAGGGTGTGAAATACTTGAATACATTTACTGTATTATATCAGTAGTATTTTGGGGATGTAGTATTTTGTACTATACAAATTACTTGAATATATTTCTGAAGAAAAACACACAAATTTGATTTGAAATTAATATACTCATATTTTTACCTTTCATTTTCTTTTCTTTCATACAAATGTGTGCTTGACATGCAATACAAAGATTTAAGTTTGTTACAACTTTCATCAGAATTCTTTTTCAAAAGTTCACCTAAATATCTGAAGAAGCACACTGACTTTATTGTCCGTTTTGTTTGTTTTATTGTTAGCTGTCTGTTTAGTTCATTGACTGTTTAGTAACTTGTGTGCAAATAAAATCATTTATGAGACTTTGATTTTCAATTAATTAATTTTATGATGACGACCAATTCATCAGCAGTCATGTCATGAGGGTTACTTTGTGTATTTTCTCAAGCATATCTCTGAATATATTTTACAATTAAAATTGTATGCAGACAAGTTGTAAACATTGAGTATTATACTATTTATTTCCCTTTGCATTATATTTTTTTAATGCATAAGCTGTCAAATTTAGAAAGCACTAAAATAAACATACACACAACCACAACCTTTTTTATATCTCTGATATGGTTACTGGACCTGCCCCTTGCTGTTGATCAGTGTGTTTTGTGACTTGGTCCAACACTGGTCAACAGCATTTTTCAAATATTGCTAAGTGAACTTTTAAGTCCAGCTTTTTGCCTCAATTTCACCCTAAAATTAAAATGTACTCTTTACTCTTCTTCAAGAGGTTTGTTTTTGGTTACAGGTTTCCAGCTTTCTTAAAAATATCTCATTTTTATTTAACAGACGAAAGAAACTCAAGCAGGGTTGGAATTGAAGGATGGGTAAATGATGGCAGAACAGTTTTGGGTGAACTATGCCTTTAAGTATTTTTTTGACTGCATGCTTTTAGTTGAGTATAGGATTTTCACTTAATTGTAATTTTGGAGTACTTTCTTACATCTCTGGTTCAAACAAACATTCACATATGTAGTTTTTAAAAAGTGTGTGTGACGGTTATAAACATTTTATCCCATAGCAGGAAAGTTATTAACATTTTATCCCATTTGTCAAGAACTGAAGCAAACAAAATCACATTTTAGAAATCGTCATTCCACTCCCATGAGATCTTTGTTCATCTTCAGAACACAAATGAAGATATTTTACATTAAATCAGAGCTCTATCATTCTCCATAGACAGCAATGGTCCCCAGAAGTCCAGAAAAGGAAGCAAAACATTGTTAAAACATTACATTTACTACAGGAAAAAAACATCACATTTACTACAGGAAACTAGGGTTTATTATGATTGTGCTGCTGACTCTAATTGTAATATGTCAAACTGCCTGTACCCTAATAAAACTGGCTTGACGCAGAAGAGAAAATATTGGCGAACAGTCATATTTAGATATTTTAATTATAGTAGAACCACTGAAGTCACATTAAAAATGCTTTGATAATGTTTTTGGTTCCTTTTCTGGACTTGAACAAGCCTGGACATTGGAGGAGGAGGGAGCTCTCAGATTTCCAGCTAAAATATCTTAATTTGTGTCTGAAGATGAATGTCTGGGATGCCAGATGAAGGTGAGTGTCTGGGGTTTGGAACAACAAATTGGTGAGTAATTAATAACTGAATTTTCATTTTTGGGTGAACTACCCCTTTAAGTAAACAGCAGCCAAAATCTTATTGCTTGTGTTGGTCCTCATGCACACATAATATACAAGAAAAACAGTATAGGCTAGAAGTACCCAGATAATTACTTCCGCTAAGATGCCGAAGTATGGATTCGATGGATAAGACACTTTACTGTATGTGGAAGCGATGCAGATCAACTGTAGCTACAATTGATTTCTCTCATTCATATTAGAACATGCTTTTTACCTACAGTAAAATGTAGTATGTGATTTCGTATGGCATTAAGGATGCACTAAACCTTTACAAGATAAAAGTTTTTGACTAATTTGGTCTATTTTGGGAACTATTTTTTTAATTATATTACAAACTTGGAAAATTGGCTTTACCAAAAATATTGTTAAATGGTATTATTCGCACAAAAACATGGTTACTGCACTTTTATTATAATATAACAATGGTTAATTTCGTAAGATTGTTTTTCCAAATAGCCTATGTTATTACCATAAACCATCTATTTGAATAAAAATATGACTTTATTTTTGTATTAGTAACAATAAACTGCTGTTACGTTTTGCCTGTTTTGTTTTGTTTTGTTTTGGGGTTTTTTGCAAAAGAAAGAGCTTATCCATGTAGTTACGCTACGTCTCACTTTCCGGTTGCATTCGGTTGTTTTCGGCCTCTTGCCTCCATTTTGTACCGACTCCGGGATTTCCGGGATTCCATTGAACTGGGTTCGCTGAAGCCCAGCGGTCCGTCGTGAAACAACATCGCCCTAATTCACTGGGCAGCAATGTTTATGTCAACAAGCGACAAGGTTTTGTAAATATTTGCCTTTCGTGCTTTCATTTCTCGCCGTGGACGATTTGTAATAACTTTAGAGAGTTGGCAGAAACCAGCCGTCAGTATGACAGCGAACCACAGTAAACTCTCGCCCGACTAGTTACTTACTTTCCCGTGTTCATTCGGTGACCGGACAGACAGAAGATCATCGGCGGAAGAGCAGACGGTTAACTGTGTAACATTAATGTTGTTTGGGATAAGATATCAGTCACATCGCGACCGACAGGTAAGCTTGCCGACGTATTTACAGATGGCGACTAATCTAATTAATATACTTGTTATAGCTCACACATTTTAAGTGAAACACAGGTGACTTTGTAAAGTTTTTTTTTTTTGCATTCGTGTTTCGCTTGGGTTGTTTATTAATCAACGAGGCTTTTGACCGGGTTTGTGAGCCGGTTCAACTGATTCTTTAGAAAGATTCGACTCAAAAGAACCGGTCGTTTATGAGTCACAATAATGTGCTGTTGATGACATTCCTAGTGTCTTAAAAGTTTTTTGCGTTCCATACACACATGTAATTGCTTAAACTTCAGGAAGTTCAGGATGTGTATGACATGACGGGTATGGTCACAGACCGTCTGTTTAAATAGTTGTCGATTTAGACACACGAAGATGGTCAGACACGTCATTTTAACAAGCTAGTTCGAACTTTTCCATTATTCACTTCCTTGTTTTTGACTCTCAGCGAAGAAAGTCTTTTTTTCCGAAAAACTACACTGGTCTGACGTGACACCAGTTAACGTTAATTGTTCTTATTTTAATAATTATATTCTGCAAATATATTTGTTAGTGTATTATGCATTCAGAGACATATTTTAAGGCCAAGCTAGAAATAACCCTATGTGTTGTTCAGACGTATTCAACACACATATTCTATTTAACGTATAAAACACAACATTTAAATTTGCATATGTACAGTATGTGCACTTTACATTTATAACAGTGAACATAACGTCATTATTTTAATGTAAATACAAATTTTTATCCAGAGTACCAAAATGAGCAAAATGTTCTGTTTAATTTTTTTGTCATATAGTTTCTTTATACCTGTAAATGCGGACTATTCGTATAAAATGCATGTGGATTTGTTTTTTCGTGTAAATATGTGTAGTAATAGTAATAGAAATAATGATAAAGATGAATTAGAGATGCGCAAATAAACATTAAATAATTTCGTCCAAATAAATTCTATCCAGATATTGAAGTCTCAGTTGTTTTAGTCTAGTTTTAATCTAAAAAATATTGCTCTACGATATAACATTATGAAAGCTTTTACAGCAAAGACGCACTGAATGATAACTTGCTGAAATATTTTAAAACTATCAATCAGATGACAGAATGCATGTAGTTTGTCTACAGACGATTTTTCTGTTGTATCTTTAGTAAAATTGATCATTTAGAGGCCCTAGAATTTCACTTAACAAATTTTGTACTATTATAGGCTTTTATAGGGTTAAAAACATCCTGTCATGAGACTATTTACATGTGCCAAAGAAAATGTAAATCAAGTTTTATAATGGACAGTCATGTGAATTGCTTCAATAACGATTTTTATTAGATTCATCAGTGACCAAATTAATTTTCTCACAACATGAACTACTAGACGACAGCTTTACTTCATGTCAAATTTGTGGTCTTGATTTGAACCTTTAATTCCAGATCAAACGAAGCCAGCTGAGCCTTTTTACAATATTCGCATCACATGTACTTTTATGCATGTCATTAATCACAAACCAATTCTTGCAACAGCTGGGTGTAATAAACAAGGTTGCTGACAGATTTGGTTTGGCTGATTAGAGCAGAGATGCTCGCTTGTTTTGACATGTTATGCGGCAATGTGAAGAATGCCAAACTCATTTTACTGGATCAGCATTTGCAATACATTTAGTATTTTGTAATAGGATGTTACTTTTTACCATGAAACTTGCTCGGGTTGTATTTATCAGATTTTGGGCAGTCTGCATTTTTTTGTTACATTTTTTTAAAGTTAATTTTATAGGGTTGATGTCAAAACCTGGAAGTAGGGATGAGCAATATGGACTTAAATGGTTAGTTCACCCAAAAATTAAACTGATGTTAATAATTGCTTGACCCCATGTCATTCCAAACTCCCGAGACCTTTGTTTATCGTTGAAGCACAAATTTATATATTTTAGGTGAAATCTAAGAGTTCCCTCATCCTCCATAGACTGCAAGGCTCTCGGCTCGTTCAAATTCTAGAAAGGTACAAAGACACACCATACGCCTTCAGTGGTTCAATTGGATTATTATCAAGCTACGAGAATACTTTTGTGAACACATTCATTCATTCATTTTCTTTTCGGCTTAGTCCCTTTATTAATCTGGGGTCGCCACAGCGGAATGAACCGCCAACTTATCCAGCACACGTTTAAGCAGCGAATGCCCTTCCAGCTGCAACCCATCACTGGGAAACATCCACACACTCTCATTCACACACATACACTACGGACAATTTAGCTTACCCAATTCACCTATACCGCATGTCTTTGGACTTGTGGGGGAAACCGGAGCACCCGGAGGAAACCCACGCCAACACGGGGAGAACATGCAAACTCCCTTTTGTGAACACATAAAACAAAAATATCAACATGAGTTACTGAGTGGGAAAGTCCTTGTAGAAAAACAATTCAATTCATCTTTATTTCTATAGTGCGTTTACAATGTAGATTGTGTCAAAGCAGCTTAACATAGAAGTTCTAGTAAATTGAAATTGAAACTGTCAGTCCAGTTTTCAGAGTTAAAGTTCAATTTAGTTCAGTTCAGTGTGGTTTAATTTTCACAGCTGAAAGTCCAAACACTGAAGAGCAAATCCATCGATGAGCAGCTCCACAAGTCCCAATCCAAGCAAGCCAGTGGCAATGAAAATTATGGTATCACAGTAGCACATGACCAGAAGAAGGAAGAACCCAGCATGCAATAACGAGTAATCGAGTAATGGTGGATTACAGAGCTGTTTATATGCTCTGGTAATATGCAAAATGCAGTGTCCTACAAAGTTTAGCTCCAACTAGGGTTGGGCGTTGTCGCCCAATTTGGCATTGTACGATGTCTAATGTAAAACATCACGATAGACGATGGCATCGTTGTCTTAGGCAGCGGTGAATTAATTATTTATAAATAATTAATTAATTCATAACAAATTAATTATTTGTTGCATACCATTTTAACTACCTGACCCACATGGTCTTTGTTTTACCCACTTTGTTTTACATTTGTTTCACACACAAATTGCCACCGGTCAATCACTTTTTCTGCAGGACTCTGGCATGAATAGGCAGAGTGGTCTGTGTCGTTATAATGGCGTTGACAAACTTAGTTGGTAAAAAAGGTGCACAACCAACAGGAACCAAATCGTGAAAGCGAACGATTAAAGCAGTGTACTGACGCTGTGACACGTTACCTGATAGATTCAAAAGACCGAAGAGTCGATAGGTAGAGACAAGATTAATTAAATATCACATTTAACAACTATAGTGAGACGCGATCCAGGAGTACATTCTTGATAAACTTTCTGATGTTGTACTGCTCTCTGGGCTGACTGCTGGAGCTCAGACTCTGCAGCACATGACAGAGTTTGTGTGTGTGTGTGTGTGTGTGTGTGTGTGTGTGTGTGTGGTCACGTGATGTGCGTTTTCAGCAGTATAGTGTGGACGGAGAGATCTTTTCAGAAATGCTAGATGAAACGCCAGTGTGGACATGGATCGTTTTCGTTCTAAAATGCCATTTTAAAACTAAGACATATTAGTAGAGGTGTGAACCTACACTGGTCTTGCGGTTCAGTTCGGTTACGATTATCATGCCATCAATTCGGTTCAATTCAACATCTCTGTGCATCACGGTGCATTGACGATGCTTTCCATAAACAATTTTATATTTTCTTCACAGCAGAGCAATTCTTGTATAAAATGTATAAATATATTTATATACTATTTGTAATACAATTTTGTCCTTTAATACAAACAGTCAGATATATAAACTGTACCTTTAAAAACTCAAGTACGTGCACAGAACAACATGACCATTTATCATAGATATATATCATAGATATATCTATGAGCATTTATAGCAAATAAACAAATATAAATATCCCACTCGCTTTCTGAGCCTTGTCTAGCGGGTTCTTTCTTACACCCGATTGGGCTGCGATTGGCTCTAACAGTCTGCCGCTGCTCACTGATGAGTGACACTGCTAAACAGCAGGGGCGATCACAGTTGACAAGCTCGTGTCTGTATCCGGATGTATCGCTGTAACAGCCGAGAGGAGAGGAAACTTTACCTCACGACAGCAGGTCAAAGGTCCACACAGAGAGAGAGATAGAGATATGAGTTTACTTTCAGTTTCTCCATAACAGTGAAACAGGGGCTTCTGCTGTAAGTGTCAGTGAAAGACTGTCCAGCAAACACACACGCAGTGAATTGTGCACAGTTTCTGCATTTTGAAGTAGTTGGAGCGTTTTAAATACTCGCGCTTGCCTCCCTCGCCATAGTAAGCTACCGTGACAAAGCGCATATGAGATAAATGACGTCAGTACATAATAACCGGTTGTGATTATTACTAAACCGATGCCAAATTGTCCGCTTCTGCATCGTGGTGCACCAAAGAAACAATTAATTTTGACACCCCTACGTATTAGTGTAAACCGGGCTGTGTGTATTTTTCGCGAGCGGATTGCTGCTGCGAAGGGGGCTCAGCTCAGCATCGTGATGTCTATCGGCGATGGACGATGCCATCGTCTATCAACCCAACCCTAGCTCCAACCCCAATTACGGTTGTAATGATACTGGAATTGGATACCAATCCATACTGAAATTTTAAAAACGTCCATTTCCCGCAAACATTTGAGTGTTGTGAAGCATGTTCTTAAACGGCACTGATTTGCTATTGTGTTCACATGCTTAACAGAAATGACTGTGATTGGCCGTGAAGGTCATCGGTTCACCAAACTCACTGCTCACAGATACAGGGACACCGGAGCATTTAAAGCCACGATTCATCAGTGGATCGCTCGTGTGTCAGCTTATAGACAAACCAGCACTCTGTAAACAGCGGTGAGTTTGGTGAAATGGACGTCTTTAAATTTTTTGTAAAAACACAGAAACGCCAACTGACCCAGCCGAGGCTCGAACCAGTGATCTTCTTGCTGTGAGGCGAACGTGCTATCCACTGCGCCACCGTGAGGCCCCACTCACGTACATTAAAAATAAATACAGGCCATGACTGAACGTGGATGAAGATCTCTGAGTGGCGTTCTCCTAAATTAAACCAAGAATAGAATTACTTTGCTCCAGACGTTGTGCCCACCCTCCTCAAAAGGTCAGGTTAATGTTGAAATAAATAAATTGGTTGTTTGACTTTTAGGTTTTGTGTATGTTGTCAATATGCTCATATTTATATAGGCTTATTGGTGTGTGTGTGTGCGCCATCTGCAAAAAAATACCCACAATTGTTGCTGTCTGGACATACATAGCCTTAGAGTCAAAGTTTCTTGGTAAATCACAGCTGTACATGTGCTGCATTGCACAGATTGATTATAGGTTTTATCCTTATTATCCTTGGAAGACTAATTGTTAATGTGGGGAGAGTTCTTATCAGTATATTGCAAATTATGTGATATTGCCCATCTCTACCCAGAAGAATTCCCAAAGATTTATCATGACATTTTCCTAATGTAGGATCCTAACGTTCCTGTAGGTTTTTCAGTTTATTACTAAAATAATGTCTTTGGGTAAACATAATATTTTGCTCTACACCATAAATTAGACTCACCCATATTAAAACATGAATTTTGTGTGTTTGTGTTTCTAATAAGAACATATCTTTATTCATTTTAGGAACTTTTAACATGTACTAAGAAAAACATAACAAAACATACAGAATTATTAAAGTAATAAATGATAATAATAATTACAAGTATATAAATAAATAATTAAATCCATACACGTACAATATAAAGGTATCAAAACAATGGTATTTTAATAGCAGGTGGTCCAAGTTATATGGAAAAGCTTCACATCATTCCTTCAGAAATTCTACAAAGGGATTCCATATTTTGAATCTAATAAGAACGTATATTAGAATTAGAACTGTTAAAATAGTTGAGTTACAGTACTGTATGTTCACCACAGACCAAATTGTACTCATTAATTAAAAACTGCCATTATAAAACCCCAAAGAATTCAAGAGAACCCATGAGCACTCTATTTGTTTGTGTATTTTATTCATATTTATTTATTGAAATGTTTTTTATTGAGCAGAAAGAATAGCACATATTTACACATTCATCTAAATTTCACTGTCAGCAGGGTGGGCATCATTGGGATGTTCACTACATTTTACTTCAGATATTTCGAATGTTTTTTTACCCTTAAATGAAGAAGAACTTTGCTTTGAGTATATCTGGGCCTTACAGGTAACCAGGTTCAAAAGTGGGTCATGAGTTTATGCAACAGAGGCAGGTTTATTCCTTTATTATGCTGTTCGTCTGTTTACAATCTCCTGTAGATTTCAGTATTCAGACCACTTGCCATATTTGATTCGGGTTTGCTTCATAGGTTTGTTTGGCAATATCAGTTTTAGAAAAACACCTGATTTAAAAGAGCATTTCCATTACAATGTGTCAGCATACAGGTTTTTAGGGTATTTGTGGTTCGCACTCACTCCATTAGTCAATGTGTGACTTCAGATCCTGCTCAGCGACATTCCGGTTAGTCCTGCTCGAGTATTTTATGTGGACACGTGAACCAGCACTCATTTCTAGAGTTCCTTGTTGAAGAGAAACATCAACCTTTTTATGAAAAAGAGGATTTTTTTTAATCCTATGAATAATTTTTTCCTCCCCATAATTAACTTTCGTTAGTCAACAAAGTGGATTTGGCAGGTGGCTTAACCAGTAAAGAATTTGCCGTTTTCCTTCCGTTCCATTTTTACCTGCAGTTATGCATCAAAGACTAAAGGCTGTAACTCTGTCCCACTGCAGAGTTCTGTGAGGATAAGTGCTGAAGATTGAGGTGACTGTTGTGGTTTTTGAAGATTTGCCAGGATGCCTATTCCTCCTCCTCCTCCTCCGCCAGGTCCCCCACCACCCCCCACCTTCAGCCAGGTGAGTGTGAAGGAAAGTGAGCAGCACATGTGTCCATTGTCCTGTTGTTCCTGTAGTTCACCTTCCCTTTGTCAAGCTGCTCTCGCCATAAAACATTTTATTCGAATGTAAAACTAGTACTATATAGATCGAAAGTACTATTAGACAAGATTCATTCATTCATTCATTCATTTTCATTTCGGCTTAGTCCCTTTATTAATCTGGGGTCGCCACAGCGGAATGAACCGCCAACTTATCCAGCATATGTTTTACGCAGCGGATGCCCTTCCAGCTGCAACCCATCTCTGGGAAACATCCATACACACCCATTCACACTCATACACTACGGACAATTTAGCTTACCCAATTCACCTATACCGCATGTCTTTGGACTTGTGGGGGAAACCGGAGCACCCGGAGGAAACCTACGCCAACATGGGGAGAACATGCAAACTCCACACAGAAACGCCAACTGACCCAGCCGAGGCTCGAACCAGTGATCTTCTTGCTGTGAGGCGAACATGCTACCCACTGCGCCACTGTGAGGCCCTATTAGACAAGATTTTTATAATGAAAACACTTTGATGGATGTTTTTAAAAAGGTATGACCAAGAAGAATTTAAGTTATTTATTAAATATTGAAATAAAATTACTATTTTATACACTACCGATAATTTAGCTTACCCAATTCACCTATACTGCATGTCTTTGGACTTGTGGGGGAAATCGGAGCACCCGGAGGAAACCCACGCAAACACGGGGAGAACATGCAAACTCCACACAGAAACGCCAACTGACCCAGCCGGGGCTTGAACCAGCGACCTTCTTGCTGTGACTGCGATTGTGCTACCCGCTGCGCCACCATGCTGCCCTACCGGTTTCCAACATTATCTAAATATATATTTATAAATATATATAATTAAGTTTAGGAACCAATTAAATTTACTTAATTGAATTTACCTAATTGACTAAAATTGTTATTCAATTTTCTTTTTTGGGTAAACTATCCCTTTTTATACGAATCGGACCGAGAATAAAAATCTAGATTAAAGTTAATTAGATGAATAATATTTAAAATATGTACTATTCATTTATTCATGTAGGTTTTTGAGATACTGAGCTTTAAAATTTTGCATTCCATATAGCAAAAATTAAGTTGCCCTTTTTTTTAAAAATAAGGGTGCATGTCTACCGAATTGTTTTTGCACTGCAGAAATGCAAGTGCTGTTCTTTTATTCTGTTGTTGTTAATGAAAGCATCTTGTTTTTAAAATGATTTTTTTTAAACTCTTCACTGATATTTTATATGCCATTATGACAATTTTAAAGGCCCAGATTTCCAAAAAATAATTTTTTATAAATAAATAAATAAATATATATAAATTATAATTCAGAAAATCAAATACTAACATATAAGAGAGATTCAGTGAATTACAATTCCACTAACATCGTTGAATTGTATAAAATAAATAAAAAAATTTCTGTTTAGGCAAACACGACACCTCCAAAACTGAACCGAGATGAAGCAAAAGGAAGAGGTGCTCTCCTGTCAGACATCTGTAAAGGCGCCAACCTGAAGAAGACAACTGGGGTCAATGACAGAAGTGCACCTGTTCTTGAAAGTAAGGACACTCCAAAATATAATTCATATTTGATAAGTAATATTTGAATTATTGCTTTAATATTTGATAAAACTATTTTTTTTTTGACAGAGGCTGGGGGTCGAAGTGGTAGTGGCAGTGGAAGTGGAAGTGGAAGTGGCGGAGACGGCAGTGGTGGTGGAGGGGGAGGTTTTGGAGGTGGTTCTGGCCCAATGGCCATGGGAGGGTTGTTCAGTGGAGGAGTGCCTAAATTACGACCAGTCGGCGGTGAGTTCCCTTTTAAAAAGCTGTTTCCTTCCACAGTTGCAAAATTATGCACAAAATTAAAATATTGTTTTCATCTTGTCTGTTCAAGGGAATCAAAATTTCACTTCCCCCAAAAATATGAATAATAATAAAAAAACATAATCATTTCTGTGGGTTGAGAATCCTTTTTATCTCCTTTCTAATTTTCTAATCAAATTAAAATGTACAAAATAATTTTAAAATCACAGAACTTCTTTGACGCACATCAAGGAATGTTTTAGTAAATGTCTTTATAATCGGATTAAAAATGCATTCGATTTATGATTTTTATGCATATTTTTAGAATCTGTTCTGTGGTGCATTTATTTTTCTGTTTGTTAATTTTTGAATATATTTTGAGTATATTTATGTCTTAAAATGTGGTGATGGATGGAAAATAGATAAAGTGAATAGCGCAATGAACTATTATCTTCTTATTTATAAATGTCCACACAGACAGCTCTGTAGGACGGTCAGCCTTGCGTCCACCTGGCTCTCGCCCTGCAGTACCTCGAGGTGTGAGTAATTCTGAAGTGGACGGTTCCAGTCGTGGTGATGGGAATCGCTCCTCACCTCCCCAGCAGCCACGAAATCATCGTCCCTCACTTCCAGACGTCACCAAACCATCTGTTCCAAGCAGCTCTACAAAACCCACCAACTCCGCTCCTCCTCCGCCTCCACCATTCAATCGTGCTGGCAATCGTGGACCCTCTTCAGCTCACCAAAACTCTGGGCAGAGTCGTGAGAAACCCTTTCCGCCACCACCACCACCTGCAAGCAAAGGGCCTCCGCCACCGCCGTCTCCTGCTCGTGATGGGGCTTCTAGACATCCTCCCCTGTCATCTCGCTCCTCTTCATCATCTTCCATTTCCTCTGGAAATGCACCTCCACCACCTCCACCTTACCGCCAACCGCCTGCTGCAAATGGTGACCCGGCCCCGGAGTTGCCACAGAGACGAAACTCACTTAACAGGAGAGGCCATGGTAATGCTAATGCCCGTAGCCAAGCTCCACCTCCACCACCACCTTCCCAGCAGAACAGACGCCCCCCTCCACCAGCACGTGATCCAGTGGGACGCAGCACAGGTAAAATGACTTAAGATGAAAATTCACTATCAATAAAGGTCTAAAGGCCATTTCACACTGAACACAATAACGTGAGGCGAATCACCAAAAGTGAATCCTACATCAAATTCATGCCTCTGCATAAAGAGATAGTTAACTCAAAAGTGAACATTTACTCACCCTTGACTTGTTGAAAACCAGCTTGAGTTTTTTCTTCTGTTATTTAAAGAAAAATAATAATTTATTATAATTTGTTATTTTAAAAAGAAGATATATTTTTTTAAATGTTGCAAACCTGTAACCATTGACTTTCATAATATATGTTTTTCTGCTACGCATGTCAATGTTTTCAGGTTCCCAAAATTCTTCACAATATATTGTTTTATGTTCAGCAAATGGTTTGGAACAAGTCAATAATAAGTCAATGTTAGAAGAATTTTCATTTTTCAGTCAACTATCCATTTTTTGTGTTTAGTTAGGCTTTTGCTGCATCTGCCAGCTCAGAAAAGTTGAAAAGGAAACATACTAGTGCTTTTAAAACTCTCACAGTGTATTTATGGGTTTTACACTCTTTTAAGGGATTTAAGACCCTTTTGAATCCCCTGCCAGTTCAGACGTAACTTACTTGTTCTTTATATGTGCCTGCCTCCAAGCAAACTCCAAGCCCCCTTTCTTCCCCTTTTTGTAAACGTATAGCAAAGCTGCTAACGATGGTGTGTTTGGTTTTCTGCATTTAAACAACAAATTAATTCTGGCATGAAGTCTGCTGTGTGTTTCAATGCAACTTTAGAGCCTCACAGGAGACCTTGCACAGAATCCCAGATTCAGAAAAAGCAACAATAAAATGAATTCGTTTTATATTTGAGGGGAATGTCCCAAAAGGAGTGGGCAAAAAACTGCTTTTGTGTGCAAAACATTTTTTTGCCTTCTGCTTTACGACAGCAGGCAATATGAAGCTGGACTCGATATGGAATATGGAATCCCATTCAAATCAAAATTGCATTTAAAGTATGTAGGTAGCTTTACTTTGTTTGTTTTTATTTGGTTACAGTTATCAAACACCAACTTAAGTTCACTCATGTTTGGTATCTGATCATCGTCCTCTCATGCAAAGCTGTGTTTGTCAGTCTGGTGCTGGGGTTTTTACACTGTGCAGCTGAGCATTTGTTAAATCCAGCAGTGTCACTTTTCATATGTAGATGTTTGTTTAAATACATTTACATTGATAATGGCAAGCTGCAATGTCAATAAATAATATATTATCTGTGATGATTATACGGTGCGGAAATCGGCCCAGCATGATCTTACATTTTGTCATTATAAAGGTGAAACGACACCAAATGCTTCTTCATGTCAATCATACAAACAAACGTCAGCAAAAGCTCAAGGTTTGGTTGAGCACTGTGTGTGTGCTGCGCTGGTTTAACTGCACCTTAAAGGGGCATGAAACCCCCCTGTCTCATCAGGGTGTTTTCACACCTCTAGTTTGAAAAAAGTCAGGAAAGTGGGTGTATTGTAGAAGAGTGGCAAATCCGGATTTTACCATTTCCAGATGCGAAAAACTCGAGTAAAAATGTTCCTTACAAACATATTAATCTGATCTTCTTTTTTTTCCACCTTTTGTTTGTTTGTGTTTGTGTTTGTGTGTGTGAGTGTGTGTGTGAGTGTGTGTGTGAGTGTGTGTGTGAGTGTGTGTGTGAGTGTGAGTGTGAGTGTGAGTGTGAGTGTGAGTGTGAGTGTGAGTGTGAGTGTGAGTGTGTGTGTGTGTGTGTGTGTGTGTGTGTGTGTGTGTGTTTGTTTAACCCTGTCCACTGCACAATATTCATTAAATTAGGATAAAGTTTGATACTACACCAGAAACACACAATCTATCATGCTTATGACTTTTAAATTATTAACTTTTAAATCTGTTTGATTCATCCATTAATTTAATCACATTTACTGTAAAAGGGTCTTAGATCCAACTCACATTTTCAGAAGTACTGGTCCTGATAGTAATTTTTTCAATGGGATTTTTAAAAAGTCTTTATTAAACATTATAACTCATGAACCAGTAAGCTGCAGAATGTATCACAGCAGTATAAACTTAACATAAGCAAAAATAGATTTAAATATTATGTATACGGAAACAATATATTTTATGTTAATTGCAGTTACTGGAGGGACAGAACTTTTACATTACATTAAAGACGCCTGATCCAGCTTATCAAGTCGGACAGGCTAACTAGAAAACTACAAGTATATGTGTTGGTGCAGGGTTGGAACTAAACTTTGTAGGACTGTGGCCCTCGAGGAGCTGAGTTTGAAATCCATTACATTCTTCACAGTATTTTATAGGAGAGGGTGGTTATGAACATTTTTCCTTTGGTTTTCTTTTGTTTTGGTGCATTCAAATCATGTCGGAAGATTTTATTTATGAGCTAAATGCGCATGAACACCACCACTATAACTATGAGTAGGAAACCTCAGGATTTTATAAAGCCCTGAGTTGCTGAGTTAGGGCCTTGTCTGTGGATAATAAAAGTCAGGCACAGTAAATGAGGTTCGTATTGTCTGCAAATTTGTACTTTTGTCATTTACACAATAAATGTGGCATCCACAAATATTTAAGACAATTTTTTTGCAGTTATGATCATATAGAACATGTAAAGATGACAGTGAGTAATTAAAAACAGCATTTAAATTTTTGGGTGAACTAACCCTTTATAAAAGTAAAAACAGCTTAAACAATGCACTGTTGTTTATTGATTATTTTGTAGATGTAGTTAAAATCACGCTGGATTTCATGTGTGAATCTTGCTGTGGCCAACGTGATTCGAATGCACTTGCAATAGCTTTCACAAAATCATGGGTAATGTAGTGTTTTACCCGGAGTTCTACTGTTATTTAAAGAAATATACAGAAACAATGTGGTCTGATGGCTTCAACAAAAGCATAATACCATTGATGGACATCATTGCAACTCGTAGTTAACACAGAACTTCGGTGCAATGTTCATAATGCACTTCTCACAAAAAGTACTATCAAATATTTGTTAAGACAGAAAAGCCTTGAAACCTTGAAAAACATTTGTGTTTTTTTTTACTTGATAGTATTGCACAGACATTTCAAAAGAGGGGGAAATAGTTTTGACTGCAATGGTGTTGGAGGGATAAAAAGATTGACTGAAATAGTGACAGTTTACTTTTTTAACATGACTGTAAGCATGTCAGCTGTGTAGGCACACCTCCCCATGACTAATATACATAATATTTGTTCTTTTGAAATATCAAGAGGCGGCCCAAGAACATTACTACAACTGGATTATGACATGAGAACACTAATAAAAAGAATTAAGTCACCCAATTTTAAGATGATGTTGACATGAGGCTGTATTAAACAAAAAATTTGTATGCATCTTATGCAATTCATATACATGACAACATCTTATTTTGAGCAATTTCACTTTCAGTTTTTGGCTAACTGAAAAGTTAATATAGTAGGGCTACTCGATTATGGGATTAATCATTATCACGATTATTTTGATCATAATTGTAATCACGATTGTGAGTGGGGCACATGACCAAAAAGTTTTGAAGATATGTATTTTTTATATAATGATATAAAGCTTTTTTTTCCTGTAAATAAGGTTGCTTTTAGACCTATACATTTAAAAGATCATGAACATTCACAGTTCTTTACATTGAAGCAGAATGGGACAAAGTAAAAAGTCTCACAATCATGAGAAGGAAAAAAATACAACAAACTATATAAAAAAATATACAAATAAAACAAACAGTGCTTTAAGCATCTTTGCTGTAAGAATTCAACTTAATTAGTTTCCCATTAAAGCTACAAAAGTCCTTCAGTCAAGAGCAGCGAGTGACTTTGTGCTTGTCTTTTTTTGTTTGATTAATAATGATGAAAACTGTCGGCAGCAGTAATCTAGTGTACTGTCACTTTAAGAGCCACGCAGTTCCAAATTATGGTTTCACTTTCAAATGCAGTTTCATTTTCTTTATTTTCCTATTTCTCTTGAGTTATTACATAACAAACGAGGGTTTGTGTGAATAATCACTAAACATCGCATCGCAACAAGCACATTTTTTTGCTTGTATTTCATATTTTAAGCTTTTTAAATTTTTTTTTACATGAATGAATCAAATAGACAATACATGCTTTCACAAATTTCCATGTGAAACTGAACTTTGGAGAAGAACGAGTGAAGGCTACTTGAAAGGGGGCGGGAAAATAATGCATTGACCATTTTATCTCGATTGAATGTTTTTGGTAATCGTTGAAGGCCAAATTCGATTCAAATGCACAGCCCTAAATTTAGATTTCACTAAAAGAAATGTTAGTTTTCATTCCAGTTGAATCCTTTGTAGTATCCTTCTACAGCCTATGATTACACAATTTAAGGTTTCTTTAATGTATTCTTTAAAAAAAAAGGCTTTACTCAATGTAAAACGGCCCTCATTTAAAATGGCGTGTTTCTTCAGCTCCTCAGGTTCCTCCTCCTACATCTCGTAACGGTATTCGGGAAACACCACCTCCTCCGCCTCCTTACCGCAGTGGCCCACAGACCTCCTCCGAGCCCCCGAGTCGTTCGAAGGCTCCTCCTCTGTCCTCTTCTGGACGTCAGTCTTCAGGACATGCGCCTCCTCCACCCCCACCTCTCCGCAACGGACACACATCTTCTGCCCCAAGATCCTTCGCTGGTGAGTTTCGCTTGCTTCATTGAACATGTGATATATATTCGTTTTGGATCATTTGGGTTATTGTGTTCTGTTAGTTGGGGATTTGTGGATCTGAACTTTGATTCTAGCTGCTTGCTGAATCGCATCTGTAAGTCTACTGTGCGCATCAGCTCATGAAAATAACCCTGCAGGCAAATGAACTCTCAGTAATTCAAATTCACCTGTTATTTCCTTATTACAGCCATCAACAAAACCTTCTCAGAACACTGAGATGTGTTGGCAGATAATGAAAATTGAGGGCATCATTTTACTCCAGAGCCAGATACAGTAATTAATAATAAAGAAAGTTGATATAGTTTATACAAGCTTCCTGCTATAACTCAAACCAAATAAGTCCACTTGTGCATTTCAGTGTTCTGTGTTGGTTTACATATGAGCTGCTCTTCATTTCATGTTTTCATTGTCTTGTGTTGATTTATTTAACGTCTGACATTTGTTTCGAACCATGATGGTACGGTTAAAGATGGCTGAAGTAAAACTTTTCGACACGGTGTCGAGATCCTGAACCGCAGACGTTTCGAAACAATGCTCCAAAGTAGGGCTGCACGATTCTGACTAAAATCAGGATTGTTTTTGCTTAAAATCAAGATTTTCTCACCATTGTGTAGATGTAAAATAAAGGTTAATATGAGTAGGCTATTATTATTCTTAATTCTCAAACATATGGTGAACAACAATAATAATATTCGGCCTATGTGTAGGTCTACTGTTGGTTGAAATGCTAAATTTTGTATAATGGTGGACTTGAACAGACTTGAAATATATCCTGGCTGTTAATTCACAGTAAAGTGATGACATCAGAATACAACTATTCATAATTCCAAAGTTAAATTATTATTGATTTGGTATGTTCATTATTCTACTCATTGTATTTTTTTCCTCACTATTGGTGTGATGCTGCTTAGTTATTTGAGTTTTACTATGAATCGTATTATTCTCTTGTTTTGTTTTTATAATACTTGTTCTGCACTGGATGCTCCTGTCACCAAGACAAATGTAAACACACTTGCCACTCGGAGCTCTTTCCAATTCTGATTTTTTTTTCCAGATGATTTCGAGTCCAAGTATGATTTCCACCCAATAGAGGACCTTCCTCCACCTGAAGAATACAGACACTTCCAGAAGAGCTATCCCAGCCACAACCACAACAACAGAGGTGACAAAAAAATCTAACTTAACCTTTACCAAGTTTTTTTTTTAACAACATCAACATGAACACGTCACTTTATGTATTTTAATGTTTTCTTAGTGCGAGGTGCTCCTCCAGCTCCTCCTGTTGGAGGAAGATGAAGACAATTCAGTGAAGAGAAGGACCAAAAGGAGAGGAAACAGAAACACGTACACGCCGTATACGGTATATATTTATATGTGTGTATATATACACGCATTACACCAACAGATACATCTAATAATGTGACATCTTTTTAGAAAAACACTACAAATACCAACACGATCTCAGATCCAAACCACTCCAGAATGCTGTACCTCTAGATCTGAAAACACTGTGCAATATTTCTCGAGCTGCCTATGAAAGCGAAAATGCACCTTTTAATATTGTGTCTGATGAAAGCAGCACAGAAAAGAGACCAAGGCAGAGCAGAAAACTCCAGTTACCATGAAGCTAGATGCGTACAGTCTACGTTTCCGTAAAGCAACCAAAGTTTTCATTCAGTGAGAATATGTGTAGCACTTGTAGATTAACCATGCCTATGCATATCAGACGCCAGGTCTGCATTTCTCTGGACAATCCTTTTATTGTCATTTTTTAATTCTTTTTCTTTCCTAATCAGTAAGGAATGAGTTTAAATTCTGAATGTTTGTTTACACTACAAAGGCCATGAAACAACCTTGCTGCTTGTTCAGTTCAAGGTTGTGTGTTTGACTACAACAGCCAAGTTTAAAACTGATTTTTTTTAAGTATTTTAACTTTAGGCTCCGTTAAATCTAAAATAAATCGACCAAATTAACACTAAGTGCCAGCAGATCCATTTTGAAATGGTGCACACACTTTTCCTCTTGCTGGGTGCCGATGCTTCGGGGTCATTGCTCTCCCGTCGGTTTAGTTTTAAACCTACGCCGAATTTCAGGAAATGCATTCGAATGGATTTTTGTACAAAAACACTAGTGATTTTTTTTTTTTTGTAACGGGCCTGTTTTAATTTTGTTACGTTGTATTATATGTTATAAAGTGACCTAGTATGTTCATAACGTTCAGGCACTTCTGAAAGAAGCTATTATTGGGAACTGGTGACCAATCATTCTGACTTGTGCAAGTCATTTTATCTGTTTCTGAAGCTGTTGAAATATGTGTCAGTATAATTCTGAAATAAACGCTGGTAATGGGTAATACGAGTTATTCATGTTTCTTTATGCTAATAT
>CAIGQW010014353.1:4823622-4833875 GCA_903798125.1 Danio choprae | reverse complement strand
ACACGCATATTTATTATCTAAATACAAACTATCTTGTATGCAATTAATCTCAATGAATCATTTGACAGCACTAGTACTGAACAAATAGTGTCATTTTAACCAGTAACTGTGGAACTTTTTACATTTAGTTTTATACAACACAAACCTATATGTATATAAAAATATATAGTAATACTACAATTTTTGAGACATACATAGTTAAATATACATCAAATATTACACAAAATGGTGTAACAATACATTGCTATACTATGCTTTTGCCAAAGCACATTGTCTGTTTAACCTGTTAGAAAGCAAAGCACAAAAACCTTTAAAGGGCCATGAAACACTAAAGAATTGTGGATGAGATTTTAACAAGTATTTTAAGTCAAGTCCACTCATTTGTGTGACGCACACTTCATAAATGCACAAAGGTTTTAGTTTTTTTAGAGATTGGAGTGATTGTAAGAAAGTGTCTGGTGCAAAAGTGTAAAAACTGGTCAGTTAAAGTGTCGGAGATGAAAGAGTGTGCTTTCTACAGGTGTTTTGTGAAGCCCACTCACCTGTGTGAGGCACAATCATACACTACACTAGAACTAAAACTACACTAGACATTATAAAAGCCCACCTCTCCCACCCAATTGCCTTTATTAAAGATTTATTTATGTTTTAGGCAATTGTAATACATATCAAATTTGTTTATTATAATGTATATTACATACATATTGTTCATAATAATATTATGATCATATTTATGTATTTGGATAATAATTATTTAACGACATTTATATCAATGTGTATTTTTTTTCTATTTTTTAACCTTGCCTCCTGTCCAATAACATTTAATAAAGATCCGTTATATATATATATATATATATATATATCCCTTTTCTCTTTTATGTATTTATAATAAAATATAATGTTTAAAAAGGTGTATTTTGGAGGACTGTACAATGAATGTTTGTTAAGAAACTGATATGATTATGTTATATATTGTATATTTAGTATAGGTTTTGTTCTGAATATTGCCAATGCTGTTGAAATGGCATTAAAACATAAATAAATAATAAATAAAACAATTAGCTAAAGTTATTAGTAACTAATAAAGTTTTGGTAACTAATAACCTTAACTTGTCCAAATTTGATTGTAATGCAGTAATATACACCTTTAGTAAAGCTGCTTTGAAACAATAATTATTGTGAAACGTGCCATACAGAAACTTGAATTAAATTAATAATACATACAGTACATAATAATAATAATAAAATAACACTATGTACATTATTATATATTATAAACAACTACTAATTATTATATATGTATTTTCTTCAAGTTCCTTATATCTATATATTTTTATAATAATCTACTTTTCATTATGTACACTTACAATAAACAACAGATACAGGTCTTTTGGTTGAATATACATTGTATTGAACAAATTCAGTGTTGTTTTAAAAGCTGTACATGTAGAACTTGGAGCTGTGATGTTTTGTCGATGTCTCGCCGCATCCTTAATATACTAGGGAGGTTTCATGACCCTTTAAGAGGCGTGTCAATGGAGCGAAGACTATGGAGTGAATTTCGTGCCATAAAAAATCCAGTATTATGCAAAGATGGTCTGCTTTACAAAGAATCGCTCGACTCGCATGTGAAAACCCAGTAGCGCATTGTAAAGGTAGTACAGTAAATGTGTTTCACAAATCTATCACATTTCACAGATACAGTCTATCCTATGTACTGCATTTTGGCCCCCGAACAAACACCAGATTTAGTGCATACAGCTGCAGCCCTATCTGTTTCGGGTCCGAGACAGTGGCCCTCTTCTGAGATTCTCTTCGCCCGATTCGCTCCAAACGCATTCAGTCGGATTTCTCACTAGTGCATTCAGAGGGATTTCTCGCAGATGCGGATGCGACACTTTCCTCCTTCAGGACAGCAGATGACGCTATGGGTCAGCTAACGTCACTCTCCTAGAGAAAGCCTGAAACCTGGGCTTAATCTACAGCTGAAATTACCATTAACATATTTTAATTAAATTAAAAAATCTAATAATAATAATAATAATAATAACAAAGAATATTAATCTAATAATAATAATAATAATAATAATAATAATAATAATAATAAACACTATAATAATAATAAACCATATTTAATAATAAACAACAACAACAATAATAATAATAATAATAATAATAAACCATAATAATAATAAACAATAATAATAATAATAATAATAATAATAAACACTATAATAATAATAAACCATATTTAATAATAATAATAATAATAATAAACCATAATAATAATAATAAACAATAATAATAATAAACCATAATAATAATAATAAAAAACACTATTCATAATAATAACAAACATTATTCAAAATAATAATTATAATAATAAATGAACTATAACTTATTTTTCAGCTAATTAATTTTAAAATGATTAATGTTAAAATGATAATACAACACTTAATAAGCTAACGATTTATTTTTAATCGATATTTTTATACATAATTATTAGCTTACAGGTTAGATCCTTTCTTATTATTTAAATAATTGTATATTAGTTGAAACGAGGGAATATTAAATTAATATTATATTATGCAAAACACTACAGCAAACGGGTGAGTTTCTGCCTTACTGTATCCACAATTCACCAGTTTATTGCAACATTACATCACTTATTAGCAGCAGCTAATTCATTTTAAATTAATAATAAAACATTTAATAAGCTAACTCTTATTTTTAAAGTCCATATTTTTATACATAATTAGTAGCTTACAGGTTAGGTAGTTTTTTTATTCTTTAAATAATAATAATAATAATAATAATAATAATAATAATAATAATAATAATATCATAATAAATAAAAATAATAATATATTAATCATTGGATATCACCTTGAAACTGGGGAATATTATATTAATGCTATATTACGCCAAACAGTTTGCTGCAGCATTATAGCACTTATTAGCACTCCACTAAGAGTTTATCGGAAAATCTAACTGCATGTAACCACAAACATATTAAGTAATTAATTACACTGTCCTACATTAGCGATTATGTTTTAAAGGAAAGAACATATGTCATATCTATTTACCATATCATTTAATTGAAAAGCGAATATATAGAATATTAAGTAATAAAAATAGGAATCGAATAGCCTCGTAACTGTGATTTTGTACTAAGCATTTACATTAACGTCAGTGTTATCGATATATCATAGTAAGCAGATACAGTAAGACAGAAACTCTTCTGTTCACCGCTCATTTTATTTTAGTCAGCTGTAGTTTAAGCACGGGTTTCAGGCTTCCTCTTGGAGAGTGACGTAGACTGACCCATGGCACCATCTACTGTCTCGGTGGAGGAAATGGCGCAACCGCATTTGTGAGAAAATCCGCCTGAATGCACTAGTGGGAAAATCCACCCGAATGCGTCTGAGGAAATCGGGTGGAGAGTCTCAGAGGAGAGTGACCGCCTCGCACTTGTAACAGACAGGTATACAGATGCACGCACTAGAGCTGATGTATGCTCCAGGGTCAAGTACAGTTTGATGGACTGTATTTTTCTGTGAAATGTGATTTCTTTTTTGTTTTCGCAAAACACGTTGTTTTTTTTTAACACCACTGGGTTTTCGCTTCGAGTGCGAGTCGAGTGAGTCTTTGCAAAATGGCACAAAATTCACTCCATACCTGTCGGCACCATGAGTTGCATCCAAGAACAGCAGCTTTCGTCTCAGAAGAAAAGAAGATAGAATGGTGATACTTAGCCGGCGATACTTATCCTACTTTGTCTCCCTCCGGCGTTTCTCTCTTGTTCTCATGTAGTGGTCTGATTTTCCCCTGCTGTGCAGCATTTCTGGGTACAGAGCAAACCGATTGATCATTTACAACAATCAAGCGTAGTGTTAGTTCAGACAGGTAAAGTCTAGAAAGGGTACAGGTGCGAATGGAATTTAACGATAATTATTCATGTTTACTATATCAAAGTAATTACTTTACTGTGAGGGGTAGATTTAGGGTTGGGTGGGGGTAGATGTTAATAACACAATTAATGGGTAATTTAATAAATAGTTATTGTTAACTTCCGGCTGCAGCTGTATCCCTTCTAACAACAACAACAACAACAACAACCGTTCAGATGGGAAACGGTAATGCAATGCTTGACAGCAGACTAATTCTACACCCCAACTCCTCCTAGATCATTTCTGATATCTGTACTTTCAAGTATTAGAAAGTACATTTTAATCAGCCTTTCGTCTCTGACATTTACATCAACTCATAATTAATCGTATGTAATATAATTAATCATAATTTCGGGTTCTGTTCTGTTATCCCCATGGTCAGGGAGCAAATCACACTGGCCCCTTGTTTTAATCCTCCCTAGGAAGAAAGTCAACACAAGATCTGATAAATGGTCAGCCCCTTAAATAGTGAGAAATAGTTTGCTCTGATCTGTGTCTTAAATAATAATATGAATAATTAATATAACATATAATATAAGGGCACTAAGTGACAGAAGACCAAACCAAAGCTTGTCAATCCCACCAGACAATTCGGTGTAGAGGGAACTATGAAACTGTGATGACATTTTACCTCTTTTTCTGGCTGCTACATTTGATGACCTGAAAACAAAATACAGAAATTAAGGTTAATGTCTACATTACACTTTGGATTTCTTCCAATGTTACAATAAATAATGTACATTTAAAAGAAATCCATTAAAAAATAGATGAAATGTGAATATATCTTCAAAATACCTTAAACCATGGGTGATCCGGGATGTTTTCTAAACTGATCCGCTTGAGTGGATCTTGTTGCAGGAGGCAGTAAATCAGATCGCAACAGTCTGCAGAAAGGAGAGAAATAGAGCGATTATAAATTTGACTTCTTACAGTTGTTGTCTTTGTATGAAGCTTTAAACTTCTGGGTGATTTAGAAATATAATTGATTTTTGTTGTGATGAATGGCATCTCACCATGTGACAAACGAGAATTGGACCAACAGCTTGAGTTAATCCGCAGCAAGTCCCTGGATCGTGCTAGGCGTCCACACAGCATTACATATAATAGCATTCCCAATGACCACACAGTGGCAGGTTTCCCATGGTACCGTCTCATCATGTTATACTCAGGGGGGGAGTAGTGTTTCGTCCCTAAAGAGAAGAGAGATTACGTTGAAATACTACCACAGGTTTTCACTGTATCCATTAGCATGCAAAACAAATAACTGGTGTTACTGATATGTGGTTATTAGAATATGCTTTAAAGCATTAGTTTACCCAAGAATTTTAAATCTGTTATTAATTCCTCACCAAAATATCACTACAGTCCCAATGAAAGCTTTGTTTCTTTTCGAAATACAAATGACAGATTTAAATTTAAGATATTGTAGATGAAATATGAGAGAACAATGATGGCGGCTGAGAGAGAAGAACAGTGTTGTAGCCATTTTTTGAAAGTGTATTTGCTATTTCTTAACGTCAAAAGGTGTGGTAAATGGCCAAAAAAAGGAAGTGGGTCAGACCATTTTTGACCTCTTTGTACTTTTTGTTGAAAGGTTCTTGCTTCTGGAATCATTTCGTTTTACATCATTTGTATATTAATTTTCGTTGCATCTTAAAATATGCTTTCGCGGCCACATCAAAAGGTCAGAACAAACCGTTTCAAAGAAGGCGAAGTTCCAGAACACAACCACCGCTTGCATATCCCCTAGATCAAAAGTATTTAGGAGCCATGCGAACTGCCCTAAAGTTTTGCTTTGGTGAGCTGTTTCGACCTGCTCAAAATAAAAAAGGTTTGGCCGGATTTTGTTCAAAATGACATCATTTCAGTTTGTTCTTGATATACTGGGGCAGCACAACACACAAGGATCTTATAGTAAGTACCCATGCGCACTGGGACCATTGTGGTCTATGGAAGGTCAGAAAGCTTTCAGATTTTTTCTAAAATATATTAAATTTGTGACTCAAAGATGAACAAATATTTCAGGGGATTGAATGACCTGAAGGTGAGTAATTAATAACAGAATCTCATTTTTGGTTGAACTAAGCCTTACTAACACTTGTCATTAGAATTGAAGTCCAAAACTACAGGTTTGCATCATAATACATACCACTGTACTGATGATACGCAGAATCCTTCAGGAGGTCCCCGCACCCAAAGTCAATCAGTTTGACCCTGAGCGTTCGTGGGTTGATCAGCAGGTTCTCCAGCTTTATGTCACGGTGAAAGACTCCACGGGCACAGCACACTTGAGCGGCCTGTATCGTCTGCCCCATGATAACCCGTGCTTTGGTTTCATTGAGGAATCCTCCAAAGCGTTTAACAAAGACGCTCAGATCTTCACAGGGTGTGGAAAGTTCCAAAATCAAGATGTAGTGGTCAGGATAGTCCTGCCAGTCCAGGAGCTGAATGATCTCTGGAACCCTGGGTCCCTTATTAACCATGAGCAACAAGCCAACCTCTAATGGAACAGGTGCAAAATGTCTTGGCTACAAGAAAGGTCATTAAGGATTGTTAGATAGAGGTCCCAAATATGGATATACTGGACTATCTTTTTTTTTATTACATGTAAATGTTTAAAAAATATGCTTACAATATTGATGTATTGCATGCTCTTCCACTTTTTGATGAACTTTACTGCCACCTGAACAAAACAAAACATTTGATTTGAAAGTAAACAAGATCAGGAACACTAAGAGGAATTAAAATGGATAGTAAGATTAAACATTTTGATAGCTCTATGAAAAAGTAATGATACCTCAAGGCCATCTTGTATGTGGGTCCCTTTATAGACTGTACCAAATCCTCCATGGCCAATCATTCTCTTTAATACAAACCCATTCAACCTTTTGTGTGCATTTCTAGCAGGTCCCTGATATATTGGCACAGCAGACTGTTTCATCGATGACTGAGCAGACTCCATCTCAACAGTAATTGGTTGTAGCAGGTTCTGTGCATCTGTGTTGAACAAAAAACAAACAAACAATGCCCTGGATTAAAAATCATATAAAGGCCTTAATTAAATGTCAATTCTCTTTTGACCTTATAATCTGTGGACATTTTTCTAATGCTAATAAATAACACACGATTCAAAAAGAGACACATTTGATTCTTTACAATTAGTCATTTAGCAGACACTAGCAGAGTCAGTTGTGTTAAGCAAAGACTGAACAAAAGACCTGGATCACAAACCTTTTAATTATTCAACTAGATTTTAAATATAATTTGTATCTTATGATTCTTAAGTAGTTCAAGACAAACCAGTTGCACATTATCATAACATGTTTGCTGGATTACCATCAGAGTTGATCTCGTGTTGTGTTGGAGTAGTCCGATCCTTCACTTGATGACTGTGATTTGAGCTGGATATGGACATCTGCTTCTCACTGCTACTTTTTACACTCAAGGGGGCTCCACGACTAGCCAAAGGGTTCAGCACACCTTTCCATGGTGAGGCACGCTTCAGGATCAAGATGTAGTAATCTGGCTTGTCCTGCCAGTCCAGCAGCTTAAACTTCTGTGGAACTTTTGGGTCCTTATTAACCACTAGTAACCTGGCGACCTCTAATGGAACAGGTGCACGATGTCCAGGCTAGAAGAAAAATTATTTTAGGGATTGTTAGATTTTCATTTCCCCAAAATGGATATACTGCACAAACTGTTTTATTTACATGTAAATATCTGAAAAACGTAAAAAGATGCTTACAATGTTGACGTATTTCACACTCCTGCTCTTTCTGGTGAACTTTACTGCCACCTGAACAACAAAACAAAACATTTCATTTGATTGTAAACAAGATCAAGAGCATTTACTAGGACCTGAAATGGATAGTAAGATAAAACATTTTGCTAGCTGTATACTGTATGTAAATAAATCATACCTTAAGGCCATCTTGCCTGCGTGTCCCTTCATAGATGGCACCAAATGCTCCACGGACAACCCATCTTAGTAATACAAACCCATTCAAAATGTTTCGTTCATTTCCAGCAGGTCTTGGATGTACAGGCATAGCAGGCTGCTTTACCGACTGAGCGGACACCATCTCAATGCTAATCGGTTGTAGCAGATTGTCTTCTTCTCTATTTTGGGTCCAGAGAAGTACAACATCTACATTACCCGTCATCCTCATGTTTCTCGCTGGCTCATAGTCTGTACTGGTGCTGGATTTTGATGTTGCACTTTGATCCGTATCATACAGCTCAGAGCTGTTGGTGTTTACTGCAATTGTTGATATTGTATCTGTGTTGAACAAAAAGAATAAGAACAACAATGTCCTGGTTTAACAATCTGATAATTTTTTTTTTCATATAATGTATGAAGGTGTTGACATTTTTCTTATGACAATGAAAAAAAAAAGATGATTCAAAAAGAGAAACATTCCCCAAGTCCTCTCTTCATATCTCAATATTTCACTTATATTACACTGAAAATATCATTTATATTACATTGTTTCTTGGAATCGTACACCTGCACTAGTGCTGCACGATACTGGAAAAATATACAATATTGTTGCAATAATGCACTATTTCAGTAGCAAATAAAACATACATACATACATACATATATATATATAATAACCTTGTTGATCAAAAATCAAAACTCTGGATTAAAAAGGTTCTCACCATTGCTCTGTTGACTCAAGTTGGCTTCACGGCAAACCCGTGGTGGACACTCCAAGATAATGATGTAATAATCAGGCAGATCCTGCCACTCCAGCAGCCTAATTGTGGTCTTTTGGACTCTGGGGCCCTTATTAACAAGGACTAAAAGACCTACTTCTACTGGAAGGGCTACGGGATGACCAGGCTACAAAAGAAAAAAAATGTTAGTCCATTTTAATCAAGATCCAAATTATTTACATTTTTAGTTTAAGATGGCTTTTCACACTGCTTAACCCTGGGTTATCATCATACTGTACTCCCCTTTTAACTACAGGCAAAAGTACAATTTAGTATTCCTTCTTCCTACTATGTGGAAGTCAATGGCTACAAGTATTCAGCTTTCTTTTAACAAAAGAAAGATTTGGAACCACCTGATGGTGAATAAATGATGAATACATGTTCATTTTTGGCCAAACTATCTTTAATTTTAAAATATTATAAATTTAATTTTAATAGTTTTTAATTTTAAATTAATAGTAATTAATTTTAATTTCAAAATTTGTTTTTTTTTTTTAATAAATCAACATTAAATTAAACAAGTCGACACATTGATGAAATATTTATTCAAATATACGTGAACGGTTTGCATTTCCCAAAAATGATTGTGTCAATAAATATATCAAGTTTACTTCTGTCAGTGAATTCTGTCAATATACTCAAGAATACATTTAAGTGTATTTCTCAGAGTTACATAAAGTATATTGGAAATACATCAAAACTACAATGAAACTACATGTTAAATGCTTTAAATGAGGTATTCTAATGGATGTAAAAATCTAGAATTCCCTTTAAACTATTTAGATTATGACCCAGGATTATCAATATCAAGAGTGAAAAGTCATACCATGAGGGGGAAAAGCAGCTTTACAGCATACTTACAATTATGCATGTCACCTCCCAATACTTTCTTACAACTTTCACTGCCACCTTGAGGCCATCGGTCAAACGCCTGCCCTCGTAGATGGTGTCAGATCCTCTCCTACCAAGAATTCCCCTGATTTCATACCGCCTCAGAATATCACTGGCTGGACTGTGGTGTGCTTGAACTGAAACAGAGTGGCTGGAAGAACTCTGGACATCCATTTGTTCAATTGTTGAACTCGAGTCAATAGTGGTCAGCTTTTTAAAGCTCTCCATCATCATCTTCATTTTCGGATGCTCAACAGAACTTCCTTCCCTCTTTCTTTTTCTGTTTGGCCCCCTATCAAAATACTCATCCTTTCTCCTTTTTCTCAGAGACACTTCACTAGAACTGTCTTCCCTCTTTCTTTTTCTGTTCAGCCTCCTATCAGAATTCTTTCTCCTTTTTCTCCGAGGCTCTTCACTAAATCTCTCTTCTCTTTTTCTTGTTCTGTTCAACCTCCAATCAAAATACTCATATTTTCTGATTTTTCTCTCTGGATCCTCTTTAAAAAGGTCCTCCCTTTTCCTCTTTTTCTCTGACCCCTTAACAGAATACCCTTTGCTATTCTTTCTTGGAGACTGTTCAAAAAAAATCTCTTCCCTCTTTCTTTTTCTATTCAACCCCCCATCAAAATAGTGATCCTCTTTCCTTTTTCTCAGAGGCCCTTCACCAGAAATCTCTTCCCTCTTTCTTTTTCT
>CAIGQW010014353.1:4754597-4778622 GCA_903798125.1 Danio choprae | reverse complement strand
GTATCAGGAGGGCTGTGGAGATTGTGGAAGCAGACGACAGGTCTAAAATGGCATCCGAACCTACAGCTAGCTCTAAAGGTAGGAATTACTGTACTGTATTTTAAAAGAAAAAAGTTGCACCTGACTAGAAGTCGCACCAGCTTAGAAATGAATGGAGGAAAAAAAACAAGGATGAGTAGAAATGTTGTATTCTATTCAGAATTCATTTCAAATGTAGTTTAATGTTCATAAATATTCTTGTTCTTTCCCCACAAAAAAAATAAAAACATAATACTAGAGATCTTTAATTCCCTTTTTTTTTTTTATGGAAACAATTTATAGTGGAATTCAGTAATTACAGTGTTCTGTAATCAACAAATCAGTGGTTCTTTGCATTTGTGACTGAAATATATGCAAATATGTGAAGAATATCCTCCATGTTCATTAGGAAACCTTTACAACTCAACCTTTTCAGACTTTTATCTTTAAGAAAGTTCTTTAGGGTTTTTTTATTTAACATTTGGAATCACAGATTTTAATTAAATTATTACATTTACCAAAACTGAAAATTGTCATCATTTATTCACTTTTTACTGTCCATTTTTACAGGTTTTCTGCATTCTTCAAAATATAATCTTTAGTGATAAACAGAAGAAATAAACTCATAAAGGTTTATAACCATTTGAGGGAGAGTAAACAGTAAATGTACATTTTTGGCTGAACTATCCTTTTAACCTCTGTAGTTTTATAAACCAAATAGTTTTAGTTTTTTATTTCATTCTAGTTTTTAAAATATAGTTTTGGATATTATATTTGTTTTAATATATTATAAATTTTATGCTTTTAACTCGTCTTGACACCCTTTTATGGGCCCTTGGCTAAGAACGATCTAATTGTGCAAATTTAACAGCAAGTGTTTTTAGCTCCTTTTAGTTACATTTAAAATGAACAGGTTTAGCTTTTGTGGACTAGTTGTGCTGCAGTGTTACTTTGTGTAATGTCATTTAAATAACCGTTTCAGCATTATTAGAAGGAAAATTAAACTATGGATTTGTCTTGTTACAGTGTCGCGGGTGAGTGTTCCTCAAGTGGCTCGGGTTTTGTCAGAGGTTTATGGTGACCGTATGGCATCCAGCAGTGGGGACGGCGAGAGCTTCCCTTTACAGCAGAAACTTCTGGTCTGCTGCCTGCTTCTGATCATCCGCAACGGCAAGAGTAAAGAGATTCAGTTGGGCAAGGTGAGTCAATTTAATTTTTTATTAAATGCCACAACAGTGTCTCCCATACATTTATTTGCTGCCACACCACACTGACCACCACAAATAGGGTAGACCAGTGGTTCCTAATATTTTTAGCCTTGCACTTTTAAAATGTGCTAAAAAAAAGGGGAAAAGACCTAAGCCTATGAACACACTGTGACATAAAATCTGCTAATACATTTCTGGTATTTCTACATCTGTGATATGTAATGGCTAAACATTTAAAATAACTCCGCATGTATGTATGTATGTATGTATTTGTGTTGCTGCCACAATTAGAGCACAAGTCAACGGTAAGCACTGCAGAATATTGAGAATAGATAGAGAAAGTGTTGTTGTTTTCTTCTGGGTCTGATGATCTCTTGTGTTCCTCCAGCTGTGTGAAGTGTACAGTAAGCTGTGTAAGCAGCGGCAGGTTGGTGGAGTCGGCCAGACGGAGTGTCTTTCTCTCTGCAGCCTGTTGGAGAGCAGAGGAATCCTCACACTCAAAAAGGCCAAGGACGCTCGACTGACTAAAGTAAGAATTTTGACTCATTTCATTAAAATGGACATCTTTTTTCCATCATGCATTAACTAATGGAACCTTATTGTAATGTATTTACTAACATAACCTTAGATCAGGGGTCACCAATCTCAGTCCTGGAGGGCTGGTGTCTCTCCAGGGTTTAGCTCCAACTTGCCTCAACACACCTGCCTAGGTGTTTCAAGTATACTTAGTAAGACCTTGATTAGCTTGTTCAGGTGTGTTTGATTAGGGTTGGAGCTAAAATCTGCAGGACACCGGCCCTCCAGGAACAAGTTTGGTGACCCCTGCCTTAGATCAATGGTCTCAAACTTAATTTCTGGAGGGCCGCAGCTTTGCATAGTTTAGCTCCAACCACCTTCAACTCACACCTGCTTAATAGTATCTAGTAGTCTTGAACACCTTGATTATTTGGATAAGTTGTGTTTGATTAGGGTTGGATCAAAACTGCAGAGCTGTGTGGCTCTCCAGGAATCGAGTTTGAGACCTATGCCTTAGAAGAAAGAGTACTTGTACAGAATTTAAGCATAGTTCAACTTTTACTAATGCATTACAAATGTAGTTAATGTACAATGTAGTGATGTGTAGTAAAATTTTTGAGTTGAGACTTGACAGAAGTATAATTTTACTTTAAAGATGAATAAACTAAAATTAATGAAATGCTTATAATTTGTTAGTAAATGGTTTAAAAGCATAAATTGATTTAACTGTTTGGCAGTCTAAACATTTTCTCTTTCTTTTTCCCAGGTCTCCTTGAAGATTGAAGAGCGAGATGTGGAGCATGCTTTAAAGGATCGAACTCTACTTGGAAGCATATTAGCGGCTGGTTTGCCATAATCTACATATGATTTTACCTTTTTTTTAAAAAAAATGATTTTAAATTTTTTCTCATTCCTCTAAATGTTTTATATTTCTTGACTGAAGGTCTTGTTTAAAATGAGATATTTTATTGCAGAGAGGAATTTTTTTCTCAAAGGGTTTTTTTCACATATTTTTTTTTTCAAAAATTTTTTCCTGCTTTTTTAATTTTTGGGGGGTTTGTTTTTTTTTTTTTTTTTTTTTGTTTCGTTTTTGTTATGTTTGCTTTAAGTTTTTAAACGGGCATGAATTCATATTTCATGCTTAACAGTAGACATCGGCTGCTATTAGATTTTGTACATCAGCTTTGTAATGTGTTTTTGAAGAGATGTACTCTTTTAATAAAGCAAAATGTACATACGTTTGATCCTGAGTCGCTGATTTGAGTAACAATTATCTCTGAAACGTAAAACAAGACTACTTTCATGACTGTTTGTGACTTCTGAAGAATTCAAATAGCTAAAAATTCTACAGTGTATATACTATTAACATCAGTCGTGGGTGTAATTCAAATAGCTAAAAATTCTACAGTGTATATACTATTAACATCAGTCGTGGGTGTAATTAGTAGCAAAGTAATGCAATTAAGCATCTTCTCTGCAGAAATGAAGTAGGGGATTGCTTTTAATTTGTACATAATCTAATGACAGTTCCTTGCAATCTATTTACCTTAGATACTGTAAATAAATTAAATAAAATATTTCTGTTACAACTAAAGGTTACACTTATCAAGTTGAATAAAATCAATGACTAAAGTAAGACATTTACAATATATATATATATGAAATATGGCATCTACTTCAAAGGTGTATGTTTAAATAAAGCTAAAGGCCTGGTTTTGACTCCATTAAAAAAAAAAAAAAAAAGGTTCTATTGTCTGCATTGAATTTTATAGTGATTTTACCTAGTAATGAGTAAATTCATTCATTCATTTTCTTTTCGGCTTAGTCCCTTTATTAATCTGGGGTCGCCACAGCGGAATGAACCAACTTATCCAGCATGTGTTTCACGCAGCGGATGCCCTTCCAGCATACAACTCATTCACACTCATACACTATGGACAATTAAGCTTACCCAATTCACCTATACTGCATGTCTTTGGACTTGTGGGGGAAACCGGAGCACCCGGAGGAAACCCACGCCAACACGGGGAGAACATGCAAACTCCACACAGAAATGCCAACTGACCCAGCCGAGGCTCTAACCAGCGACTTTCTTGCTGTGAGGCGATTGTGCTTATTGAGTAAATTATTTTAGAAAAAAAATGTGAGTAATTTAAATTTAATTTTAATTATGTAATTAGTAAATAATTACTTTGGAGAAGTAACTTACCTAGCACAGTTTAAGCATACTGGTACAGTTTGTGTATAATAATTCACTTTCTAGGTGACGCGGTGGTGCAGTGGGTAGCACAATCGCCTCACAGCAAGAAGGTCGCTGGTTCGAGCCTCGGCTGGGTCAGTTGCCATTTCTGTGTGGAGTTTGCATGTTCTCCCCGTGTTCGTGTGGGTTTGCTCCGGTTTCCCCCACATGTCCAAAGACATGCGGTATAGGTGAATTGGGTAAGCTAAATTGGCCGTAGTGTATGTGTGTGTGAATGAGTGAGTGTGTATGGATGTTTCGCAGAGATGGGTTGCGGCTGGAAAGGCATCCGCTGAGTAAAACATATGCTGGATAAGTTGGCGGTTCATTCCGCTGTGGCGACCCCAGATCAATAAAGGGACTAAGCCGAAGAGAAAATGAATGAATTCACTTTCTAAGGTTTTATATATCCATTACCCAACAATATGAATGTTTTTACATAATATTTGAAAATATGGTTTTACTTTATTATATTGGCCCAAGGTGGCTAAGTGGTACTGTCGCCTCACAGCAAGGTCGCTGATTCGAGTCCCGGCTGGACCAGTTGGCATTTCTGTTTGGAGTTTGCATGTTCTGCCCACTACTCCGGGTGCTCCGGTTCCCTCCCAGAGTCCAAAGACATGCGGTATAGGTAAATTGAATAAATTGGCCATAGTGTATGAGTGTGTGTGAATGCAAGAGTGTATGGGTGTTTCCCAGTGCTGGGTTGCGGCTGGAAGGGCATCCGCTGTGTAAACATATGCCACAATAGTTGGCGGTTCATTCCGCTGTGGCAACCTCTGAAATAGAGACTAAGCCGAAGGAAAATAAATGGATGAAATGAATGTATTGGCCCAATTGATGAAAATTGTCAAATCTTTATACAGCACTTCAAACACTTTAGCATCTCAGTACACAAAATGAAGTTCATCACAAGCGATTAGGTAACATGATTTTATTTATTTTTTTGGACAAAGTGTGAAGTAAAAATGCTACAAAGAATCCCTTTGTCTGTTCAACTCGCCTCCTATGAGTTAATATTACAACAACTGTAAAGCTAGCATTCATGACTTTGAAGGTTTTAGTTATACATTAGTCCCTTTTAATCAGCACAGCATTTATTCACGTAAATAATAAAAAAATCTCCACACAAATTGTGTCGCAAGACTAAAATCAGTATTTTCTTGTCTATACATTAAGACAATTTCAGCAAAACAAATATAATGGAGTGAAGAAAATGAGCGGGAAATAAGCTCACATGTAAGAAATCCAGTCTCAATGAAGGAACAAATATAGAGATGGACTGTATCGAGATCCAAGCGCTCAAGAAATCAACATGCCAAACATTTCCACTCAAATGAAGCTGATTTCAGATCAGCTTTGATCACGTAAAAGGCTGACATCTGGTCAGTTAAAGCGAGATTGAAGTCTAAATCATTGATTGCTTTTATCCAAAATCTTAAAACTATAAAAAAGCAACGTGATTATTGATATAAAATATTATAATAAAATCTCTTTGGCATAGTTAACCAGTCCTCTTACCAACAATGTATTAATGCACCCATAAGAAAACACTAAAATAGAACATTTTCTACAAAAAGACGTCTAAAATGCAACATGCCATCAATCCTTGAATAATAAAGGCAGGCCTTCCCCAGAAGTGAGAATTGCATATATTACAACAGTGTCAGTGTGTGTGCTTACTGAGAAATGGACCACAGGCACCCAGCGATGGGGAAACCCCCCCCAAAAAACAACAAAACAAAACACTTTGCTAGAAGATTCGGTCTCTTGTACTTTTGATAATCCTCTTCCAGTGGAGCTCAATTGACCGTCAGGCTGTAGAGAAAAACACAAAACATGCAATGCGGTCAGACTTTAGCCCATAAAACCAAACCCATTTGAGTGTTTGAATGACAATTGGAGCCTGTTGCACAAAACGAGTTGAACAAACCCGGGGTTGCAGTACAAGTTTTGGTTGACCAAACCAAACAAATCCAACCTGGGGCCATGAAGCCAAATTATACAGTTTCTGAAAGTAAAATTTATGACTTTTTAAGACTTTTGAATTATTATGACCATTATGAATTAGCCACATATTTAAAGTAATGTCTCATAACAATCAAACTCTACAACTCTAGTTGTATACATACATCTTTTTCACAATGTTTAATAAAGGGACTAAGATTAATAAAGGGACTAAGCTGAAAAGAAAATGAATGAATGAATTAAGTTTTGACAAGTTTGACAAGATTTAAAAACTATAATAAACTAAATGTATGTAACAGACTGTCCAGTTCAGTGTCCTGACCAGGTAGCTATAAATACATAGAGAACCTTTAAACAAATGGTATTGTAAGAAATATAATTGAACTATATTGGAATTTACAGTTAATAAATAAAACTTGTTGTCGATTGGATGAATGTTGTCCCAATTGGGTAGGTGTACATGAAAATCAAGACCTGTTTAAAATGATTTAAGAACTACGATACAATATTTCAGTGAATTTAGGACTTTTTAAGGCCTAAAATGAAGACATTTAGAGACTTTCTAAGACCTTGCGGCTAGCCATTTCAGTTTGCAAAAAGTAGACAAAAAAGACTTTAAAGGTCCCGTGAAGTGATTCAAAAATTTTTTTAAACAGCCAATAGCATTTTGTTATTATCACAGCTCTGCCAGTGAGAGGGGTTGTGCATCAGATGAAAATAAACGAGAAGTCTTTAAGGGGGCAGGGCATGTCAGATACCAGAGAGCATTTGATTGGTCAAGATTTGATGAGAAACTGAAGTATGAAGTGATGTTAAAAAACCCCATTGTTGATCCATTTAGGTGGAAGTGACAAACTGCAAGCTTTAGGTGTTTATATCAGGTTGTTCCAAATGCAAATTTTGTCACTGTTTTGGAGCACGCTAGCTTATAGACATCAAATGTAACATCTAAAAACCTTTATTTTAATTTCACAGGACCTTTAAACGCCAGGTGAGAAAGCTAATGTAACTTCTTTTGTCCACTTGTGATCGGATCACTAAAAACCCATCTTAATACAATGTCTGAATGGATTAAAAACCCAAAGCAGCGGTGGATCAGAGTTAAACTAACCTGTTAGTAGTTATCATGGTAGACTCTGGACATGGAGTTGTACGGCATGCCGGTCCTATAATCTTCTTGCATTTCCGAATCTAGAGGCATGCCATCCATATGCATGCCATCAGCATATCCACCGTATCCTGCAGGACCGTAGCCATCAAGCTCTGTACCGCAAAAGACAAGATATATATCAAATCATTAGCCGTCTATACAATGTACTGATCTCTGCAGAGTCAGTAATGCATTTCAGATGGTTAAGTGACAGACATGGAGAGAATTAGATGGAAAATACACTATACTGACCGTCATCGCCAAGGCCAGGATCCATCGCGGAGTTGTGTGCCTAAAATGTAACAAGAAAACAGTCAATCCCTGTGGTCCATGTATATGTTTCTTTGATAAATTAGCATGTTTGTTGAGATTTATGCTATTGTATTGTTACCGTTTGGCTTTTTTGGAAATTGAAATTCTTAATAACGTTAATATTTAGCATTTTGGCTAATTTCGAGCACAATATCATAATTACATGGTCTATTTAGTGCTTAGAAGAAAGAAAGATTTAATACAGCTTTAAATTTAAATATAAGCATAAATAAGCAATAAGCATAAATAAGCAATAAGCATATAGTTGTTGTAACTTATATTACACAGCTCGTATTTACTTTTAATAGAGATAAAATTTTACAAGCATTTGCTAAACATTTTTTGCTGTTTTGTTTACTCTTACCATCTATCTGTCTGTCTGTCTGTCTGTCTGTCTGTCTGTCTGTCTGTCTGTACTATTATGATAATGAATAATTGTGATATTTGCAGTGTATTATAGCTATACGGTATATATAAAGCAAATGAGTTTGATATTGAAGTGAATGATGAGCAATGAACTAAGAATTTTTTCTGTCTTCCATATTTAAAATTTGGTCCCCCTTTTTAAAACAAATAAATAAATATTTAAAAAAATAATTTGAACCCAAATATAAATATGATACAATTTAATTCCGCATTTGTTTTCTTGTTAAATATTGTTTTCACTTGGCAATATGTAGCTTTATATGTAACTTTCACTGAGTTTACATCTGCACAGCATCAGAGGGCAAACTCACCATTTCCCAAGCCTCAGGGTCGTGTTTGAAGAGTGAGTGTGTGAGTTCTACTGAAACTCGTTTCTTATAGTCTGGGTTTTTGTCCTCAGCAGTTCTGTAGAGAACAGCAGCAGCATAGGTGGCTGAAGAAAGAAAAAAAAAAAAAGTTTCTTTGTTACACTCTTAAGCCCAAAGTAAGTACACTTTAGTGTATGCAAACAGCTGAAGGGATATACTTTTAAACTATACACTACATACGAAGGCTGTAACGTTTCAAACTGGCCAGTGTCTGTTACATTTTTCTACAGAAGTTATGAGTGAAAATATCTTTGTGTGCACGTAATCCAACACCATAACCATTCAAATTAAAAAGTGCAGCAAAAATGGAAAAAAGGAAATTGAATTATTATTTTTTTTACAGAAGCAGAAGTGATAGGTCACTTCTTTTTTAAATTTTCAATTTGAATGGTTGTGCATACAAAGTTTATCCAATACATTAAAAAAAATAATTAATTGTATGAATAATTGTAGAGATGCACTGAAATTACAATTTTGTCCGATACTGATAATGACAACATTAAAAGTAAGCATTTATTGACCAAAATGGCTGCCAATGCGTCCTGCATCCCTACCTAATTCAGTCAGGTGATGCTAAATGATAAGGACATTTATTGTTATTAAAGTCTGAAAATGTTCCATGTCATTCTTTTGAAACTTTAAAACAAAGACCCAACAAGTGTCGCTACTCCCCTGTGCAGTATTTGCAGTTCAGGAAATCCACCTGTGAGCATACTGTATGTACAACTGAAGTCAGAATCATTAGCACTCTTGTATATTTTTTCCCTAATTTTTGTTTAATGAAAAGAAGATTTTTTCACTTTTTCTAAACATAATAGTTTTAATAACTGATTTCTTTTTATCTTTGCCATGATGACAGTACATAATATTTAGAAGATACTAGTATTCAGCTTAAAATGCAATTTAAAGGCTTAACTAGGTTAATTAGGTAACAAGGCAAGTTAGGGTAATTAGGCAAATCATTGCATAACGATGGTTTGTTCTGTAGACAATTGGAAAACAAAATGCTTAAGGGAGCTAATAATATTGACCGTAAAATGTTTTTAAAAAAATTAAAAATGCTTTTATTCTAGCCAAAAATAAAACAAATAAGACTTTCTCCAGAAGAAAAGATATTATAGGAAATACTGTGAAAAAGTCCTTGCTATATTTTGACTTGCTCTATCTGGCATTGGACGATTTTCTCTCACTCACCAATCCCTTCATTGCTGGAGTGAAGGAGCTCCATGAGAGGAGCACAGGCTCCTTCTGCATCGATGATCTCAGCCGACTGTTTATCAAGAGCCAGTTCACACAGAACCCCAGCTGCCACACGCTTGACGTTATCCAGTGGAGAATACAACAGCTGCACGGACAGAAAACATGTCTTATACTCTTACCATGTCGGATGGAGAACAAACACTATTCACAAAACCGCTCGCAGACATCGGTCACAAAATAGCACACCAGTGAGACAATCTAAATGTTACCTGAACAAACAGAGGAATGGTTTCCATGTTGGCAATGGTGCCTCTGTTAATAGGATCTCTGGCCATGATATGAAGAGCACCAGTACTGCCCTCAACAATCTCCTCCATTCTTACCCCATCCTGAAAAACAGGGAGAAAAGATGTGTCGTTATTATGATTCACTGACAAAATAATATCTCTACACTGCAAAAAACACTGCTTTTCTTACTTTGAGTTTTTGTCTTGTTTCTAGTCCAAATATCTACAAAATCTTAAATGAAGAAGCGTTTTCTAGATAAGAAAAAAATATTCACTTGTTTTATGAAATAGTTTGCCAAAATTAAGTGCGTTTTTCCTTAAAACAAGCAAAAATCTGCCAATGACGTAAACTAAATAATCTTAAGTAATCTCATCTAGAAAATGCTTTTTGATTTAAGAGGTTTTGAAATATTTGGACTAAAAACAAGACAAAAGCTCTAAGAAAGGCTTTTTTTGCAGTGTATGTTGGATGTTGTGCACAAGGATGGAAAACTGTTCAGAATTGAACAATTGTGGTTCCGTTTAACGTAGACTAACCATGTTCCGTACACTTTCTGCTCTTCAGAGCACTCAAAAGACTACTCCTCCATCACTGAAGATAAACCAGATAAGCATGTTTGTGTGGTCATTCTCTGGGTGAATACCTATTGCACAATCCAAGTTTTGATTGATGTCTTTTGGACTAGTAGTTTTTGAGAAAAGAGAGGAAAAGTACCGCCTCCCCATGTGTACGGAAGATAATAAGTGTTAACGGTGTCCCGTGCAGCATTAAAACAGTGCTCCGTACAGGGCGCATAACTTAAATTCACAGAGAAAAATGGTCATTGTTTGAAGTCTTATCAAAAACCTATGTTAAAATATACTATTATATTAAAGTTTGCAATGAAAGAACGTTACAATCATTTGAGTTCTAGATCATGTTTATTTTATTACAGCGTGGCAATTTAAAATATTAAAACATTAAATTCATGCACGTTATCGCTAACTTAACTGACCCTTTATGAATATAAACATCATCACTGCACAAAGATGATGGGCAAATAGCGTTTGAAGCCTGTCTCTCAGGCGGAGAGTTCAGCGCCGTAGTCATCATCACCCACAACTGACCTTTAAATATCCCCATTTCAAAACATTTATTCAATAAAAGGTAATTTAACAATTTGTGATAACATGATATTCATTTCAAATGATTTCAATACTGTGTGGAGCATAAATTAATTTCAAATGCATATTTTCTTTGCTCTAAATGTTTTCCCTCCCAAGCGACACTCGCAAGTTAAGCTTGTCCACTGTTCATTTTCAAGCGCATAGGGTGGACGTAGCAAATTTACTGACTTTTATTCAGAAACATTTGGTGGGAGAGTCTCTGTTGTGATTGGGGATGAAAGAGTGAGAAATCGAGATTACATAGATATATAGCTTGTCTATGACCCCTAAGTATTGGTGTTAAAAGGTTCTCTGTACGGCACATGGTTAGTCTTTGTTAGTTAAAAGCTGTATGTGTTTGGTTAATTAAAAAGTACCAGTTCATTAGAGTCGTTTGTTTAGGAATCAGACTGCACTGCTTGTTTGTGATTCACTAAAATGAAGCAGCTCCTTTATTTATAAACTGGACAGCACCGTTTGAGTAACGTTTTTGATTCACTAAAAAGAAAGTCTCATTAAAATCAATCATTCAGAACCTGATGGTGATTATCTACACTGCTCGGCATCTGTTGGTGCTGTGTGAATTGGCTTTTAGAGTTCATTTGGGAAAGTCATTTGTCTTTTTTAAATGATTAAACGTTTGGCGCCCCAAAACTAATTGTGTCTTAGTTACAGTTGCAAGTGAGGAATTCAAACCTGGTATGATCGTTGAGCAGATGAACCAGGTTTCTGTGCATCCTGATGAGCTTTTGAAAGCAAAGTGACCAGTTTGGGAATGGCTTCAGCGTCCCTCAAAGGAGCCTGATTGGCTGGACACAGTGCCAGGTTACGGATCAGACCAACCACAGCCTGTGACGAAGACAAAAGTGAAGTCAGGAAGACAAGGTAGCAAACAACAAACCCATTAAAGCCTTTTATGATATAAACAGCTCACTGAGAGGAAAACCACCCATAAAACCCTGAGCAATAGCTATCAAGTTAACCCACCTATTTAGCATTTAATTATCAAGTTGCTAGCATGTTTTAGCATGCGGTTATTATATTTCAATGTGTTGCAAGTATGTTTCTAACACATTTCAGCAAGTTGCTAACATTCTGAGCATAAATTAACAGTATTAGCACATGCTAATATGATTTAACAGAGCCCTATCAATGTTACATGTGGTCAATATATATATATATATATTATAATAAATTAATATTTGAATTTACATTAAAATGATATATTTTGTTATCAGGATATGAGATGACTTATATCGTGATATGAGATTTGTGTCATATCGCCCAGCCCTAGTTTCTATGTGCAGTTTTACAAACATATGATTCTTTTTTGTGCGTGTTTCACAAAACGCATTTAACATCAACACACAAGTTTGTACTGAATTTCTTAAACGTCAATCCCTCATCACCGGTCAAACCTCCTTACATTCTCTGCCAAAAAGGTGTCTTTTTCCTGCAAATAAACGCTCTGTTAAAGTGATCTGGTCTGATCAGGTGATCCGATCATGCGGACATGTGAAAACCTCTATATAAAAGCTCTCATTTCATCAATTTGGTCGATTTGTTTTTCATTTATTTACCTTGACAACTGGCCAGTGGTAGGGTTGGTTAAGCAGTTTGACAATGGCAGGGATGCCGTAATGCATTCGTACGGCATTCTGTGCCGTCTCAGCCTCTGGGTGCCGGCTGGTGAGGTGGCGCAGGGCACAGACGGCTGGCTCAATCACGTCCTGTTTCGAACCGGCCCTCAGGATGGTGTGAATGAGAGCCTCCACGCCGTTACTCTGGGTCACCTGTGTTTTGTTGCGTGTGTTGTTGCAGGTGAGGTTGGACAGGACGCCTGTGGCGCAGGTCAGCATGTTGATGTCATCAGCGGACAACAAACCGACCAACACTTGAAGCAGATTCTCCATGCCATCCTGCAGGGGGAGAAAGAGCATGTGTTGACACTATTATATATTTTCCTGATGGCAATCAAGCAGAGTTTAAACAGAAGGGCTTTGACTTTGTGTCTGTCACTGTGCTACACATTTCACAATAGCTAAAAGCCCCTACAATTAAGATATAATATATTTCTGCTGTTTTAATGTAACTACTGCTTGTTTTGCAAATTAAATAGGAAGCATGGATATGATAACCAGAACTGATTAAAACTTCATGACCCCAAAAGTTTCAAGAACGGCATAGTATGTTCTTATATACAAACACAAGTTATTGGATGCAGTAATTGACTTTAATCTTTATCTACATTAAACAATGTATTAATTTTAATGTATTTAAAGGAACACTCCACTTTTTTTTGAAAATAGTCCAGAGATTAACCATTTTTGAATCCATTCAGCCGATCGCCGGGTCTGGCGGGAGCACTTTTAGTTTAGCTTAGCATAAATCATCGATTTGGATTAGACCATTAGCACCTCAGTCAAAAAAACAACAACATAATTCTCCTATCTATTTCCTAAAAAACCATTTACTAAACCTGAAATGAAAATGAAAAGTTGCCATTTTCTATGTCAATATGTCTAGGAACTATACTCTCATTCTGACATAATCAAGGATCTATGCATCTGTATCATGACTGCTACAGGTGCAAATGATATTATGCAGCACCTGAAAACAGTCCCCCGTACTATTATTACGCATATTATTATTGTGCCTGCTGCAGTCATAGTAACAAATATGTTTGCAAAGATAAACTACAGAAGAGTCAATCTTTGAATAAAATTTAAATGATCAAAACTCTTTACTTTTTTCATTTTTTATTTTGGAGCGAGATGCTAACAGTCTAATCCGATTTAATGATTTATGCTAAATTAAGCTTAAAGTGTTTCCGCCAGCCACAGATCGGTTGAATGGATTCAAAAAAGGTTTAACTCTAGGAGACTTGTAATAAATGAGCCTAGTGTTCCTTTAAGTCATCGTGAGTCCACCTTGACTGAGTGCTAGTTTGTCTGTGCGTGAGTGAGGGAAAGAGTATGAGCGAGAGTTAAATGGTTTAAATGCATAAATTAACCTGTTTGGTCGCAGCATCTGACAAGTTTCTCAAAGTCCACAAACAGTTTTGCATCAGACGTTGACTTGAGCCTGACAGATGTTTACCAAGAGCTTGCATTCCACCTGAAAATGAGAAAATATATAACAAAATATTTGGCTTAGTGGTTATAAGTTTAATAAACATAAAATATTTTAGCTAGCTATTTCCCATTTTAGTTTAATGAGATGCACAAACCGAACAAACCAAAACTGTAATAAAATAAATAAATAAATATTAACATATTAAATAAAACAAGAACTAGCCAGAAATGACAAAAAAATAAATGTTAAAATTAAAATGTAAAAACAAATAAAACATCCAAAAATATTTTTAAAAATCTATATAAAAGTCAAAATAGTTTCTTTATTATTTATTTATTTATTGCCACATCAGCAACGTCTGGCTATTTCATGGCAAAATGGATATACATAAAAATATTACATGATAAAAACAAATTCGTATTACAATAAAAAGCGACTTAATCGTCAAATATCTAAAATAGAAATAAATAATTCACACAAAAATATATGCGAAGTTAAATATGATTTTTGAATAAAAAAAATGTAAGATTCTTCCAGGTGGTACCTTTTTAAAAATATCCATCAAAGTACTATCCTTATAAAAATTTTGTCTAATGGTGTTCAAACTTCCACATTCCAACAAAATATGTTTCAGGGTATGATCAGCTTGGCAGTAATAACATTTAGGTGGTGCTTCGTTATTCAGTAAATATAAATGAGTCAACCTAGAATGTCCAATTCTACATCTAGTATAGACAGTTTGTTCATGGCTGGTCTCAAAATTATAATTAGCAAAGTGTAAGTCAAAATAGTTAGCCACACTAAACACTACTCTCATTTTAATGATGCTACACTATAAGATATCATTGAGATACACAGTAATTATAAAAAAAATGAAATAAATGTATATCTCATTGATTTCTTAAAAGTATAGTATCATTTAAATGAGAGTAGTGTTTTGTGTGGCTAATTATTTGGACTATTTTATTGTGCTGTCTGTTAATCGTGTTCATAATTGATTGCTACAATGAAAAGAAACTTATTCAGCACATGAATTACGACAGTTGAACGAGAAGTTCAGTTTTCCAGTTTGACTCACCAGCATCTACGATAGCAGGCTTGTTGCTAGGACAGACAGAGAGCACTTTCAGCACACGACTGGTGGTCCACAGCAGCTTCTCATAGTTGTAAGTTCTCATGATGTTGACAAGACCCTCAGGACCACCATTAGCCAGGATAATCAGCTGGGAAAAAATAAATAAAAATCAGACTGATGTTAACATGCCATCAAATTTTAAACATTCATTCATTTTCTTTTCGGCTTAGTCCCTTTATTAATCTGGGGTCGCCACAGCGGAATGAACCGCCCAAATTTTAAACAAACCAAGGGAAAAAACAACAGCTAAATAATTTTTATATATATAATATAGATATCATAAACACCTTGCTCTCTTGGTTTCCATAGGACAGCAGCTGTAAGCAGTCTGTGGTGATGGCCAGGAATTTGGGGTTGCTTTTCTTCAGCAGGGGAACCATTCTCTGCAGACCATCAGCGAGACGCACTGCCATTTTGGCTCCCTCTTGGTGCAAAAGCAGGTTGTGCAGGGTGGTGATGGCATAGAAAAGAACAGAGTCCATCGGAGAACTGCAAAAGAATTGGGTTGGATGATACAAATCAGTAGCTGGAATTTTTTAATTATCAGGAATATCAAAGTTTTAATAATGTTCAGAAAACACTGATGCACACATTTGCTGTTGAAGACCGTTTAATGATTCATTTAATAAATAATTAGTTTAATGCTGCACATATACAGCTTATAAAAGATTTTTATGAGGTTGTAGTTAACCCCTCAAATACATTTTGTCATCATTATGTCAGTATAACTTAAATTTCACTGGTGAGAAAGAAAAAGCAGAATATCCAAGCTTGGTATTAATATTTCTCAGGAATTATAACTGCTTATTGTATAAAGTATAAATCACTAAAATATAATAAAAACATTAAATAAATAAATAAATATTAATAATAAAAAATACCTGGCAGCATATCAAAGTTTGACTATAAAGACTTTTTTTTTTTTTTTACAAATGTTTTTTTTATAGCTTTTTTTGTTTACAACATTTTAAAGTGTAAATCACCATACACTTTTAAATTAATCTTTTAAATTCATAAATTAACATAGCTTTAATTTATTGTGACACAAACATGGATATTATATGTTTTAGAAATATTTTATATATTTTCCCAATTAATAAAAATGTACATTTTGTCACCATTTATTTACCAGTATATACTCAAAATAAATTAATAAATAAATAAAAATACAAATTAACGCAATGAATAGTATGTCAAACTCTTGGTATCTTGGTATATCCAAGCTTGGTATAAAAGTTCGCCTGAACCGGACGTTTTTATTTTTATTTCAGAATGTTGATGTACTTCCAACTGAAACTTTATACTGAGTAGGGGTCGGAGCTTTCTTTTTGCGAATCATTCCCTTGGAGCAAACTAAGAGTAAGAGGGCTGTGGTTAGGAAAATTATGGCTGAAGAATTAAAACTGATGTCAACAGAAAAGCATCGCCTCTCCAAATGCAGAAGGAAATGGTCAGACTTTGATTAAAGATTACCAAAAAAAAACTCTTTCAGTGGATTAATTGTTCATCTAAAGAATAATAACTATAGCACACTGTAATTATTAAGACTTTTGATGTTTTTGAAGTATAATTTACTTTCACTAAATAAACATCTATGCCTAAAATCTCAGTATCGCAAATTAGCATGTCAAATTTGCAAATCTTAGTAACACAAATTTGCATGTAAAAATGTGAGCGTTAACCAAGTCTTTTTTTTTTCTTCAGCATTACAGTCTCTCTCTCTCACCTCAGCATGCGCACCAGAGCTGGAATGCCGCCTGATTTGAAGATGGCGAGCAGTCCTTCACGCTGGTGTGAGAGGTTGTGCAGGATGCTGGCAGTGGCGCGGGTCGTCTCCATGTCGGTTGTGTTCTGCATGGCTCTCACTACAGCGGCCACCATCTGTGGGGACTGCATCAGAGCCCGGCGGGACGCCTCCTTGCGGGTCAGCTGGTTCACGATCAAAGCGGCTTTGTTCACAACCACCTGAAGTCAAAAGAAACACCACAGGATCAAAAATAAGCAGAGACTGAGAATTGGAAATAACAACTAAACTAATATTCTTATGTCAATTTGATCGTTTTTAAAAGTACATTGTAGATAAATAGTTAGATTGTTTCATATACCAGCAACATTTCTACCATTAATCATTTGTAAATGTTTGCTTACTAGATTGTTTCCCATAATTCATTTACATTACCCCAAAACAAATCGATTAACCTAATAATTTGTACAAATTTAAGTCAATTGAAAATAAAACTATTAAGATGTCCCCCCAAAAAAACTTAAGGATGGTGTTGTTTCAACTCATTTTTAATAAGTAGTTTGAAAAAGCAGCAAAAGTCATTTTCTGAGTATATATCTGTTCAACTATGTTAACTTCTGGTTAAATATAAATAGATAACGTTTATTTTTTTCCATTTCTCTTGTTTGTTATTATGTTTGATGTTTTGATTCATAAATCACACTTCAGAATTCCATTAAGGAACATAGTGAGCATCGATGATCCCTGATTTTCATGGCGCATTGTGTGACTTTTCTGGCACTGAAAGTTTTCAGTGAACTTGAAAATTTTGCCCTTAGAATAGCTGACCCTGATCAGTGCCCTGCCCTGACTACTAAACAAGAGAACTGATTAAGATGCACCATGTCCAATTACAATTTATCCGAAAATTGATGCCTCACAACGTAAACATTTAAGAAACATTTCACAAGTTTTTCGTGAGGGTTTCTATCCCCATGCGTTAATGTACGGCATAAGAAACAAGTGATGGAAATGCTAAATTTCGAATGAAAATGTCTTAATATTCGCAAAAACATTGTTATACTCCTTTGAGGTGGTTTTTGACTTTTTGTTTTTGAAAAAGTTTTTGAAAAAGGCTTAATGTGAATAACACGTACGTGTAACAGACATTAAACCCAGGTGACTATTTTGCTGTTTCCACTAATGGTGCCTTGTTTACTAGACTGTTGGTTACAAGGTTACCAATACTACACTCAGCCACTCTATCATCTTGATGGAAATGCCCCTAATTCGCATTTGTTTGTTTTTTTTTGCAATCTTTGAAAAGATCAACTTTACGTTAAGATGGAACTTTAACATAATGAGCCTTCAAAGAGGTATCATCTTAATTTAATGGGTATAATTTCCTTAACAACTTGAGCAAGAAGAAACACCAGTTCTTGCGTTCAGTATGATTTTCTTTCTTGTCTTAATGTCTTATGCCGTGGTCACACTAGAGTTTGAGCTTGCGAAATTCTGTAGTAAGGTGCTGTGAAAAGGGGCGGAATTAAACGATGATTAAACATAAAAAAATGAGTGATTGGTCCAGATTTTACATTTCTGTACAGAGAGGTTATGTTTTTGATCCTCGATAGGTCTTACGCATCCACGTGATGCGATTTCGCAGGTCAGAGTTCACCTAGCTTTCCAACGAAGTGAATTGCTTGTCGCACGAGCTTGCATTTCAGGTTTGCCACATTCGTTGCGTATGAATGGAAGTCTATAGGGCAAAAAGTGCATTGTGACCACGGCTTTATCATTAGCCATGATTATTATACTCTGTTAATTAAAAGGCAATTTATATGCATACTTGCTAATTGTTGAAGCACGCATGTAATAGGCTCTGACAATTAGCTGAACACGCATTCGTTTAATTAGTGACACTTAGCTTGCAAGTCTTTGTTTTAATGTGGCAATGTTTTTATTTATAAAACTTTATTTGAATATGCCAACATAATATTGCACTCTATAACATTTCTATAAATACATTTCTAACGGATCAGTCAATCACAGCCAAGCATAAGCCTGCTAACATCTATAGCAATGAGGTTAACGAGAAATACTCCTCTCTATTTCTTAGTAAAAAAAGTTTGGCTCAGCAGATTTGTGTATAGGTTTATAGGTTACAGGTATTTAGGAGAATTCTTAGTTGTAAGATCAAATGTTCTGTAAATGCAGGCCATGATGTCTGATTCGAGCAGCAGCGTACCTGGTCTTCATCATTGAGGAGTTTGGTGAGCTCTGGAATGGCTCGTGTGGCGAGTTCAGCATCGTCCTGGTAGTTGATGAGGTGAACGATGGCAGCTTTGAGCTGCTGAGATGGTTCGGCCAGCTTCTGTACATTGGTCAGCTGGGATGGATCGATCTGTGTGGAAAGGATGGCCGATCCCTCCATCACCGTCTCGGGAAACATGGCTGCCCTCACACGCTGAGCACGAGTCATGTTGTACTGAGACTCCACCTCTATAGAAAACAGATATAAAGAAAGGATTATGAACTAAATTATTTAATCTGAGCATTTTGTGTTTAGTTGGGAAACTAACATGTAGAGTGGCCAGATGTCCACTTCTTTCCTATGTTTTAGCTTTATTTTTAGGGTTATGACTTATTATGTCTTCAATGTTGAGTGCTAGCAACATTGTGCATCCGAAATCACACATTTTCCTACTATATATTCTGTAAGTTGTATGTAGAAAAAAACAGTAGACGAGAAGTACCCAAATGACCGGCAAGATTCTGAAGTAACCATTCAATGGACATTATACTATCCCATGAGGCCACTGGAGAGAATTTATGAAAAGGAGAAGCGATGCAACTGACATATGTAGGCATGGCGGATGTAGTACTTCCCAATTCCATTCATACTACTCATATTCCAGCCAAATCTGGATGATGATCATTTCAAATGATGAAACATAACTATTTTACGTATTGTCAGAAAAATGCCATATTCGTACAAATTCATGGGATTTAATTCGTATGAAAATGTATGGTTTTTAAAGCAAGGGTCGCAACCTGCAGTCACACAAAAATAGCCTAACCAACGGTAGCCATAGTGAAATATTTTGAAGAACATTATCACTATCCAATCACATTTCTATATCGATCAAGATACCCATTTCAGTGTTAGTGATAGAGCACAGAGAATCAAAAATGATTTACTACAGATAAAGCTAAATTTGTATGCATTTAATGCCATTCCAGCTTCGGTGGCTATTTTTGTTTAAAGAGAAAATGTATACTTAGATTTTATTAAGTTTTATTTTTGGCTAAAAACTCTAAAACTGTATTTGTTTTAACAGTGTTAAAATCTCTTCAAAAGAATGAATGCCAACACAATCTAATAGAACATGGTTAATAGATAAAACAAATTCAAGAAACATTCATAGAGGTTTCTTTTTCCAACATTGAGGCTCATGAATGAACATTAGAGGGTACATTGAAAGAGAAAGTAATACTATAGTATAGTAAATATGGCATCTCTTATAACCACTAAATCAGTGTTTCAGGAAAGAGATCTACCATCCAAATTCCATTCTAAGAAATCTGGTCACCCTACTAATATGAGATAACTGCTTCAGAAAACAATTTTGGTAGTTTATGATTGTGTTTGTCACCTGCAGGGTTCTCTGTGAATGTGGTGGTGTAGGTGAATTTCTTGGAGCTGTACTCTGTTCCATCGTCATCCGAGCGAACAGTAGTGGCTCCTGATTGGATGCCTGAATCTGTGCCGTAGTAGGACTGCTGCCACTCTGTGACCTTTACCGAACCTGGAGCCTCTGCCACTGACAGACACATACAATAACAGTTTGAGTCAATGTATTTACAATTTAAACAAAAGCAATAAAAAACACCCACTGGAAAAAACACATATAGAACATAATAGTGTTGTCACAATATTAGAATTCCTAACTTTGATACGACACCAAGAAAAATATCGACATTCGATACCATTTTCGATAATCCTGAGAAACCAAGTATTCAAATTCTCTAGTATTTAAAACAGATTTGAAACTCACCCTTCACTGGTTTCAAATCTGAGTTCCTTTCATCTGTTGAACTCAAAAGATATTTTGAAGAATGTTGGAAACCAAAACCCATTGACTTTTATCCTATTAGGCATGTAAATGCCTACTGGTTTCCAGAATTCTTAAAATATCTTCTTTTGTGTTGAACAGAAAAAATGAAACTCAAAATAATAAATGATCTTTTATGTGAATTATCCCTTTAAAGCAGGGGTGTCCAAACTCGGTCCTGGAGGGCCGGTGTCCTGGAAAGTTTAGCTCCAACCCTAATCAAACACACCTGAACCAGCTAATCAAGCTCTTACTAGATATACTACAAACTTCCTGGCAGGTGTGTTGAAGCAAGTTGGAGCTAAACTCTCCAGGACACCGGCCCTCCAGGAACGAGTTTGGACACCCCTGCTTTAAAGTGTTTTATTTATTTTCCTTTTCTTTCTTTTTTTTTAAATAAAATTGTAAAACATTAATGCTGGTTTAATAAAATATCTCATTGCTTTATTAATTTATCTGATCCTTTAAACCTTTTAACTGGGGTCAAAGTGGTCATAATACGAAATGAATACTTAATTATGCCAACAGTACATAATTTTAATATTGTAACAATCACATGTACTTACTGTGCATTTCCATTTTGGCCTCCTGGACTCAAACCAAACAGTCCAAAAGTAAAACCTATGAAACAAAACAAAAGCAATATTTAAATAAACAGATTTGTGTCAACCAGCAGCCAAAGCGGAACAAAACACCAATCGAAACAGAAGTTCAAACACACACAAGCAATCGAAAACTGAAGCAGAGGATCATGGGAGAAGTAGAAGCAGGGATGGAGGGGGCGGCAGCGGTAGGTTTTGACCCTTGGCTTTGCAAACAAGGTGTGTGAGTTAATGCTCAACTGCGAGCACAAAAACCCTTACAAAACCGGCTCTGCATGTTTCCACATTTACACAACAAAACTCCTCCCATTTCTCCAACTTTCTCACATTTGAACACACAACTAGGACGTCCATTCAAAATACTGGATTTCTCTGCTGGAATTTATTTTTATCTTCTCACTCTGAATTTATTTAAAAGTTAGCAATTATTTCTCTCCCGCTCTCCTTCAGGTAATCTCCCGTATCCTCCATTTCTGTTTTACAGCTCCTTCTGATTGCGTTCAGCCAAAACCTTTGAACTTCCAACAGAAAAGAAGAGCTTTTATTGGATGGCCTGTATAGACTTGCATCTTTATAGATCAGCTTATCATCCAGTTGGGTCTTAAAAATTCCATTTATACTGGACCACATAAACGCCTCTCAATACAACAGACATAAATCAACTAATTTTGTGCTGTACGCAAATCTCTGTTTAGGAGGAAGGTATGAAAGGTATGAAAAAAACATATTACGCTTGGTCAAGTTGTGTCTTGTATACACCTTCACCTACTGAGGCAGCTATTCTGGCTGATAGGATCACATACATCTTCACTTTCACGTATTTACGCTTTGTGTTTTCATGACTGCATAGCAATTTACAAATAAAATGACCACCTATGACTAATCCCCCCAAAAACATAAATTACCAACTGCTTATTTTAATAGCACACCAATTCCATATAACTGATCAATAAATGAGTCGTTTTTATTAGGGATGCACAATATGTCGTTTCAGCATCAATATCGCAATGTGAGTATTGGCAATAGTCACATTGCAGAATCTGCAATGTTGAGTTTGGATTAGGGTTGGGTGATATACAATCTGGATAATTATTTTTCATATTGAACGATAACGATATATATTTTGATGCAAGTTGTTAATGCTTCCAGATTTAAAAGAGTAACCAACAATGACAGAAGCCATAATAATTAGAGGGTCCATTAAACGGCATGACATTTTTGGCCGATAAACTTTCGGTGGCTGAAAATTCAGTACATCTCTAAAATCAACACACTTTTAGATTCCCATTGCTGCACATTTCTGCTGTGTGATTGGCTCTTAGATCAATATAGAGTAAAAAAAAAAGTCCAGAGCTTATCATTGTTCTTGGCATAAATTTTATCATGATTCGATATAATATCGTTTATCGGCCCAGCCTTAGTCTGGATTATAATTGATCATTTTGCAAGTGTTTTTTGAGGCCTGTGACTGTGTGAGAATTTTAAAAGCATTCAGGCCTAAGAAACTGGAACATTTGTAACTCTAATAATTCTTCATTTTATCAAACTGTTTATACCAAGAAGACAGAGTATTATTTTACATTTAATTATTCAATTACTGTATACCTGAATAGTGCAAAGACTCCATGGAAAACAATAAAACACAGTTTATTTTATGTGTATCTTTTTCTTTATTGAATTTATCTATAATTGCAGACTGTCGATTACATTTTTTTTGCAGATGCACTCTCTTACAGATTCATCCCAATCTAAAATTATAAATTCTTTCCAAATAGAGCTATTCAAGTCATCTGGTGAAATTGTGTTCATATCGCAGAATAAAAACACATTGCAATGTTAGATTTTTCTAATATCTTGCGGCCCTAGTTTTTTCTCTAAAACAATGATTAAATAAAGTAACCATTAAATATAATTGTATTATTTACACATTTGACACACACGCACACACACACACACACACACACATTACATTTATACAAAATACAAAATATTCTTGGTATCATTTTTGACGAAAAAATAGATACATTTGCGTAGTTTGATGTTTGAGAAAATATCTTTAGATCTTTAGCAGGAACTTTATCAATTCTTCTATTTTTTATATTTTTACTAAACTGTACCTTAATATCCTATGGTGTGAGAGCAAACATTTAAAAAAGCAACTCTTAATAATATACAAATAGTATGAGATAGCATGAATCCTCATTGTTGGACACTTATCTTCATATAGTGCCATTTATTTTAAAATGAAGTTATGAATAACATTTGTCTCCATGACTTGTTGGACATTTTCGCAATAAATAGGGGTGTCACACCACTAGACAACGAAAGTAATTTTTATAGTGGTTTCAAAAAAGTTACATTTTTTGAAAAGCTCTGAAACAAAAGCTTAAATGGTGCAAATCATGGGCTTCACAGGGGGCTTCAGTCACATGATCTTGAATGAGGTCCTGAAATAATATATATAGATAATTTTTCCAGTGCTCTCTCGCTCTCTCTCTCTCTCTCTCTCTCTCTCTCTCTCTCTCTCTCTCTCTCTC